>REGM01000104.1:369835-462508 GCA_004194415.1 Aurelia aurita | reverse complement strand
GAAGAGAAAATTGTTAATGAAAACATTTATCACTACCTATTTTAATTACTGCCCAATTATCTGGATGTTTTGTAGCCGAAAAATGAATAATTTAATCAACAATGTTCACAAAAGGGCACTAAGGGTGGCATATAATGACTATGATTCCACTTTTGAAGCTCTGCTTCTTAAAGATCATACTTTAACCATACATCAACAAAACCTGGAGAGATTAGCCATCGAAATGTACAAAACGAACATCAACCAGAATCCAGATTTTTTGAATGACATTTTCAGATTTCATCAATCTTCATATAATCTCAGAAATGAAACATTTTCTACAAAAAACCAAACACAGTAATTTATGGAACGGAAACAGTTTCTTACAGATGTAGTCAGATTTGGAATAACATACCTGCCGAAGTAAGAAATGCAAACAATCTAGAAATCTTCAAAAGACTAATAAAACAAATTACTATTCCATGCTCCTGCAAATTATGCACCCAGTATATACCAAATCTGGGATACATCACATAGATTATCGTATTTCTCATTTTAGTTTACAAACATGTTGTATATTATATATATATATATATTTTTCTTTTTCGTTGTTGCTGTTCTGTTAGTTGGTATTAATTAGCTGATTTTATTTATTTATGATTAAAGCTAGAATATGTATCCAACGTTAAATAAAGTATCAAAAAAAAAGTCTCATCGAGAAACTGTATTTAAATTAGGGTTAACAAATGTAGTTGACTCAGTTTTTTCTCATAAAGCTCATTTCCTGGATCTAAATCTGTCTATCGTCCAATATAGAGGTGTCAAAACCATATCACGTGATTTCTACTGTAAAATAGCCCTTTGTAGACTTACTACAAGCGTCCATGCAATGCTCCTCTCCGCTAGCCTGCGCGCAGACTCACTTTTCCTTTGGTAGAGTTTCTCGCGCAGGCTACCCTCTGCAAGAATTTGCATACACCGCTGCTACTGCTATTATTTATTTATCTATTTTAAATTCCTTTATACAGGTTGGAAACATTCAGTTATTTAAAAACTGTTTTACAATGTGCCTTGTTGAAATAAAAAGAAAAAGTATCTAACACTTTAATACTAATTAGGCACTAAGATAGTTCGCTATGCTTCAATATTTCGAAAAGTTAGACATCTACTGCCCAAAAATTGTTTGCAATCTCTATACAATGGGTTTATTCAGTGAAAACTTCTGGTAGTTGTCCTTTGTTATATGTATACAAATTCATCAGTTTTAAGATTTTAAGTTCATATGATCGGAAATTTTAAACATACCAAACTCCCTATGTATAGTATTTGTTGAAGCACGAGAATTTTTGTACTGTAGGATTTTTAGTATTCTATTTTGATGTACCTGTGTGCGTTGGAAGAGTTTTTTTTAAGCATCGCCATAAATTTCAATGGCATAATCTATTTTACCAAGATTTATTTCAAACAAGATCAAGTCTTCATAACTATCCAACACGTCACAGTAATAACTATGACATACCTAAAACAAAAAATAGTTATAGAGAACGGGCCATTTGTGTTAAAGGTGCCAGACTTTGGAACTCTCAACCTTCAGAACTAAACAAGCTAACTTCATTGAAAGGATATCTTACCGCTGTTAAACAAAATAAATTAGACTCTTATCTATAAAAATGCTCGTAAATAGCATCCACTTTTACGTGATCTTACCGTTTACTGCTTCCTACCATCTTTAGTTTAATTTTACTATTTGTAGTTCGTAGTTTAGTATACTTAATCTCGTTTTTCTCTTGTATTTTATGATACTTTTTAACATTATTGTAGTTATATTCGCTGTTGTTACTGTTCTGTTTTTTGTAAGCGCCCCAGACTCGACAAGCTTTGCTGCTTCTGGGGCGTATGAATTTCGTATGTTGCTGGTATTAATACATATGTTTTTCATGAATCATTATCACTTAATGATACAACTGCAGGTGAAGGTGCAGTTGCCTTTTCTGGGATTGCAGTAGTAGGGAAGACCTAATCGAGTCCGTGACCCCTTGTCATGACGCTGCTCAACTGGTGGGGTTCGAACAGGGCTCCTGTCTACCCGACTCCAGGACCGTCGAGAGGGGGGGGGGTAGCTAGGGTAGTTACCAGGGGGCCCGGGGCTCTTAGGGGCCCGCGAGGAATTAGGCATGTATTTTTTCTTTGTTGTCAATTTTCCTTCAGGAACGTTTTCAGGCCCGCGGGCCCATAATTATAATTATAAATTATATCCGACTTCAGACACAAATGAGGTGCCTTCATTTTAAATTTCAGCTGATTTCCCCCATAAATCGTAGAATTATTGGCATATTTGTGGCGTTGATCACAAGGGCCTAAGCATGATTTTACGATTTTCGAGACTGCACCGAGTTTCTTTCTCGTTATATAAAAAGACTGGAAGGAGGCAGGACAGATGCAAGATTGCATTTCAATTTCATAATCTCTGAGATCTGAGGAGTTCATCTACATGTACACAAGACATTCAATATTTTATTTCGTGCTTAGGAGACAGGTTTTGTTGCGAAAATAAGCATTGCAAAACTTTGCGAAATTCGAAGCTGTGTGGTATGAGAATATGAGAATATTCTCATACCATGCCAAAGCCATATCATATCATATTCTCATGTCATCGAATTGATATGTGTGCAGAATCCGGAATTTTTTTATTAATTTGGTGGACGAAGCTTGTGTGTGTCGGTTCATCCAAATAATGGTTTATCTTTCGCGTAATCCTGGACAAAACTAAAAGGCGGGGGACAAAAACGGCTTATTGTGGTCTTTTTGCGGACAGAGGTAGAACCACTTCTACAGTTTGTCCAGATTGTTTGTTGTATTCTGAGGACAAGTAGAGGCAGATGATCAAAAAACCGGTTTTTTGTCTCGGAATAGTCTGGACACAGGTAGAAACGATTCTATTGGAGCTGTAAAGACGGGGTAGATGAAAGGTGTCTTTGGGAGACAAAGATGGGACAAGTGTAGTGGGAGAAATTGATGTTTAAGATAGAAGTGTGCTTAAAAGGTGCTGATTTCTTTTAGATTTAGCAATCTCTTTACATCGCAAATGTCTGTCCCCCCGGGGGGGTACTTAGTATATTTGTCCGACGGGGACGTGCCGTTTTTCAGGGTATCGTTTTCGCCTCTTTTTTCTAGCGCCGGGTATCGAAAGAAGGCAATTTTTCTAGAGCCGGTTGTCAAAAGGGTGTATTTTCTTAAAACAGGTTGTTGCTTGGCCAGATTTTTACGTTTTGGAGTGTACTTTTCGACGATTTTTTCTAGAATCGGCTATCGTTCGGAGGGAAAAATTCTGGGGCCGGGTAAAAATGTTTGTCTTTGGTGGGCACACCCCTGTACAATTGAAAGTCAAGTACCCCCCCCCCCCCGGGGTCTGTCCCAAAAACTAGGCTTTTTTGGATAGTAGGTCGCACTAATTTTCCAAAAACTGGGTAGGTTTATATTTTCTCATGGACATACATAGGACCATAAAAATAACAGTACAGTACATGCCCACCTTACGAAAACGAAACTAAAGAACTCCAGAAATTTATAAAAAGACAGTTTCCTTTTAGACGTAGTGTTAATACTAGTAAGTACTGCTCGTCAATTATAGCCAAATAGACATCAATGGAAAGGTCTTGAAAATGTAGAGTTTGAATCACAGAGGGAAACTCTCCAATGTTCTTGACAGGTATGTGCGGAGTTGCTCTATTCAGTACACCCCAAAAATTCTCCACCTCTTTTTACGGACAAAAAATACTTGAAATACTTGGCTACGTTTTGAAGATCCGAAAAAGTTCTCTTGGGCTTAGAATTAATTTTGTACCTAACATGATACTTGGCTGCTTTTTACTACACCTCTGCTATTACTACACCTCTAGAAAATAAAATTTTGCGAAAGAAATCTCTCGACCCCCAAAAAAATACCCAAAAATAACACGAAGCTTCTTCTCCCATCCGAAAAAGAATACTGCAATAAATTCGTTAATGGCGACACCCAAACAAATACTGAAATCTCAAATTCTATGCCCTAAAAAATACTCTGTAAAGAAAATCAGCGAGTTGCTCAAAGACCTTAAAAAGTTTGAATTTGGAAAGCATTTTGAAATTTGAGCTCAGAAACAAATTTTCAGAGCATACAGTACTTCTCAAATGGCAACAACAACAATTCAATTCAATAAAGAGCGGAAGGTTAGGAGTTCACGCAATAAGACGAGAGCATTTGCATATGGAAGGAAAGAGGGCAAGGTCGTCTCTTCCGCATGTTTTGCTATAAGATTATGTGATTGGTATGTCCTACAATGAATAGCTGACTTTCACAGTGAAAGACATGGAAGCACTACATGTGGTAAGCAAAATCAATAAATATTCTTATCTCATGTATTTATGTTACAGCGTTCTAATGTGTGTGAAGATCAAAATTGTCACAGTTTCATCGTTTGTTTTGCGAAAGCACAGCTGGCCTACGCACTGTCCGGTCCGGCTTGCTTCAAGTTGTAGTTGCAAGTTGTAGCCAACCATGGCCATTTCCGATACAGTGAGGTACTATTTCCTACTACTGCGCCCATAGTCTGAAAACTTTATTGGTAAACTATGAATGCTTTCCAAGCTCGCAACTTCCTGGATATTATGAAACTGTATCTGTTAGAACTTTGTTTGAACTTGTCTTGTCTGTCTGCAGCTAGGCTAGGGAAGGGTCCGATATGTTTGCGGCGCGTCTATGAAAGTCCATTGTAACCCTGACATGATTTCCTTACAAAAATAGCTCTCATGCAGACGGAAATATAAATAGTTTTATATATATTATTACGAGTTTGAAGGGACAAAAAGAAACATGGAAACAACAGAATGATTTGTGCTTGTGGTTTTGAAACTTTATAAACAGTAAATGTTAGACAAAGTATTGTGGCAATATTTCCAATATTCATAGGCGTAGGAGCCAGGGGGCTGGGAGGGCGGCAGCCCCCCAACGTTTGAAAAATTTATCAAAATCAGCCTTTTTTCGGGCAAAAGCCACCCTAAGTCAGGCAACAAAATCGGTAAACAATATCACTTTTGTCAGGCACCCCCCAGATTTGATCTTCCTGTAGGTTTACCTATGCCAATATTAACAAATGTTTACTGCCTACAAAAGTTCAAAGTTATTAGAAAGGCCAGAAAAATAATGACTTACTCTATACTAAAATTCTGAGATATAAATTTGTAGCAACAAATATCATGAATTAAAGATGTTACACAATACATCTGGAACCCATCATTAAAGATGCAATTTGTTTTATCAATCAGGAAGTGGGTTGAAGACATTTGCTGAGATATTACAAAAATGTTTATTGAGATTTTTGACAAGGGCACTAAAATTTTTTACAAGAAATGAGATTTATAAAAGTTTCACATTGTAGCAAGGCCAAACATTTAGGATAAGACCCTCTTTGTACCTGTTTTTTTTGTATGTTTATTTTCAAGATCACTCGACCCAGTAGTGGGTAAAGAAATGCAAAGTTCTAGTCCACCCTAGAACCCCTGAGAAGAAGAGATCAACAATTTTTGCAATGCAGATTCTAACATGAAATTTTCAGAGACGTCATATTTTTTATAAGAAACTCATTATAATTAACTCAACTCTCAGATCCCTAAAAGCTTACGAAACTTTGATTTTCCGTTTTTTTTATTGTTTAGTGTATTGTATTACTCTGGTTTCGTTGTTTCGTTAAACTATTATGCTGTGAAATATTCATGATGGTACAGGTTGTAAACATCAAGAATGTTATAAAACTCCCAAGAAACCTAAAAGGGACCTTTTAAAAAAGGAAAATTTTAAGAAGCTTTTAGTACTGGGTCAAAGTCTCAGTTTATTATTAAAAAATGCAGTACAGTATAGATCTGGGAGAAATTTGTGTGTGTGATGACGTCACTACGCACAAGTCGTTTATTTGAATACCCAATTTTGCAGAGAAGAGCCAAAAACTAGTGGAAAAAAGTAAAAACACCATTTAGAAGAGTAGAATCTTTTATTTTATCATCAATCATACCAACCCTGGAAATTATCCTTTAAGAATTTTAAGAGTTTTCAAGAATTTTTCAAATTATGATTAGAATTCTTGAGCCATATGAAAGACTATAAATGTTTTTAAACACAAATTCTTAAGAAACTTGAGAATTCATAGGCAGGAAAACCATGTGTACAAGACCTGTATATGTGTACAAAAATCACTCAATAGATTTTTATATGATTAATCCCATTATAACATACACAGATGTAAAATACGTGTTTAATTAGTCAAAGACAAATCATGCATTCCCAAAACAACCATGCTGATTGGAAATCAAAGATAACTGGTAAAGAGGTCAGGGTTTTTTAACTTTGTTCTATCAAATTGAAACTGAGATGTACGGGAAAGGTCTAATCATATCATATCATAAATTCTGTAAAGGCTATAGCCTGTATAACAGTTTCATTCTTACTCATATCAAGATATAATTGTATTTTTTACAGCCTTGTTACAGTATAACATACTTCAAGAGGGACCGGCTGATTTTGTACATTATATACCAGACACGTTATTAGCAGGGCCTTTATTGTTCTGGTGTCCTAGGGATCCTAAATATGGTCTATATGTTATAAATGATGAAAATCAACATTCCTTGTGTGTTCGGACTTGTCTACCTTAGGTATTATTTTCTCAAAGAGCCTGCTGTAAAGGTCTATTTCAATCAGGTGCATGATTAGAATTTGCAGAATTAAGGTAAAATTGATTTTTGAGGTATTCAGCTTATTTTATTAAAATGCAGCATCAGATGACATTGTTTTGATTACAGTACATAGGCCTTGCACACTATTAACATCACAAGAATTCTCATGATAATTCAAAAGAATTTTTAAGAATTTTCAAGAACTCTTCACAGTATGATAAGAATTCTTGAGCCATATGAAAAACTGTAAACTTTTTTAAACAAGGATTCTTGAGAAAGTATAAAAATATTCTTAAGAATTCTTGAGAATTCTTAGGCAGGAAAACCCATGTTAATATGCGCAAGGCCTGTACTGTAGATGTTTTGTAAGAAGCTAGATTTTGACCCAAAATTACATGCAAGATTTTAGCAAATCAATTTTTCTCAATTGGAAATTAACTGTTTCAACCTCAAAAAGTAATTAGTGAATCATGTCATGACCAGTGACGGACACTAGGGGGTGAGGGGGTGCAGGTGCCCCTCCCAATGTTGGAGAAAGCAATGATCTTTTGTATGAAAACAATAAGAGTGAACAATACATTTTATCTGAAAAAATTGCTTTGCCCCCCCCCCAATATGTGCCCAAGTGTTCACCACTGGTCATATGACTTCTAATGAAACCTGGATCAAATTACTGCTCATAAGAAGAAATCATAGTACTTATACTTCTATACAACATGACGCAGAATCAGAACTGTTGTTTTTGCAAAAGGTAAGATCCTTGTCATAGATGGCCAAAAAGAAATTTTAAAGATTACAAGCAAATCAAATTTTGGTTTTTGTCAATCTTGCAGCATTTTGAAGACTGCAAGCAAATCTAAGTAAATTTAGAGTGCTGTAAAATCCAAACTAAAAAAGTACAGTACATATTTCAAGCACATGTTAACATTAAAAGATTACACCCAACATATGTTGCAGATTAGTCATGACAAACAGCTCATTCTCTGGTTTATTTATCTTTTGGTGATTCCCATAATTGGAGGCAGAAACCAGTAAGTTGAACTACAGTAAATGTCCCATCAAACACAGCACTTATGAAGGAATTGCTCATGCTATAATGATGCATACAAAGTCAAGTGATTGTTTACTTCAAACTGTAAGATGTTATGCTGTTTTCTATTCTGGCCAGTCAATTAAATGCTTCATTTTTTTCAGGTCATACATAGAACCTGGTTTTTCAGGTGTCACGTTTTTATTCCTTATGGAATAAAGTTTTTCTGCTTGACTCAGTTGCAAATGAAATAGTTGTCAGTTATTTTTATAAGTGTTTTGAGAGTTTGTCAAGACTCTAATGCCAATTATTATATTATGTAACTGCTCAAAATTTAAAACTGTTACTTGCAAGACAGGGTGAGAACCGTGAAAAAATCAGTATGGTTTTTAAAAAATAGCAATTGATATACAGTAATGTCATACTGTATGTAAACTACCAAATGTGATAAACCTCAGTGCACCGGGTGAAAAAAAAACAATAAATGGAGAAAATCTGTTACACAAAATAGAGTAATCAATGGAAACAAGTTATTCAAATGTTGTTTGGTTAGCTAAATGACTAGGTTAGATTGCTAATAACTATTTTTTGCTAGTTTTATCAATATCACAAACTATAGCCAAAATAGGGATTTATTGAAAACATGCAGTTCTAAGACCCATCAAAAGTCATCAATATCAGGGAATCAATTTCAATCAACTGCAGAGCAACATTACAATGAGGAGGATATCGTCCTGGGAATATGCAACTCAAATTGGATGCATCTATCTCAGAAATTAAACTTTTCTTTTTGTTATTGAGAATTATTTCCATGAACTGGAAATTTCGGTTTGAAATTTCTATTCCCAAGCTAATGCAAAAAGTATTCTTAATTGTCTCGTACTGATCAAATTGATCCCCCTGTTTTAGTGACTTTCACCCGGTTTTAGGCAGTGGCAGACACTTTGCCAAATGTTGGGGGGTGCAGCTATTGTTCCAGATGAAAAGCATTTATCTCTATTGTTTTCAAACAAAGCTTTTATGTGCTACCCAACATTGCGAGGGTGACCGCACCCCCTCGCCCCTTAGAGTTGGCCACTGGTTTTAAAACTGCCTTTTAGCTGTAAATTCTTTTTCTGAAAGTTTGCGATTTCGATAAAAATAGCAAAAATAGTAGCAATGTAGCCTAAGTCATTTAGCTACTGAAGCAACATTTAAATCACTCATTTTGGTTGATTACTTTATTTTGTGTAACAGATTTTCTCAGCTCACTTTTTTGGGTCATCATGGATATAATATAAATTTTTGAATAATATTCATTATCAAGTATCCATTTTACCCTTGGTAAACAGTTGATCTTGCATTGCATTTCATTCCCCAAAGATGGTGATAAGGCTATGCTATGGTAAATGTCATTGCTGTAGAAGTTTATTTGCCATTGTTCAATTTTTTAGCAATACGTCTTATAGAAATTCACTCATAAAGAATCTCAATGAAAGTCTCAGTTCAACCTATCAGAATCTTAAATCTAAGTTGGAACTGGCTATTCAACGAAGTATTATAATATATGTGAGTGACTTTGGAATTTGGTAATACCGCTGAAGCATAGGCATCATATCTTTAAAAAGATAGTGCAAATAACTCATATATATAAAATCTTTTTTTATTGATTGAGCGGCTAGAAAGGATTGGTAATTTCAATTCTACCATAAATTGACTTATTTGATATTATTGGTTATTTTCAAAATCAAGCGTTTTCTTTTTTATGAACTTAATTTGAGAAATAAAAAAAAATTTAAACCAATCATAATTTCTAAATTTATTATAGAGGAAAAATAATACAATTTTAANGAACTGGCTATTCAACGAAGTATTAGAATATATGTGAATGACTATGGAATTTGGTAATACCGCTGAAGCATAGGCATCATATCTTTAAAAAGATAGTGCAAATAACTCATATATATAAAATCTTTTTTTATTGATTGAGCGGCTAGAAAGGATTGGTAATTTCAATTCTACCATAAATTGACTTATTTGATATTATTGGTTATTTTCAAAATCAAGCGTTTTCTTTTTTATGAACATAATTTGAGAAATAAAAAAAAATTTAAACCAATCATAATTTCTAAATTTATTATAGAGGAAAAACAATACAATTTTAAAGAAGACCATGGTTTCTGAAGAGTTATAATATAAGTGGTAAACAGATCTCTCTTGATCTTCTAGTTTATGATTTAGAAATTTGATGACATCACAATCTCAAAAAGTTGAAATATATATAGAAGACGCTGTCATTTTGAACATAGTCAAGATATACTGTATATATATCAAACAGTCTGCAGTAGAATTATATACAGTAACTTACCTAAAGTTCCCTTCAAGCCATTCAAACAAAAGAAAGATGTCTACAGGGTGACTAAAAAAATATCCCGTTTGAAACATTATTGCAGCAAAGGTACTTGCACTACACAAAAATTAATTTTCTAATAGGTAAAGATTGAAGTATTTTTGGTATTTTGATGGCAATTTTCAAGAAAATAAAGGAAGTACATTTGCTGCGATCTTGTGAAACAAAGGGGACATTTTTTAAGTCATCCTATATACAGTCCTTTTCGTGAGAAAAATGGTACGTGTGTGATACTTCGCACTCGTAGATGATTTTGCGTGTGCGATCGCACACGCTCGAAAAATGTGAAAAATGCCTTTGACGTCACAGCTAACACATAACTAGACACAATAAAATAGATTTATTTAACAAATCAGTTCAAAGACTTTCAAAATTGTGTACCGAACGTATAAAATTCCTGAAAAGTGGAAGAAACTGAGTAGGTGCAGGCATCTTTTCGTTGGTATATCATTTCCAAGACCCATGTCCTTTAAGCCTTACCCTATTCAATTGGGGCTCGTTGTGATCAGCTTCATCTTTGCGCGGAAAAGGAGAATGAAAATGGTGGGTTCTTACATAGTTATATTACGAAAAGTTCGTGATGTCAACGAGCTGTTTGATAATGTTTTTATGATGACAAATGGTTTCGTTGNCTGGCTATTCAACGAAGTATTATAATATATGTGAGTGACTTTGGAATTTGGTAATACCGCTGAAGCATAGGCATCATATCTTTAAAAAGATAGTGCAAATAACTCATATATATAAAATCTTTTTTTATTGATTGAGCGGCTAGAAAGGATTGGTAATTTCAATTCTACCATAAATTGACTTATTTGATATTATTGGTTATTTTCAAAATCAAGCGTTTTCTTTTTTATGAACTTAATTTGAGAAATAAAAAAAAATTTAAACCAATCATAATTTCTAAATTTATTATAGAGGAAAAATAATACAATTTTAAAGAAGACCATGGTTTATGAAGGGTTATAATATAAGTGGTAAACAGATCTCTCTTGATCTTCTAGTTTATGATTTAGAAATTTGATGACATCACAATCTCAAAAAGTTGAAATATATAGAAGACGCTGTCATTTTGAACATAGTCAAGATATACTGTATATCAAACAGTCTGCAGTAGAATTATATACAGTAACTTACCTAAAGTTCCCTTCAAGACATTCAAACAAAAGAAAGATGTAAACAGGGTGACTAAAAAAATATCCCGTTTGAAACATTATTGCAGCAAAGGTACTTGCACTACACAAAAATTAATTTTGTAATAGGTAAAGACTGAAGTATTTTTGGTATTTTGATGGCAATTTTCAAGAAAATAAAGGAAGTACATTCGCTGCGATCTTGTGAAACAAAGGGGACATTTTTTAAGTCATCCTATATAACAGTCATTTATATTATTTTGTTAAATATTTGAAGCCTAAAAATGCTCTCTTTTGATGCTTTCAAAGGAGGCTGCCATCACAAAGTTTCTGGGAAGCTTACAAAGGAGAAATGATATATTCAGATTGTCATTACTTTGACTTATATAAATGTTTTTTTCAATTTTAGGGTAACAAAGTGTGGCTCTTTGGAGATGATGACTGGGTACCGGCAGTGATACAAGATGTTCAGTCAAAGGAGGTCAAGTTTCTTAGCGAGTATGGCAAGGTAAGCCATTTCAAATTGCCACTTTCAGATTAAAGATATTCAAAATGATAAAAAATGCAAAGAGAATTGTGATAAAGAAAAGATGCAAAGATTAAGCAGACATTGCACCAACAAGATCGTAACTCTATATTGACTTCAGTTGATTTTCCTATGCTAAAGAATCCATTAAGTATTATTTTAAAAAGGCAGCTGTTTTTCATTTGAAGTGAAAGAGTGAAAGTATATGAAAACTGCCCAAATACAACTGAGAAGTTCGTTTCTTTGATATACTGCAAGACATCATACTTTTTTCATATAATATCACACTTGGTTATTTTGCTTCGGTGTGCAATGTTCAACTGCACAAATGAGCAAAGGAACTATTAAAATACACCAAAAATATCACACATTGTAGAAAGAAATCAACAATCACCTTAAAAGTTATGCTACAGACGCATGACCAGTTTCGCTCAATCTCAGGGCTCATCAGTGCAGCTAGACGACATGAGGTCCATTACCCAGCATTATTTGCCAGTGTCAAGTTGCTTGATGAAAAGCTTGGTGGTAGGTGGAATTAGAAGAGAACCATAATTCTTTGAAGGCCATACTGTTGTCTGTTAACTTTGCCCTTAACCCTATCTGACCTGGGGGGCCTGCCCCCCCCNTTTCTTGTCGCTCTTTGAAACCTTGATAGCAATTATTGACTATGGTTTTTGATGATTTTAAGTGGCAATTTAACGGAAAGATCCTTAGAAGGTCGCGGTTGCGATCTTTCTCGATGGTTTCTAAAAACGTCGTAAACACCATTTGAGGATATCCTGACTATCTTTCCAGGTATCTATAATTTATCTCGTGGAAACGAAGGTGATGGCACTGGATGGCGATCTCTAACATCAAATGAAAAGACCGAAGTGGCCAGCTCACATCATATTTTCCCAAACTACAGCACTAAAAGATCGTTTTGCGCGTGCGACAAAACGCACACGTACCTCAATCTACGCGTGTGCCTGCGTGTGCAAGTGCGATCGCACGCGTCAAACGAAAAGGCCTGTATATAACAGTCATTTATATTATTTTGTTAAATATTTGAAGCCTAAAAATGCTCTCTTTTGATGCTTTCAAAGGAGGCTGCCATCACAAAGTTTCCTGGGAAGCTTACAAAGGAGAAATGATATATTCAGATTGTCATTTTTGACTTATATAAATGGTTTTTTCAATTTTAGGGTAACAAAGTGTGGCTCTTTGGAGATGATGACTGGGTACCGGCAGTGATACAAGATGTTCAGTCAAAGGAGGTCAAGTTTCTTAGCGAGTATGGCAAGGTAAGCCATTTCAAATTTCAATTTTCAGCCACTTTCAGATTAAAGATATTCAAAATGATAAAAAATGCAAAGAGAATTGTGATAAAGAAAAGATGCAAAGAGTAAAATTTTTTATTTTCACAAAGACTTGGTTTATTTAGCTTTGATATGCAAGGTTCAAGGGCATCAAAGATTAAGCAGACATTGCACCAACAAGATCGTAACTCTATATTGACTTCAGTTGATTTTCCTATGCTAAAGAATCCATTAAGTATTATTTTAAAAAGGCAGCTGTTTTTCATTTGAAGTGAAAGAGTGAAAGTATATGAAAACTGCCCAAATACAACTGAGAAGTTTGTTTCTTTGATATACTGCAAGACATCATACTTTTTTCATATAATATCACACTTGGTTATTTTGCTTCGGTGTGCAATGTTCAACTGCACAAATGAGCAAAGGAACTATTAAAATACACCAAAAATATCACACATTGTAGAAAGAAATCAACAATCACCTTAAAAGTTATGCTACAGACGCATGACCAGTTTCGCTCAATCTCAGGGCTCATCAGTGCAGCTAGACGGCATGAGGTCCATTACCCAGCATTATTTGCCAGTGTCAAGTTGCTTGATGAAAAGCTTGGTGGTAGGTGGAATTAGAAGAGAACCATAATTCTTTGAAGGCCATACTGTTGTCTGTTAACTTTGCCCTTAACCCTATCTGACCTGGGGGGNTCGGTGTGCAATGTTCAACTGCACACATGAGCAAAGGAACTATTAAAATACACCAAAAATATCACACATTGTAGAAAGAAATCAACAATCACCTTAAAAGTTATGCTACAGACGCATGACCAGTTTCGCTCAATCTCAGGGCTCATCAGTGCAGCTAGACGGCATGAGGTCCATTACCCAGCATTATTTGCCAGTGTCAAGTTGCTTGATGAAAAGCTTGGTGGTAGGTGGAATTAGAAGAGAACCATAATTCTTTGAAGGCCATACTGTTGTCTGTTAACTTTGCCCTTAACCCTATCTGACCTGGGGGGCCTGCCCCCCCCCTAGTATATTTTTGTTTCCGCTATGTTCGTTATATGTAGAAGGCTGCTGAGATTTAGTAAGTTTAACTTTGTATCATAGAGCGACGAAACTGTAATAATTTTGACATTCTATATTTAGCACCGTCTCCATGGTTACCAAGTTGTCATCTGACATTCTGCGAAAATTAACTTATTCTTAACTAAAATAAAACTAAAATCTCTCTTATTCTTTTTTAATTGGTCCAATTAAGCTAAAATCTTTGATTTACATATATTTTGATCTATATTTTTCATTTCTATATGAAAAGTTAAGTTTGACGATCTTTTAACATTCTTTCATTTTTATGACGTCATTCAACATCATAATGATTATTATGCTCTAGCAACAACAACAACAGCGCTAATTGAATTATGATTTTAAATAATTGTTTATATGATAAATAACATTTGTGTCAAGTTAGGTGGTCATATCTAATATAACAACTGAAATAAAGAGGGGGGGGCGGAATCCGCCCCCCCCAGGCATTGAGTGTTTCAAAACGCCCAGGTCAGATAGGGTTAAACGGATTCCAAAAGTATTGGTTGAAAAGGAAGATACAGTATTTTTCATTAAGTGAAGGTACATGAAAACTGCCCAAAAATAACAGAAGCTTTCTTTCTTTGTTGTACAGCAAAACATCATATTTTATACAATTTACAAAACATATTCTTTGTCACAATTTTGCAACTCAACGTGGAAAGAGTTAAGGGTTAAGGGTTATGTTCACCACAGCAACACTTTAGTGTGCGCTTTGGCTAGCTAACTGTCGAATAGGTGCACTTGTTGCATTGAGTGCTAATGGTGGTATTGTGCATGCGGAGAAAAACGCTTCATACCGAGCTTCAAGTTTCAATTTCATTTGAACAAACAATTCTAAAGTCTACTACATACATTCCTGCTACTATGAATATATTAAATTGAATAGTTGTCCAGGATACTTGGATAGTCTAGGGAAGAACGGAAATTCCTCTCTGGAGAAACCCCAGAGAGCTTACGAGCTAAGTACCCCTTCTTCAAAGGAATTTACATGTTTTAAAACTCGTTAATACATCATACTTTTAGAATGTAATATTTTTTTCTAAAATGTATACAAAAAATCATTGATAACAAGCGGAAAGGAGGAAAGAAAACGAGAGAGAGGAAAAAAATGACAATGGTAGAAACACATATTGTTGGTTATACAGCACATTTGCTGACGTGTAATTAAGTTAGTATTTTTGTCGTAGATGTTCAAAAATTATTTCGCTTGGGATTTTATTCCAGACGATTGCACCAGTGTATTTTATGGTGCATTGAATGAGACTTGATTTTGTCTTTGGAAGGGTGAAATCGTTTCTAGTCACCTGTCGCGTACATCGAGCATGTCTTTCATTTGTTTTTTCAAACATATCTAAGAAAATTGCGTCCAGGGTTCTATTTTCAACGGAATGCATGAATTTCCCTATTTCTAGCTCGACTATGTCGCGGAAGCATAAAAGATTTTGTTTCTTGAAAAGTGGTAGACTGTGATCTCGAGCTTTTGCAAAGTTTATAGCTCGAACTGCCGTTTTTAAACAACGCTTTATAGGGGTTAGATTGGTCTTTGTCGCTGAACTCCAGTTGATTAAGCCGTAGTTAATATGAGGCATGATGCATTGTAGAGAGACGATAAAGTATTTTTGACACGAAATTATTTTTGACACGAAGTGCCATAGTTTATAGAGTAGTCCTATGTACTTCGAGAGTTTAATAGAAACATGGTTAATATGTTTTTTCCAGTTCAAGTTTTGGTCTAAAATTACACCAAAATATTTTATCGATTCTAGTTCTTCAATTTGGTCGCCATTAATTTCTAATTTAATCTTACAAGGAGGTTTTTTCTTCACTCACCTGAAGATTACAAAGTTGGATTTTTTAACATTTAGGGATAATTTATTAGACAGAAGCTATTGAAAAACATTTTTAATTCTCTGTTAAGGGTATTCTCAATTTTGTCTATACTTTTATATACGATAGAAAAATACTAGTGTCGTCTGCAACGAGATGGAACTTTAGAAATTTAGACGAGTTTGGTATATCATTAATGCAAATTATGAATAATAAGGGACTAAGGACGCTACCTTGCGGAACCCCAGAACGAATATAGAGCTCTTCTGACTTGACATTACCAATTTTAACAGTTTGAGGCCTGTTGTGAAGGTAGGATTTAAACCATTTGTTTGCTACACCTCTGATTCCACAATGTTCTAGTTTTGAAAGTAATATGTCATGACTAACGGTATCAAAAGCTTTTGCAAAATCTAGGAAAAAGCAGCATGAAAAAGATTTATTTTCCACGGATTTGGTTAGATTGGTGTAGATGTCAAGTATAGCGAGTGACGTGGATTTGTTTTTTTGAAGGCCAAGTTGATATTGGAGTAAAGTTTTATTGTCTTTAGGAAATTTAGAAGTCTTTTGTGCATTACTTTTACTAGGATTTTATTAAAGGTCGGTAAAATTGATATTGGTCGGTAATTTGTCATGCTGAGTTTAGAGTTGCCGGATCTTATGATTCATAGATATTTGAATAATAGCACTTCATTTTTTAGGAGTATGTGGTCCCGAAGTCAGCTCTTAGCAGAGATCAAGTTGCATCAATGCACAGCACTAGTGTGGGTGATGTGGATGACATGGCCAGGTTAGGAGACCTACATGAAGCATCGATTCTCTACAACATGTCAAAGAGATACAAGAAGGAAGTTATTTACGTAAGTTGTTCTGATCTTCAGTTTAAATTTGTAATTTCAACCGTGCTTTCAACCAGTTGCCCAAAAATCTCCTAAGAAATGCCCCAAGCGTTCGATTTGCTAGTGTGACATAGTAAATCAAGATATAAATTTGAAATACATTAAACACAAAAAAAACTCTGGACAATAATATTTTCGGACATTTCAAGAGTCCAAGAACTTTAATTTCTCAAAATTTTTTGTGGTCGAAAATATTTACTGTCGGAAAATTTTTGCAGGACAGAAAAATCACAGGAAAATGACTTTTTCTGTTTAAAAAGTTATGCCTTGCTCAAGAAACATTTTGTAGAGAAAAGAAATGTGCCATGATTGATGAGGGAGCTACGTAGTAAGACAGTTACATTTTTTGCAACTAAATTCGTTTCAACAATCATTTTCATCATCCTGAACAATAATCATTCAATGAAAATTTCTGTTTAGGAACCCTTTGAAAACTTGAATAAAGCAGGATTTGTAAACTTCTGACACTTTTATCATAAAACAATCAATGAAAGCTGTAATAGATCACTTTTGGTAGTCATTCGAAATCCCTTGAGAAGGCGTTCAAAAATTCTTTGTCCTGAAATATGTTGTCCGAAATTTATTCGTCCGAAATTTGTTGTGTTTAATGTATTTAAATTAGATATTGACATCTACCTATTTACCTTAGTTGTTAACTCCCCAAGATATGAGCCAGGAGAGCTAATTGGATAAACTCTTCTAATTTTAGTGCAAAATTTAACCTTTTGAGAGCTGAGAGCATATTTTCAGTATTTCGCAAGATTTGATCAAACTAAATACAAGGCCTTCGAAAGCTATTCAAGAACATCCTAACAATACAAGACGTGAAGTGGGACAGAAGAGCAGAAATATAATTCTATGCATACTGAAGGTTTTTCATAAGACACTACTGTTCAGAATATAAAACAGCTGATCATGATGCAAAGTTTTATTGCGAATTTATGCCGAGTTGTGAAATGTTGAAAAATTACGAAACCAAGAGGCTTCATCGTAAATTTTGTCTGTTTTCGGGTGGCTTTATGATATTTGGTTCTTCTCTTAAAAAGTTATTAGTAAGAAAGAAGGTGGAGAAACAATGGTCATATGAGTGATTTTCACCCTCGCAGAAGTGAAACGAGAAATTGCTTTCGAACCATTGAACTGCTATCTTTTATCAAATATCATTGTAGACCTTGAATAAGACTGTAGTTTCGAACATGATTTTTGTTTCAAGGACACTCTGCAGGCACTTTCTTTGTTTTGATTGTGCAAGAAAATTCACTTTCATTATCAGTTTGTTTATTTTTTTGAATATCCAAATTTAAGTTGATCATTATCAGTTTTAGTTTTTTTTTTCGTTATTTTAATTGATCAAAAAGCAGCTCACTGTAACAGNTTGCTTTCGAACTATTGAACTGCTATCTTTTATCAAATATCATTGTAGACCTTGAATAAGACTGTAGTTTCGAACATGATTTTTGTTTCAAGGACACTCTGCAGGCACTTTCTTTGTTTTGATTGTGCAAGAAAATTCACTTTCATTATCAGTTTGTTTATTTTAAAAGCTTTCTTTTTCGATATGGTAAGTTTGAATATCCAAATTTAAGTTGATCATTATCAGTTTTAGTTTTTTTTTTCGTTATTTTAATTGATCAAAAAGCAGCTCACTGTAACAGAGGTATTTCTGGTCAAAATGTGTTATGTAGCTCATCTAGATGAAATCTGCCAACTTACAAGCGCAAACAGCAATATGATGGAATGAATTTATGACATTCAAGTAAAGCTCAAAACCTCTTTTGATTGCTCATACTGTACTTTAACATACAAGCGAACAGGCTTTGACAATAAACTTAGTCTTAGTGGCTTGAAACGTACTTTACATGTTTTATTCTACATTAATTTCAGACATGCATTGGTTCGATCATGGTGGCTGTCAATCCATACAAACTCATTCCAGAACTTTATAGTGAGGAAAACATGAAATCATATAATGACACATACCTTGGTGATAGGCCTCCTCACATTTATGCAATTGCCAATGAAGCTTATTATTCACTCTGGAGAAAAGGAGGCAACCAATGTGTCCTTATCAGGTAAAGCATTGTACTCAGTTTATCAGATTCAACAACATGCCATGCAACTATTTGCTTGACTTTTTTGAATGCCTGATCATTCGCTGTAGTGCTGGTATAGATACGTGCTACCAGGAAAGCAATGTTCCACAGAAGTTTTGCAGGAAGGAGGAAGAGAAAGGGTGATACAAAGAAGGATCAGGAGATAAAGGGAAGGGGATATAACTAAAGGACAAACAGAGGATTTTGGAATTGCGATGTCTTTGCCTGACTGAGGCTTTAACGTAAATTTGAGAATTTTTTCTAAATTTAGAATGCACTGTTTGTTCTCAAATGACAAATTTCCCCAAAAGTTGCATAGGCTTGCATAGGCTTTGACCAAGAATTATAAGTCAGTTGTTCAATATTAATTCAATTTTCCAATTCAATTTTCAAACATGATACATAGTGAAACAGTGTTTTTCTTAGTGCATGTATTGCTTTCCAATGAAATGGAGACCGCTGAAATGTAAATAGACCCTTAAAACCCCTTCAATCAATGCTAGGCTCCAAAAAGATTGTCTTGTGTGAAAATGTATGCATTTTTCACATACCTGTGAAAATGAATTACATTTTTTACTATTTTTGAGGGTATCAAGGAATGTTATTTTTGCTAAATGCTGATTTTAGAGATATTAAGGGGCCGTTTACATGANCTTCATCCGAAGAACAAGATTCTTCTATATTCCACGTACTTCATGTCTAAAGTCTCTTGGGATTTAACAATTGCCGATTTGGACATCACATGGGTCAAACAAAACCTAGACTCACTAGCGCACAGGTACATAAGATTATGGCTCGAGATTCCTATCAGTGGAACACTGGATATAATTGGTCTTACGAAAGAAAAATGCGGGCTAGGAATCATTGATCCGTCGACGAAATTTTCCCAGTGCCAAGTTTCGCTTAGAAACTGTTTAAAGAAGTCCCCAAATGAAGACATACAGTCACTACATAAAGTAACTAGTCGCGATAAAAATGTGCAGTATGACACATACGCTAATGGGAAAGAGGTAATCAAAGAAAATAGAAAGAAGAAAGTCCATAGGATCACACAGGAATTGACATCACAAGGCCTTATACTAAAGGCAATCCTTGAACACACGACAAATAAAATAACAAGCATATGGAGTGAGGCGCAAAAACTTCTACCTAAGAACATCTTCAACTTCTCTGTGCGTTATCTGAATAACAGTTTGCCTACAAAGAAAAATATGAAACTTTGGGGAAGAGTCGAAAGCGAGTCGTGCAACTTCTGCCAACTCCCACAAACCCTTCTTCACGTCGTCTCTGGTTGCAAATCCATGCTTGAAGGGAAAAGATATACTTGGCGTCACAACTCTGTCCTCTTGACGATTGGCAACTTCTTAACAGGAATAAGAAATATCACAGTCTATGCCGATGACATTCCAGGCTTCAGACCGTCAGCTATTATCACTGGTAACAGCAAGCGTCCAGATCTTCTTGTAATCAAAGAGGGTGTATTATATGTTCTCGAACTGTCTGTTGGGTTCGAAACGAACATTGGAAAAAATGAAGCTCATAAAAATAGGCGCTACGAACATCTTTTGAAAGACCTTTCATCCTCGTACTTGCGTGTCGAATACATAAATCTATCGATGGGAGCAATAGGAACAATCGGTATCAACGGACACAAAGCATTTATGAACATGCTGGAACAATTATCAACTAACAAGCAAGAGCAACTTTACCTAGAAAAGAAAATAATAACCATCTGTATACGTTGTACATACTATATATTTTGTAAGAGGGACAGTGAGTGGACGAGTCCAGAACTTTTAACATTTTAAACTCTTTTCCTATTCATATATGGACAAATCTTATATTTTGGACGTTTTAGCTGTAAATCTTCAATTTATTTACCTTAAGAACATTTTTAATCATACTTTAGAACTAGCTGTAACTTTCCCCATCATGCCTAAATTGAGAGTGATGGGTGTCATCGTGTAGAAGTATTTTGTAGGGAATAAAAAGTTTCCATTATTATTATAGGTACATAGAAAGGTACTTCTCGAAGGAAACTACTCGAGGAACTTGGGTGGGAGACTTTAAATCTTCGGCGATGGAGCAGACGTCTTGTCTTGTTTTATAAAATTGTAAATAATATTACACCTGCCTATACTAGAGACCCTATTCCACAACTCCAAGAACCTGCTTACCCTTTTCGAGAAAGATCAGTGCTTGGGTAAATATGTGCAAGAATTGACAAACATAAATCAAATTGTTGCCTATAAATCAAGGTGAATATAAATCATGTCTGTTAGAATGGAATAATCTTGATCTAGAAATAGAACAATCACCCTCATTAGGTATCTTCAAGACAAAACTAGAAAAGATTATTCGCTCCACTCCAAAGCAGGTATTTGGTATTCATGAACCTAAAGGATTAGCCGCTCTCACACATCTTCGCGTTGGGTTAAGTGCACTAAATTTTCACAAAGTTAAACTCAACTTTAGCGACACATTAAACCCGATGATGTGTCCTATCAATGACGGCGTTGATGACACGGAACACTTCTTGCTGCACTGCCACTCTTATAATCTGCAGAGAAATAATCCGCTCAACCACGTACAAGCAACTTTGCTTTCATGCGGTTTGTCGAACCTTTCCAATGAGGAACTGGTTTTAATAATCTTGTATGGTGATGTAAGGCTACCTTTTGAATCACATAAAAATCCTTGAAGCAACACTAGAGATCATTGAATCTTCAAAGAGATTCTCTTAAATCATTTCTGCGAAATTTCCTCCCCTCCTCTTACCTCTGTGTTATTTTCTTTCTTTTCGTAGTTTGTAGTTTATGATGTAAGCTGTTAGTTGAATATTTTCATGTAAATATTCTATGTTTAATTTAAGGTCACAGGGTTGCAATGTATTCTCATCGTCTTGTAAATAGGTTCAGTTATTGTAAAATTTAGATTGATATGAAAAAAATAAGAAACTAATAAAGCGTTTATTCTAAAGCACGAATTTGTTGTGCACAATGAAACTTTTATTTGCAGGAGCTGATCCAATTTTAGTGAAATAGAAAAAAGTTTTAGTCGCTCTTTAATTGTGGAATCTTGCTCTCTTTTATAGTGGGGAAAGTGGTGCTGGCAAAACAGAATCGACCAAACATATTTTGCAATATTTATCAGACATGAGCAAGAATGCCGGGGGAAGTGACAATGATGGTATCAATGTTGAAGAAGCAATTTTACAAAGCAGGTTTGTGTGAAAAACGCGACGTATGAGATAATTTTGCAACGAGCCTTGAGGCTAATTTTTTCAATACTTACAACTAGAATTTCTGTATTTCCTATGGACCCATTACGATCTGCCATAAGCTTACTACCGTGTGTTCCAAAAAGACGTTGCAACATATGATTGAATCTACCTCGAACAGTAAATGGCGATAAATTTGACGTAGTTCTTTTGAAATTATTAGTTATTTGATTATTTAGTCTTTGATTTAGGTTGACAACTCTCAGCATTATGACCCCTAAAAATAAATTAGCAAAATTTATAATGATTGTGGATACTTTAAATCTTTATATGGTCAAACATGAATAATTACGTGAATTTTGCATTTTAAATTGCATTGTGATAAGCTTGGAGATTAGGAGTGTAGGAACTATGTTTTTCGTAACAATTGTTGACTTTTTGATAAAATAGTCATCAAATCTGATCTTTCAATACCAATTTGTGCCTAAAGTTACACATCTTTTAAGTTACACATCTTTTATGTTTGATGGCAGGAAGATTTGTAAGGTTGTATTTTCAGAATTTTTTCAGAAACTTGTTTTCGACATTTTCCTCAGTGAAAACATGTCAACATTTTCCTTTCGCTTGAATGATTGATGGAAAGTGTCAGAGGCCGATAATGTGTGGGAACAGGGGAACGCCGTTCCCAGGAAATTTTTGGCAAGATTTTTAGGCCGCAGGAAATTTTTAGAAAAAAAGGCTAAATTTTTATACTGCCGTCAAAACAAAAGAACCTGTCATAATTGTTATCGAGAAAACAAAAGTTAATTGCTGAAGTAACATTATTTCAGCAGAATCTTGACCAAGAGGCTTCTATTTAGAATTTGGAAAAAGATTGGTTGTTATAAGTAATAGATTTCGTCCAGGTCAACCTATCATCGAGATTGTTGAAGCCTAATAGCAAACAGTCAGATTTTCAGACGAGAGTAATATTTTTCATTGCGATTGAGTAATATCCTAAAATCTAAGTTAAGTCTTGCATACTCTAGTTTGACAAGATATCAGCTATAAAGTTCTACAATTACTGTGCCTATTTTTGAGCTACCTACCTAGCATTCATTCTTTAACTTGTATGCAATATAAGTATTTGTTTTATTTTATGTTGAGTTTAAACCTTACGTTGTTGGTTTATGAACATGTTAAATTCCACCAAGTAGCTTGTGAACTATATTCTACCTACAACTAGCACTAACTACGCTGTACAATCTTCTAAATCAATGTCAAATCAAAAAGAATTTCGCAGGAAGTTTTGAAGAAATTTTTACCGTTCCCAGGAAGAAAAATTTTTATTGGCCTCTGGAAAGTGTTTCATCTCTTTACGTGCCACTTTATTTAAAGGTCATCGGCAGGGTTAAAAGGTACATTCATGAAGAATAGATTAGGCAAGAGTGAAAAATGTATTGAAATTGTTGAAATTGGCACGTGCACGAGCTAAGGAGACAAAGCGTGCGTGGGTATTTTTTTGTTCTATTTATAGACAGACGTAGTTACCTCTGCTTATTACCTTGAATGTTGGAACGCGTTATACCTCATTAAGTACAGTTGTTCCTTTATTTATTATATGAGACTTCTTTTAATCGTTTAGCCCCATCTTGGAAGCTTTCGGAAATGCGAAGACAGTTTACAACAACAATTCGAGTAGATTTGGAAAGTTTATCAAGCTGAACTTTACAGAGAAAGGAAATATTCAAGGAGGACAAGTTGTTGATTGTATCTTTTTCTAAGTAATTTAAAAGCAGAAATAAATTCTCTTTCTTATATCATTATAGAGGATTTGAAATCTGTTAATAAAATCCCATTGAACTGTATTTATTTTCATCCAGTCAAAATGATCCCAGATGGAAATGCGACTAAATATTTTGATATTATAATGTCCACGAATATTTTCCATTGGCACAAAAATGGCCTTTTAAGGACATGTTGTGACCAATGCAATAAAAACCCCCACATAAAAGCTAATGATTTTTAACTATCCAAGCTGAAAAATTTTGCACTTGTTTTTAGAAATAGTGGTAGGATTCAATGAAAGGTAGCAGAAGTAAATCTAGATTCCATGTTCATTTCCTTAACGCCCTTAATTCTTCAATGATTTTAAATTTTGTAGACCCAATAGCTAAGACAGTTTCCTAATCTTGTCCAGAACTAAGAAGGGCTCCGTATTGAAGATGGTTTGTTTCAATATAATCCATTTTATGCACTCCTCAATAATGCCGTACCGCTAGTTGTGGAGTGCTATGATTTATGACCCCCAATACTCAGAACTTCCCTCCCCCCTGTTGTAACTTACTTTCGCTGTTCTTGCACTTTAAACATTATCTCATTGTCATGTTATTATCACTTGCATTGTTTGCTCCTTGATTGTTGCGTTACCTATAGACCTACTGGAAAAGGTGAGTCAGTGTTAAATATATCATCTCATCATTACTGGATTGCAATCATTTAATCTGACAAGAAGTAAAGTAGCTCTGTAAGCAGCGAGGCCAAGATGTTAGAGAACGGGGAGCAGTAAGATGATATTAGAGCAATGAGGTGAACAGTTAATAGCAGTCATGCAGGCAGAAGCTGCCTGGAGCGAGCATGGTTCTGAGAGAATTGCGTCAAGATGAAATACAAGGCATTCTTGCATTTCTGATTAAGATCACTTTAGCAATCGAGTAGGAATATGCAAATCTTGAAGAGTGTTTACCCTGAAATATGATATCACTGTAAATCTTGAAAGAGGGATGATCGCTATTTTATACTATATTGTCTATTGAAAAAACCTTTAAGAAAATCATTGCCGAAGCTGTGCTGAACTCTCTTTACGGTCATCTCGCCCAATGAATTTAATCATTCCTCAAAAGAAATCCCAATGACATCGTGCTCAATCGCTAGTCCGCCATCACCTTTTTTGTATCGCTTCCCGGCCTAATGACTAAGATCGGTTATAGTACCATCTTTTTTGCCACGAGGAGTATGAAATTTAGAACCAATTTCTAACCGACCTTTTTGAAAATTTAAACATCTTTACAAGACAATTCCTTCTGAATCCTAATACTTCTGTATTGTTTCTTGTAGTCAGTAAAACTTGAAACTAATCTGACACAAATGGTTGACTGTCGTGATTATTTAAATTTTTTCTATTATAGAACAGAATAATTCGACAAAATCCGGAAGAGAGAAATTTCCACATATTCTATGCCTTCCTGGCAGGAGCTACTGATCAACAAAGAGGTTAGTAGGACATAATCGTCCAGTAGCAGTTAACCTTTTATGCTAGAGAAAGTACGAAGATGATTATCACCGGTGAACCAAGAAAAACTTAAAATGATCATAAAATCGTATAGGGAGGGAAACTAATGACGGCTGTGCGTCTGTTACATGTAACATTATATGTGTTGCTCACTTAAGGTCTTTAGAAGATCAATTATGCAATAAACGATTACGGAAAAGATATCGCCGAGGGCCATTTGACCAAGATGCATTTCGCCACTATTTATAAATTTTCGATTGCCAAGACTATGGAGAATGACATCTGTTTGCAGCTTTTCGATAAGTAGTATTCGAGAAATTAACTGATTTCGGAGAAGGGTAGGGGTAGTTTTGCAAAACGCCAACTCGCTGCTCACTAGAACGGAAAGCAGAGTTACTTTAAAGGGGGCAGCATTTGCAATTTCGCTATAAATTTGATCTTTCAAAAACTGTAGCATGCATTGGAACTGGCAATTGTCATGTAGATGCACTGTTTAAACTGTTCTCTCCTTTCGAATCTTATTTGGATGTTTCGTTCAACCACTGTCAGATGAAGCTATTATTTGTTGACAACAAAATAGTTTGTATAGTCTTTGCTACTTTTTCATTCCACACAAAGGCGCTGATTTTCTATTCCACTTGCTTTATTAATGAGTTCTCAACAAATGCTGATTATCCCCATTTTATTTCGATGCACAGGAGACATGTGCTTATACAAACCTGATGGGTATTACTATCTTAAACAAAGTGGATGCACCAGTGATCCAACAATTGATGACAAAAAGGATTTCACTCTGGTCATGGTAAGCCGCAAAATATTTAACCATGATATTCCTTTGAAATCTAGGAAGATCTCAGCACACAAAATTAGTATATCTTTCTGCGATCGATTCAAAACGCTCAAACTACCGGGTGTCCCAAAAAAAGTATACAGATTTGGTCGACCCTCGCGATGAGAATTTAGCATGAATCAATCCGAAAACATTTTTAAAACATACCTCGGTAGTCAACTTGAACATAGATACCTTGTTTGTTGATATTGGTGCTTTGAGAGTTGAAATATTAATCTTCAAAGGACAAATTTGCCTCCACCTCCAAACCAGAGCTTTGGCGTTTTGGCCTAAGCAAATTCTGGAAGCACAGCGACTAAGTCAACAATAGACTTGGGAAAATTTGAATCAAGAGGAGAAAAATTAAAAACTGCACGACAGATGCGTTTTGAAAAATATAATTTACGTGACACTTATCATCAAGGGAGCTCCGAAGTAAACCTCATTTATTTTAATATCAACAACTTATTTCACGACGTTTACTTTGGAGCTCCCATGATGATAAGAATTTCACATAAATCATGTTTTGTAAAACCCATCTGTTGTACAGTTTTTAATTTTTCTCCTCTTGTTTCACATTTTCTCAAGTCTATTGTTGACTTATTCGCTGTGTTTCAAGGATTTTCTTAGGCCAAAACGCCAAAGCTCTGTTTTTGAGGTCGAGGCAAATTTGTCCTTTGAAGATTCATATTTCAACTCTCAAAGCACCAATATAAACAAACAAGGTATCTATGTTCAAGTTGACTATCGAAGTATGTTTTAAAAATGATTTTGGATTGTTTCGCGCTAAATTCTGATCGCTAGGGTCGACCAAATCTTATACTTTTTTCTGGGACACCCGGTAGCTCCATTCTTCTTTATTCAATATTTAGCCATTTTGAATACATGTGTATAGTTGATGATATGTTCTTGAGTTATGGGTGAGGTTAAAGTTAAGATCACTTTAATACACATGGAATTAGTGAAAATGCAATAGGCTCATTAATCATGCGCGGACTTGCTGGGGACGAAATATCTTTAACTTCAATTATGCCGACAAAAATCATTTCTTTCAAATAGTTAGCAGTTTATGTTCGCCGTGGTAGTTAATGCAGTCACAAATTTATGTTACTTCCCTGTCTTGATTTGGTAGAACACACCGAAAAACTTATCACATTACCAGAAAGTCATAATAATGCAAACAAATGCACAGAGCCCAACTGCTGGTTGTCGTCTTCGAAAGATTAGCCCAACTTCTGCAAATGCAGACTGCTGAGGCAGCCAAATCTAATTCTGAAGCACCGAGAATCAGCTGATTGATTTAATCTGACTTCCCTTGTTGATGCGCAAAGAGATCCTGAATCTATTCACTTGAATCTGTTAATTTCTATACAGTTCTGTGCCTGAAATTGAGGATTGAAATTTATTGCCAAGTTTATTTGTATTGCTATTGAAATGTACATCATTGCCTTTGTCTTTTGCCTTTGCCTTGCTTTTACCATTTTATTCCAAAGTGAGTGCTTCCTCTTTTAAAATATCATATCGCCCTAGACCTCAGAGAATTGGCAAGCTAAAATTGAATGGTAGATTAAACGTTTTGGGTTTGCCTTCAATCATTAATTCAGTTCTACTAATTTTTGCTAAAGTACCCCCGAAAACTAGATAGAAATAAAAAAATAGCTTTTGCTGTAAAGTTTGTATTTCTCATCAAAGCAATGTCAAACAGGCATCAAGCGAAAGATCTCAAGGAGCGGAGTTTGAAAATTGGGAGGAATTTGAGTTTCGAGGGAAGAAAAGGAGTTTAGTCTCCTGGGAATTCTAGCAGTTTTTTTGTTTCAAATCGGACAAACATCAATCTTACATCATATGTGAGGCCATTTTCTCCTGATTGCAAATATTTTATCAAATTTCTCGTGAATTGTATAATTTTGGAACTATTTACCAAATATTTAACCCTGGTGCAGGTTACTACACTTATGCATCCTTCATAAAACTTGACAAATTAAATTTATCTGTTACCTGTCTGTATTACATGACATGTAACCTTGAAAGCACACATGATATGAACATGCTGTCTTCAGATTTGAAATCAGGAGGAAATTGGCTTTGTGATGACGTACAAGTGATATCTGTACAATTTGCTTGAATTTCCAAGGGACAGATCGCCCTTTTCTTAGTTCAAAACTCAAATTACTCTCAATTTTCAAACTCTGCTCCTTGAGACTTTCGACTGATGCCTGTTTGACATTGCTTTGATGAGGTGAGGACTGCAGACTTTAAAATATCGCCTTCAAACATTTGGATGGGGGCGGTATGCATCTCACCCCTGAGGGTAATCGCTTGTTTGCCAGGAATCTGCTAGCTCATACGAAGTCTGGGTGATAGTAGCTGGTCTTCTGAGGTGGAAGTAGTTGATCTACCTCCACCCCACTCTCTACAATCAAGGGTCGAGGATGCTTCCCAGTCCAACAGTGTTGATGGTGGCTCGTGTCAGCAGCATCTAGGATTTAGGAAAGGCATGGCAATTGCCTCTCTTAATGTAAATGGTCTCCGTAGCCACCTTGACGAGGTTAAACTGCTGGTAAGGAACCTGGGTATCCATATTCTTGCTTTAAATGAAACAAAGCTCGACGATTCAGTTCCAAAAGAACTGACAGATATCCGGGGTTACCAGCAGTTTCGCCTCGACAGAACTTGCAACGGAGGAGGAATTTCGGTGTATGTCCGGGATTCAGCCAAGGCCAATAATAGGAACGATGTGCCCTCTGATGGTCTTGAGCTTCTCTGTATTGAGATTGAGCCCCCAAAAAGCAAGCCATTTCTTGTTATTGCATGGTACCGACCACCCAGTGACCCTGTTGGTTCCTTTGATAAGCTGGAAAAAGCCCTTGCCTACTTGGATAGGGAAGGCAAGGAAATGATCCTCCTTGGTGACACGAACTGTGATTTCACCAGGAGGCCAGGCAATCAGCTCATAGATAACAATGCTAAACACATGGCAAGTATCTATGAGCTGTTCAGTTTTAGGCAGCTTGTTGAGGAACCAACAAGAGTCACCCTTGAAACTGCAACAATCATTGACCACATTGCCACAACATGTGCTAGAAACATTATCAAGGCTGGGGTTCATGAGGTTTCTCTCAGTGATCATTTTATGGTCTACTGTATTCGAAAATTCAATGGAGCAGTTGAAAAAGACCATAAAATGATAAAAACTCGGAGTATGAAAAACTTTAAAGAGGATGAATTTCTATCTGATGTTTCTGGCATTTGTTGGGAGCGAGTGTTCCAACAGACTGATGATATAAACACACTTGTCAATGATTGGTCCAATTTGTTTTCTTTAATCATAGAAAAACATGCTCCTTTAAGGGCAATGCGCGTATCTGAAAAATATTGCCCCTGGATTGATAAAGACCTCAAGGGTCTGATGATGACTAGGGATAGACTGAAAAAAGCTGCTCTTAAAAGTAAATCATCTATTCTGATGGATTCATATAGACAGGCACGAAACAGGGTCAATTCTCTTAATGTCCAGCTCAAGAAGCAATATTTTTCTACAAAAATTTCTGAATGTAAAGGGAACATGAAAGAATCTTGGAAAACAATCAACGAACTTTTGAATAAAAGATCAAAATCCAGTAACATTGATTGTCTTAAGGATTCTGGCAATGCAATTGTTAACAAAAAGGACATCTCAAACACAATGAATAATTTCTTTTGTACAATTGGCGAGAAATTAGCTAGCAAAATTGATGCTGCCCCTAACCCTCTTCTATCTGGCGACTATGCTGGTAGTGATAGCAGTGTTAGGTTTCAGTTTAGGACTATTGAAGTGCAGGAAGTCAGAGATGCAATTGCCAAGACTAAAACTTCAAAGAGCTTTGGGAAGGACAATATCTCCTGCTATTTCTTAAAACTAGCCCTGCCATTAATTGAGAACTCTTTGGCATGTTTGTTTAATACATCAGTTGAAACTAGCCAATTTCCAGACTCGTGGAAATTAGCCAGAGTTACACCAATTTTTAAGGAGGGGGACAAGGCTGAAAAGTCGAACTATCGCCCAATTTCAGTCTTACCTGTCATCTCAAGGCTCTTTGAAAAACTTGTCGCCAACCAAGTATACCAACACATGAATGATAATGGTTACTTTTCTCCTGACCAGTCGGGGTTTTTGCGCCTTCATTCTACTGTGACATGTTTGCTTAAAAACACTGATGACTGGTACAATGGGTTGGATCTCGGAAAGCTAGTGGGACTGGTGTTTATCGACCTGAAAAAGGCATTTGACACAGTTGACCATGACATTCTTTGCAAAAAGTTAGAGTACTATGGTATTCAGCAACGGGAATTAGCATGGTTCAAATCCTACCTTTCTAACCGGAAGCAATTTTCTAGGGTTAATGGTGTTGACTCATCAATTGAGGACATAAATGTTGGTGTACCGCAAGGCTCATGCCTTGGACCTCTTTTATTCCTCATTTACATCAATGACCTCCCACGAGCTGTCCGAAATTCGAATGTGTCCATGTATGCTGATGACACGAGCCTTTGCCATCAATCCAGCGATATCGCTCAGCTGAATGAGGCCATCAACAATGATCTTACACAGGTTGAAAAATGGCTTAAAGGCAACAAGCTTTCTCTTAATGTAATGAAAACTCATTCCATGCTTATTTCCACAAAACCAAAGCATAAAGCTCTAAAAGATAAAAGTGAATCTTTGAAGCTGAAAATTCGGGATATTGAGCTTGAAGTTGTACAAAAAACCAAATATCTTGGTGTCCATATAGACAACTCTTTGGATTGGAAGGAACACATTAAGACAGTTTCTTCCAAGGTCTCAAGAGCAATTGGCTTTTTGAAGCATTCAAAATCCTTTCTGCCAGAAGAAACTCTTAGGACCATGTACACAGGTATTGTGGAGCCACACTTCCGCTACTGTTGTTCAGTCTGGGGTTGCTGTGGTGTCACTGAGATCAACCAGCTGCAAAAATTGCAAAACCGAGCTGCCCGTATTGTAACTGGCAGCAGCTTTGATACCCCGGGCCAGCCACTTATCAAAAAGCTTGGTTGGAAGACCATTGATGAACTAATTGCTAGTGAGTCTAATATTATGGTCTTCAAATCTCTGCATGAGCTGGCTCCACAATACATGTGTAATCTTTTCACAAAAACATCCCAGCTGACCTCTAGAAATCTTAGGAATACAGCAACTGACCTAAGGTTACCAAAGAAAAACTCCAAAAATGGACAGAAATCTTTTTCGTTTAGAGGTGCCAAGTCTTGGAATGGCCTCTCAGCTGAGTGTAAGCTGGCATCCTCCTTAAACGGATTTAAACAACGTATATAGGGGTAGCTTGCTGTAAATAATGTGTTTGCCATATGGATTTTCTTTTATTGTAATTATTTATTTTAGATTATAGGGTTTTTATTAATATATTAGAAATTGAATTGTATTAGGTTATTTTAGGTCATAATAGTATTTTAATTTTTGTAAATTTTGTAATGGAGGGCCCCTTGAAAATCAGTATTGCTGAAGGGCTACCCTCCTTAAATATTTGAAATCAAATCAATCAATCAAAGTTCAAAATATTTTTCCGTCTAGTTTTTGGGAGTACTTTAGTTACAGGCTCGGAGCTCCACGTTAATTGTTATTTATCACAAAATGCCTAAAATACACTCTTACTCTGTGTGGACCTATAATGCTCAAAGATCGCTTCTTCGTCAACAGAATGCCATGAAAACTTTTGGGTTGTCAGATACAGGAATCAACGATGTTCTTCATGTCATAGCTGGAATTCTGATGTTGGGTAATGTCGAATTTGTTTCAACTGGAGGCGCACAAGTTCGGGATAAGAGCAGTAAGTTTCGTTGTTCATCTCTACTTGGTGGCCCGAAAATATTTCCACTTTTGAACTACCATTTTATACAGTCAATTTTGTAACAGTCAAATGTTCTTCTGGTTACTTGTGTCAACGATCGGAGAAGCTCTAAAGTGGATTAACATCTAAAATATCCGGCTAGAAAAACTGCAATTTGCAGTGTACAGTGTATAAAATTGCATCGTACCTCCAGCCTTGTTTATTACTTTTGTTATTTTTATGAAAATCTTCCCTTACATGATGGCTGAGCTTCAGCTATGGAATTTGCAACCAGGGCTGGAATTTGGCAAGAATTGATTTTAATATTCCATCCTTGCGAGTTATCTTGTGGTATGCATCAAAACACACCTGCTTACAAAGCACCAACTTTCTCTCATTTAGAGCCAGAGTTATAAATTTAGTCCTCAACAAAATTGCAAGATCCTAATTTGGGTTTATTTGTTTTGTCGGTTCTTGATTTGGAAATTTTCTTTACCAGTTCTTATATTCTCTAAATACACCTAATGTTTTCTTGCTAACACATACCAGATACTTTTTTATAAGCACCAACGGGAGATACAATTGTGACTTTTTGTGAATCTGGAAATGCAGTTTTAGACTAGTTATTCTTTGCCCTCTCATGGTAGTAGAAAAACCTCTATCATCATTTTTCCTGATCTTGCCTTTCTACAGATATAAACACCTATATTTGTGAATATTTGCAATGCATGCATGAAGCATTGTGTATATTTGGAAAATTAGGAAACGTCATGAATATTTGCTGCTTATTGAATGATGTTGCGGGGAAGTACCTTCACCCGTGCCATTACTTGACAAACACGATTATTTTTCATATTAACTTCATGTGGATATTCCTGTTTTAATTTTTGTAAATGGAATCAATTTGTTCTACAAGTTGAAAGGTTTAATGCACATCAGTTCGGCCAAATCGCCCATCACTGATACGGAATTGAACATAAAGGGGTAAGTCATAAAATTATGATTATATGTAAAATTTCTCTTTAAGTTCTGGAGAACACAGCCAACCTGTTGCAGCTGGATGCTTATCAATTGAATGACTCCTTGACCCAAAAATCGATGATCTTGAGAGGGGAAGAGATTCTTAGCCCATTGACAGTGGAGCAAGCGGCAAACTCACGTGACTCGGCTGCCATGTCATTGTATTCTGCTCTATTCAAATATCTAATCAAAATTATCAATAAAAGAGTCAAAGGAAAGCAAGACTTTCTGTTTGTTGGAGTGCTTGATATTTTTGGATTTGAAAATTTCAAGGTTTGTTCTTTATTTACTTGATATTCTCACAGGATAAGACTATTTCATTCCGTGAAAAAGAGGATCTGTGTAGTCAGTCCTTCTCGCAATAATCGTTTGTCTAGACTCAATCATTGTTAAAGAATCTGATCAGCTTCCCAGCTCGAAAGATTTCTTCAAAAATTGAAATACACAGCCCATGTGATGTAATTATTTGAATTGCTTCACTGACCCGAAACTCTTACTTTTGAATAGATTTGTGTTGGTTTTGTCGCACTGGGCAGAAATTAAGGTTTTTACTGCACTGTGCACTCTCGCATGGCTCTTCACTGCATTCACAGTAACATGTGCATGTTATTGTAGACATGAAACTATCATTAATTTCATCATAGATCAACAGATTCGAGCAATTTAACATCAATTTTGCGAACGAGAAGTTGCAGGAATACTTCAACAAACATATCTTCTCATTGGAGCAATTGGAATACAACAGGTACAAGGCTCCTTCCCTTGTAGACTTTAACTGTGAGCTGAGAGCAGCCAGCCCCACCAACTGTTTAATTTATCAATCAATCAGGACCAGCAGCACTAACCTAATAATGCAATTATTATTCTAGAAAGAATTTCTGTGTATTGACTCTAAATTTAATTTTTGTTGTACGCCCATTTTAGAAATGCTTTGGCAATATTTTACCAATAGTATGCCCCTAAGCCTTAAGGCAATGCATATTGTCGTAAGGGGTTGATGGGCAGTTTCGAAGGATGACGTCATTGTGCTACTAACTTGTTGTGCGTAGGAATTAAAAAGTGCTATGTATAGATGGAAAATCTTTTCTAGCTGTTTATACAAGTCGTGATCGTCATAAGACAATGAAGAGTTTGCTTGTTAGATTTCAATATCACATACCGTTTTCGAGTGACGCAGCTTTTTACACGATGCAAATCAGCTTAGCTTAGCTCCTGTGATAATCTGTGACCGTTCATTGTAGAGAGGGCATTCAATGGGCAGACATTGATTGGAATGACAATGGAGAGTGCCTTTATTTGGTTGAGAGGGTATGCTTTTGAAAATTTAATTAAAATTCTGTCATAACGATCGACGCTGTAATATTTGAAAGGTGGATACTGCTTAGAAAGCCCTAGTTTTTGGCAGCTCGAAACTTTCAACTAGTGGTTTGTATTTCGTGAGTGAATCTGAATCGAAAACATGGATTGAACTATATTAGGAAAATCGCTTTTAGGCTGCTCGAATTTAGAGGATTTTACGCATTGCTCTTACATAATATATGACTTCTTATTGTTAGTGGCTGTGAGTTGTGAAGGTCGCTAAATGGTTTCAATTGCTTGGTTCCCGAAAGCTGAATTCATGCTTGGAGTGACATGATGTGCCACAGCCCAAGTAAGACTTGTGTCTGTCCAAACCATGCATCATGCAACGCGGCCTTTGTGTATCTACCATCAAGGAACGTTCTGCAAATGTGACTTCAGCTCGTAACCATCAACGTCACTCTTTTTAGTATTTTGGGTTATTAGTTTTGATTGGTAGTAGTTCTGTTTGTTCTTCTGTAAATCATTGATAATCGTAAACATTTTTCTCAGAAACTTGGAATTCTCTCATTGATTGACGAGGAGAGTCACTTTCCAAAAGGAACTGATGAATCATTGCTGCGAAAACTGCACGACAATCATGCTGTAAGTATTTGCTGCGAAGCAGCATAATATTCTTGCCCAATTCTAGCAATTTGGACTCTGTGTGCGGGTGTATGAGTGTGTGTGTGTGTTTTCAACAATTTTTGCAGACCTTGTTGTGGCTGTCAAATGATAACATCTTATTGTTGCATAGCAAATACAGCATTATATGCATAGTCAATTGACTTGATCAAAGGGCAATTTACCAACCAATTTGTCATGCAAATATATCTATTTTTGAAGTTTCATGAGTTCAGGACTTTAGAGGATTCTTACATGAGGACATTGCCTACATAGACAGGTCTCTACCCAAAAATGCGAAGAAACCATTTAGTCAAACTTTTGACGACTGATTTGTTGCTATAGACCACAATCTTAAACATTTTAGCGAACAGTTTTGTGAGTAAACCCAGTACGCAGCACTCTCTGACTATTGTTATTTCTAGTACCTATTCATATAGCTCTTTGGATCAGTAGAAGTTTTTCAAATTGTTAACCCATAGTTTTGAGTAACGATAACAAGAATTTCATCTCATTGACATTAGCCCACTGGAATATACTGCTCATAATTGAGAGATAATTTACTTTAACAATGGTCTTAAAGCTACAGTATTTAAAAACCAATTGGTTAAGAGACCGTTTTTTTCCTTTCCGCCTTCAGAAAAGAATACCCAGATGATCAATTAATATTTTGTCAGAACCGAAGCTAACAGTTGTCTTCTCTAATAATCTTGACACTGACAAGTATTTTCCTAACGTCTAAAGAAAGCTTCAAACCAATTTGATATTCCCATTGGCTGTGCGAAGTCCTAAATGTTAAAATGAAAGCTTGAAGTTGGCTCCTCAGTAGTCTGAGTTCTCCAATATATTCTAGCAAGAGTCTTTTTTTAAATTGGCCAATTTAGATTAATTTCTACGATCTTCAAAAGGATCTCGGGATAATGATACTGATGTGTTAATGTTATGAATTCGAAAAAATGTCTGCTCGTATTGGAACTTGAATTTCATAGAGTGTTCTTTCCGTTGCAACAGGATAACACATTTTATGTGAAGCCGAGAGTTATGAATGGAAGATTTGGTATCAGGCATTATGCAGGCGAAGTAAGTAATGCGTTTCATTGCATTCATTTATTTTCTATTACTGATATGTATGACAATGCTGGGAGTTTTCCTCTCTAAGAAAGTAGGACTGATGGGCAGTAATTAATCATTTACATTTGTGGAAAGTGCTAGGGCATTATGTATGATAGGAAAGGATCTATTGGCAGCATAGAACCCACCTAATTGATACCAGTTGCGCCAGATTCATTTCGAAAGATTGTCTGCAGGTTTAATCAGAGTTTACATTGCCTTATTTTTTCGTTCTCCGTCCAAAAAATGATTTATTTTACCAATAAAATCTTCTGATATAAATTAGCCTTAAGCCAAATATTCATTTTCATTTTTCATTTTCATTTTCATTTTAAATTATTTATACACAATATCCCTTCAGCTACTATTTAATAATACAAAAATATACAGTTCTACTAATTTATATCATATACAAAAAAAAACTTCTAATCTAATTACAGGTGCTGTTCTTCCAGGGAGTCGTGTTTAATTGGCTTTCAGCTCGTCAAATGTATTTTTAGTTGTTTTTTAAATTGGCACAAGGTGGGAAGCTCCCTGATACTTATATAGGGATTTCATTCCAGACCTTAAGAGCTGAGTAGGAAAATCCTTTTTTGGCATACTCTAGATTGTACCTTGGAATCTGGAGATCTCTACAGAATCGCGTATTGTAACTGGAGTATTGTGATCTTTGTTGGAATTTGTTCCAAAGATTTTCTGGGCAGAGTCTGTTCATGATCTTATAGGCCATAACTGCACGATCAAACGAAATAAGTTGTTCGACATGTAGGAAATTATTTGACCAATCGTCTTTTATTTTGGACGTATCTATCATGGAAATTGCTCTGTGTTGCAGACGTTGAAGGGATTCCTTTCTTGAATTTGAGAGGCTACCCCAAATAACATCCGCATATCGCATGTGACTTTCTATAAGAGCACGATATACATTGCTTAACTGAGATTGCGGGAGGATGTTTTTCAGCTTTTTTAAAGATGTTAGGCCTCCACGTACTTTTCCTCTGACAGTTTTGAATTGTTCTTCCCAGTTAAGCCCTTCGTCTACAATGACTCCTAGTGATTTGGTTTTTTTTACTCGTTTTATCTCTGAGTCATTCAGTCTCAATGTTTCATTTACCTCGACTTTATTAATTCTACGAGGGTGCCCAATTATCATATACTCTGTTTTTTTAGGATTTGCACTTAATTTATTTAACCTCATCCATTCAGAAATATTGATCAACTCCTCTTGTGCCTTCTGAACTAGTTCTTCAATATTCATAGACGTTAAGGTCACGTGAGTATCATCTGCATACATACCAGCCTTAGAAACTTTCAAACATTTTTCAAAGTCATTTAGGTATATTATGAAGAGAAGCGGGCCGAGACAGGAACCCTGGGGGATACCACATGTGACTGTCCTGGGCCTTGATTCATAACCGTTGGCAGCACAGTACTGCCTTCTGTTTTCTAGGTATGATTGAAACCAGTCTCCGGATAGTTCTCGAATACCATATTTCCTCAATTTTTCTAACAAAATCTTATGGTCAACGGTATCGAAAGCCTTTTTGAGATCTAGGAATATTGTTAAATTAAGTTGCTTGTGGTCAATATTCTCATACCAATAGTCGGTACTATCAATCAAAGATGTTATTGTTGAACAAAGTTTTTGAAAAGCTGATTGACTCATTGTCAGTTTCTTATTTGCTTTGAGGTATTCATAAACTTGATCATGTACAATTCTTTCGAGAATCCTCGAGAATACCGAGATCACCGAGATAGGCCTATACAGTAATGTGTCATGTCGTCACTGATGAATGACAATAACTTTGGTGGCTTCATGTTGTTTAATTTGGTGCGGATTTCGAACATATGAAATTTATTTACAATTCATACAGACGACATGTCACGTGACTTGATCAATTTGCGCTCGAAAATCAGACTTGGGGTAAATGAAGCCATTACAAAGTATAGCGTCACACTGGGATTTCGAGACTGTCTCGTTTATTTATCGCAATAAATTAATTCAAAAAGTTTGGAAGCTGTTCAAATTATTAGAAAACTTTAGCAGATAGATAGGCGAATGTCTGGAAGGAGGGTTGACTTTGAAGAAGCGACGAACAACTTACAGCGGACGAAGTTTGTGGTGCTTATTGCGACATTATCGTCGCAAAGGCAAGTTTCTCGCAGCTTTCTTGGACTAAATTTTTGTTTTGCTTTTAAAAACAGCATGTTCGTTTGATTATTTAATTGGTTTAGGTCTGACTGACAATTGCTACCTATCCTTTCCTTACTCACTATAGCGAGGTAGAATAGAGGAGCAATTTTATGCAAACTTTTTGCAAATTTCCTATAGAAACCTATAGAAATTTATTAAAGATTTACCCCAAAACAAGATGGCGTCGTGTTTTCAACGCTGTTGTGACGTCATGCCGTCTGTATCAATTGATGCCAGCTTTTGGCAGAATTCATTTTCAGTTTGAGGATCTAATTAGACTGCATTACAATCAATAGGTGTTCTATGAAGTACAAGGCTTTCTTGAGAAGAACCGAGACACTCTTAGAGATGACTTACTGAACACTCTCAAAGACAGCAGGTAAGCTTGTGTCTTATGTTAGTTTTTACCACAGGGTCATCAGTTTAAATATTGTTTAATTTTTAATGTAAAAAAAAATAGAAAATTTGTCTGCGCATGTGCATCAGACAAATTTTCTATTTTTTTTTTTTACATTAAAATTTAAACAATATTTAAACTGATGGCCCTGTGTTTTTACTGCTATTAGTTCCTTGTCCTCAGTTTAAAGTATTGATTTTGTTTTGTGCCTGGTGCAGCAAAAAATGTTAATTCTTATCAAGTAGAGTACCAGATATATCGTAGTGACTGGAACTTTTGTTGGTAGCCGCGGCTGAAATATTTTAAGCCCTATATCTGAGTACTTGAAATATTGGCAAAATATCTTCAAACATGGTTTCATTGTTTCATTAATCCATAATTTTGATTCATTCCACTTACCATATCACTTTTGCTACGCCTAGATGTTGACTTGAAAACCTAGACTTGGTCATTAAGGCTAAGCTAGGCTTGCGTCGATAGATAACAGCAAAATACTTCTAAAACGTATGTAAAATCGGTAAACTAAAGTCTGTCTCACATTAGATGTCAGGTGAGAATTACGATTACGCAAAATTATTGATGCAAAACCGTTCAATTGTTTTCATTCGCGGATATTTTCACTTCACATCTATTATGTTACAGACTTTAGATAGAAATTTGAAAGATTGTTTAATAGTTGCACCTATTTTTACTCACCCAGTATATTCAGTCCTTTTATTCTCCCAATTTCAGATCAGATTTTGTGTACGACATTCTGGAACCTTTGAAAATCATGGGCGGTGAAGGTGGAACACGAACAAAAGGAAGAAAGAAGGCAACAGTCAGCTCACAGTTTAAGGTAAAGCAAATTGCTGCCATCAATCCTAAATGGCCTAGCACCAAATGATAGCCGTTCAACCATTTCCTCTTTTCACTGTCGACGTTTTTTCTTGATAAGAAATATGCAAGTGCAAGACTACAAGAAACGATACAGCAAAGAGTACAGAAGGGTACATTAACCCCTAAGAATCACATTTAAATCATATTGAGGGTCCGAGAGGAGATCGTGCACTAGGCCTGTATGATGATACCTTCTTGGGATGGTGGTTCGAGTGTGGACAATATATATTGCAAAAGGTTCAATTGTACAATGTAATTGAAAGGGAATACTTTCATGAGTACCTACAATCTAATTGAAGGGGAATACTTACATGAGTCAAAGGGACCAGTGGGCAGTGGCAGGCGCTTGGCTGGTAAGAGTGTGCTGTCTCCTCCCTTAATCTTAGAAATAAATTCTGCTTTTGTTTGAAAATGATTGGCACTTCTCTTTCATTGTTTCTTTAGGATTCATTATTCGCGTTAATGACGTCATTGAATGCTGCCAGTCCGTACTTTGTTCGATGCATCAAACCGAACAATGCAAAGGTAAGTGGAATAACTTCACTCCTTTATTGCACTGTCAGTAGAAGATGGAATTTCGCCGGACACTTTTCAGATACTCCACACTCTTCGTTTTTTCGATTGCGGTAGTCTTTTATCCTTCGAGCGTTAAAAATACGTGTTTAAAGGATTCACTATGTGACTTTGTCAATTTGCATTCGAAAATGAAGTCTGAAGGCATTAAGAAGTCCACAAATATTTCGTTTCTTTTGCGAAGTAAAATGAATTCCAAGAGCTGAGAAGGAGATCGAATCTTTTAAACATTCCTGTATGCTAGTGAACAATTTCTGACTTGAAATTAATCAAGCAAGAATCTTACAGTTGTCAGAGTTGGTGGCGTTTGTTGAATAATTGTCATCGGAAAGGCAAGTTTCTTATAGCTTTTTTGGCTTAATTTATGCCTTGCTTTTATAATTAGCATGCTCTTGCAATTGCTCTATTCTTTTAGGTCAGAAGGACAGGTACTATCAATCAATTCTCTTTTTCATATCGCGAGAGAGATTATTCAAACGAATTTATGGGACTTCTTTCAAATTTATTATAGAAATCTATTGAAATTTTCTCGCGGCAATCAGGTCTACTTATTTTGAATTCAACATCTTACGTATGGTGCAAAGTAGCACTTATGATATATAACTGATCAGCAAATGAGTCATACATGTTTGTTCTATCCGTGGGTCGTCTGAGTCAAATAAATGTACCACTTATTCGAAAAATCACAATGGGCTGATTTAGGTCGACCGAAAAGATAAACAAACCATCCAAGCAAGGAGGGATTAAAGGCAATGAGTCCATATCAATACAGCAGCGTATACGCTATTCAGAATATTGCTGACAAAATGCTGATGGCCCTTTGTTTTCGCATAATGGTGATCACGTTAACTTCTTAATCCTTCCATTGTTGTCAGGAATTTCTTTGGTTTGATTTCAATAGCAATAGCAATAATGGTCAGGAGGCTTGTATTCCGAACGGCCTACTTAGGTGGATTCAATGCCTTTAACTTCAATTTAGATATTTTTGGCAGACGTTTTGTTCATTTGGTTACGTTTAAAATTAGGATAAAGTTGAATCACGAAAACTGTAGAAACAGAATAATACTGATTAGGAAAATGACTTTACCGTTAATCCAAACCTTAGGGAATCTTCTTTGTAGTGTCGTAGGAAAAGATTGTCGTCTTTATACCCGCAGACTTGTTCAAGAATAATGATATTGCGTGATAAATAGCAGTTGCTGTCCAGAATTGTTTGTCAAGTTTGTTTGAAAGGAATTTCTTATTTCATTTTGCAATTAGATGTGAACTTATTTTCATTTCTCGATCATTTTCGCTTATCTCTGTTTATAACAGAAACCAATTACTATAAAATTTTCAGCAAGGTACCTAACTTTTAGTTAAAGATCTCTCGTCTCGAAACTTTTTTCCGATCTTGATTACTGCAATAATGTGTGAGCTATGACTTATCAAATAGGTGATACATGTTTTACTCACCCGGTACATTTTGTGATTGTTCGTTAGCCTGGTTTGCTAGCTCACGGCCTGTGAACAATCTCTAGCAATGCGTTTCATTTGCATCCACCGTCATTAAGCGTCTGCTCTCCCCTCCAAATTAAAGAAACGTTACTTGATCAACAGGTGATGAACGTCTTCGAACCTGACCTCGTTTTAAATCAGTTGAAATACAGTGGTATGCTTGAAACTGTCAAGATCAGAAAAGCAGGTTTTCCCGTCAGAAGAACGTATCAAGATTTTGCCAAAAGGTGCGTCTTTATCGTGTGGATTTCAAAAATTCTTTTCAGAGACATTTTCAGATTTCTTGAATTTCCATCATGAGCTTCTTCTTGCATGTCTTCCGAAGCCACCATTACACTTTGTACAGGCTTTCCCCAAAAGTCGTATCCCATTTGTCTGGACATTTTTGACATTCGGAAGTTTGAATTTTCCTTACGATGTAGACCAGCGAATCACCGTTATTTTGAAAGCAGCAGACAGCTTCGTGGATGGACTGAATTTTGCATCATAGACTGTGGGTTGGAATAATTAAATCCTCTAATGATTGTTGGCATTTTTGTGATAGCGACAATCAAACATGGTCTTTAAGTCAGAATTGGACTTTCATTGATAGATTAAGCAAGAATCTTCGAAATTGGTCACTTTGATTACTCATGCGCTTCTCTAAGATTTGACCCACACTAAGTGCCTGTTTATATGGAGCTGAGTTACCCGGCTAGGCGAGTTATCTGGCAAGCCGAGTTGAAAACAGTTGAGTTTTTATATGAGGTGAGTTACCAAGCAAAGCCACCCAAGCATTATATTGGTTTCACATTCCGTGAGTATGTGCTTATTGTCTTGATAGTGGCGCGTGCGGCTGTTGTGACGAATTTAACCCGGCTAGCCAAGTAGCCCGGCAAAGAGTGTTTATATGGGAATATTTTTATCGCGGCATGCCGAGATCTCGGCTGTTTTGCTGGGATCTCGGCTAGCCGAGTTACCCGCCTGTCTCATATAAACACTCAACCGGGATTGCATTTAATTTCTATACATGGCGGGTACCTCGGTTTGCCTAGTAACTCGCCTAGCCGGGGAACTGGGCTCCATATAAACAGGCCCGAAGTCATACTCGGACATATGAAGCCTGATTTGCTCTGAAGTAGGACTCCGTTCTCTTTTGTAAATCGTTAGGAATCCTATGAAACGAAGTTGCAGGGTACTCTTGAGTTTATTGCGAAATTGTTCGACGTTTGATTAAATATTAAAAATAGCAATATATGAAAGGGCTCCATAGTAGCATAACCTAGTCCCTAAGACCTTAAATTAATGTTAAGCACCAGGATCTTGCAAATCCGTTGAAAATTCACCGAGTTACGAGCTTTTAAAGATAAAGTTTGTGCGAAAATGACTTGTTATGCAAAAACTCCAAATTGGAGGTAAAAGACGGTCTTTTTTATATATATTCTCATAAAATAACAAAAATGACAAATTACAAAATAATGGTAGTACATATCAATCCTGCGGCCAAAGACGGTACTAAAAGACAGGTATCGATTGTCATAACTCTCGTTGATATCAGAGCAAACCAAATAGGAGTTTGAAAATAATTTAATTCCTTGTCAAAGTTCACTGAAGCATGCAAGTATCCAAAAAACATTAAATCAAAAGTTAATCGACGAGAGACTGAGTAACTTTCAAACTTTGCTCAACAGAATTCCCGAAAATTCTTTCCAAATCCCACTTGGTTTGCTCCGAAATAAATGAGAAACAAAACAAGCGATATCCCCATGCTACTTTCACTATGAATGCTATCAAGAGACCTCTGGTTTCAGCTTTCGCACAATTTGAATTCAAAAGCTTGTAACTCCGTGGATATTCAGTGGATTTGCAAGATTCTGGCGTCTAAAAGTAATTTAAGATGTTAGGGACAGGGTTATCTTATCATAAAGCCCGTTCATTATATCGTTATTTTTCAATATTTAATCAAACGTCGAACAATTTTTAGGGACACCCTGTACAGGTCGAAGCATTTGAAACAATTGTCTACCGGGTGAGTCGAAACAATGTATAGACGTTTGAAAGCCTGTAGCTCGCAAAACATTTATCAGGTTTCTAAAAACTGATAATGCTTGTGTGGCTAACATATCAACTTAGATAAGAAATTTTCATTTTTCCAAATCGGTCATATCGTTCTCATATTACAAGCCATTTTATAAAAATGGTTCATCTTAAAATCCTTCAAAATGGGCCCAAAGTACTTATCAAATTTGCCAGCAATTTAGCCCCACTGCTATCATAGTCAAATTATATCCGTCTGCCCTGTCGCTCAAGCGTTTACCAGGTATATAAAAATGCTTCTGCATTATCGTATCCACGTGGTACTGTCATTCAGCCTTTTTTGTCGATTTTCTATCATCACGAGGCTGGTTTGCTAGCAAATTTGATCAAGGTTTTCGGGCCTGTTTGAAAGATTTTGAGACGAAGCATTTTTATAAAATCGCTTGTAAGGTAATTTGAAAACGACACGACTTATTTTCACAAACAACATTTTCTCACCTAAGCTGATATGTTAGCTACGCAGGTATCATCAGTTTAAATGAATGCGAAAATGGTTTGAGAGCTACAGGTTTTCTTGCGCCTATACTTTGTTTTTACTCACCTGGTATATTTTTGCAATTATTTTTGACATTAGTTGATGACTAATCAAATTATCTTTAAATGGAAGGTAATTAAAAATGTACGACAAAAACATGCGCTTCGCAACACTTTCTGTTTTGTGTCGTTGTTCGATATTGTTGAGACTTGATTCCCGATATATGCACAGCTTGCAGAGAATGTTGGTCTTGTTCAGCTGAATAAATGACCCTCAAAGCAGTCTCCAAAGTATCAAATGGCAATGAAGAATTCTGACTTTATGCTATGAATGATAGCCGTCGTTGTAACACTTTCGATTTATTTTGCAGATACAAAGCACTGTTCTTTAAAAAGACTTCAAGTGACGATGCGAAAGAAAATTGCCTCCATGTATTGAAACTCCTAGATCAAAACAATGAATTCCACAAACTGGGGAAAACGAAGGTCAGTATTTTTATCTCCATTGGAATTATTTGTAAAACAATCATACTTTTTTAGGCAAGGAATCTCTAGGTGTTTAGTAAGACGATGGAAACACAATTAAATTTGCGTACTTCCAAAGAACCAACACTGGGCTTCTCTTGTTATGAAAATTGACGTCGTTACAAACTGACTAGAGGGAAGTGCTGTTAATAGTTTTTAATAGTGATGATGAGAAAGAATTATATCAGGCAAAACTACAGGGTTATGCATAGCTCTAGATTACAGACACTAGTTCTTTAAAATGCAAAATATTTCATTCTACCGCCTCCCCCCTTCCCCCCCCCCCCCCCCCTCAACTTGACCTGCGGTCGGTATGCAGAGAGCCGCGCACTTCTGATTTCTAAAATTTGCAAAAAGAGTAACAACCCACAAGATTGAAGAATTTTCGAACTTTTCAAATTTGAAACTTATACAACACAATTTACCTTTCAAAAAGGACATTTCACGAAAACTCAATTTTTTATTATGAACTGCATCAAAGGGAATCTAAGCACTTAGAAGTGGCTCAAGCAACTCGCATTCAAATTCTAGCCTATCAGAAATCAGTATTTCCTGAGCAATCTCCCAAAGAATCTCTCTCATAGCCAAATCTCTCGCCACACAATTTATTTCTTCGTAAACAGGCCAAATTATGTTTGTGCTTGCGAGCAGATGAGTGGGGAAAATGTGCCTGAAATTAAAACACTATGGGCCGAGGGGGGGAGGGTGCTCAGTAAAGTCTTGGACAGGGATGCTCATTTAAGCATTCTACCCAAAAAATATTATACCTTAAATTTCAAACCCAAGGAAAAACAACGAACAGTCTCCCAGACCCAAAATAAAACTGAATCAGTTTTTCTTTACCCCAAAAAATAAACTCCTATTAAAGAATTCCAAAAAAAAACTAAAAGCATGAGCATCCCTTTGCCTTTCGTATGGGTAAAGTAATTAATCCTAGTGCTATGCTTGATTAATCAAGCTATGCTTCTCCTGGGTCGTATAGAATACACATTTTTTACTGATAACTTTGTATTAGGATGTATTTCTATGAATAAAATTGAATTGAATTGATTCCTAGTACTGTGTGTAATGATTTCGCTTTATGCCTATGAGCGATGCTCGCGTGTTCGTGCACATTAATGAGGCCGACGTTCATTTTTTTCTAAAAGGTGTTCTTGAAAGACAAATTAGAATCAGAGCTGGAGATTGAGAGAAACAAATGGCTCAAAGAAGTTGCTAAAGTAATCAACAACCGATTGTGGTCGTATGCAGTGAGGAAGAGGTTTTTGCGAATTAAAAAAGCAATTGTCATGATCCAGAAAGTTTACAAGGTAAGCTGACTAGATTCAGGGTGTACTTGATTGGTAATTCTAAACCTACCAAATTCTGAGAATATTAGACTTCGCAGAAACGGAAACATAGGTTTTTTCCAATCAAACACAAAACCTTTAAAAACGGTAGGTTTCGGATTCATCCATATTTTGAAAACTACTGGATAAACTGGAATGAACGAAAGATTTGTTGATTCCCGAGAGGCTGACGTATCTTGTGAGTTTTCTCCAATTTTTATGAGAACTTGAAATGAAGTAAATCCATCATTCGAAGCACGCGCAGAAAGGATGGCTTGAAACCCTCGATCAAATTATATAGAATCTGCTCACTAACAGTATAAGACACAAATACATTTGATCTCCCCCAAAACTTAAAAATAAACAGTTGCAGAAATATTAGATCACAAACGTTACTACTTTTATAAAGATTCAGTTCTTTACTATCGTGGGAGATGAAACGTACTTGCATATTGCTGAGTTTGTCATGCATTTTGAAGTAATCGTCTTTCGTAAATTCTCATTTTCCTGTTGACCAGTGCTCAGAAGAAAAAATAAGAAAAACCACAAAAATACTTCAGCCTAGCCTTTCGGCTATCATCCAAAGCTTGATTCATTCCAATTTATCAAGTAATCTTCGTTTTTGGAATTTCAAACACCAAACTTGTTTTGGCCCACCCAGTACAATTCAGTGATTGCTGATCATCAATTTGAGCAGTTGATTCATCAAGAAAATTTAAGCGAGGAATCTTGGGTCTTTTGTTGAAACAAGAACTCGTTTTCTTATACTGACTTTTTGTAATTGCGTGCACCTGCTGTAATTCGGAAAAGAATTAAAAATACAGCAAATAAGCTGTTGAAAATTTGTCTTTTGGTAAGAACGTGAGAAACGTACAGTAGAAACCAGCGTAAAAGAATCTACTTTTATAAGAACCTTGAGGCTGAAATTCAATGATTCGAACTTTTTAAACAAGAACCCCCAATAGGCTGAAATTTCTAAAGGTTCTTATATGATAGTTTAAAGGTGGTACTTCACTTGAAAACTGCAAATTCTTTCATAACAAAGTCGTTCATAACAGAATTTTAATTAAAAAGAAACATATTGAAAAACTATTCAAGTGATAGAAAGAATGCACTGGCATCTATGAAAATACATTTGCACTGTACCTTTTGCATTTGTACTGTATGGGCACCTTTTTAAGAACATTACAAGACTATGGCATCAGTTAATCAAGAACCTCATTTGGGCTGCCTCAAGAAAACCTAGGTTCTTTTATGCGGGTTTCTACTGTATTGAAATTGTTCAAAGCGATCTGTGTTCATAATGGCGCCAAAAACTTATCACAACAAATCGTCAGAATTCAAAAGAGAAGATTTGAGAGTATAAACTTGTGTAGCATTTCAGACAAGCCAACAAGAAGGTTTTTTCCTATTTGTCAGTCGACGAAACATAAAGTACTCTACGTAGTTGAAAAAAGTCTTTTCTAATGTAAATAGTTGATTAGAATGTTGGTCGAGTACTTATGGGGCTGTCAGATAAGCAAAGAGTGTGTGATTGCGCTAAGGATGGTATCAGGGAGTTTTTAGCACGATGATTTACGTCTCAAAGAATTTCGATTGCTTTGATTGGTTGATTTACGATGTGACGCAAAGGATCATGGAAAGAAATTCTGTGACGCCATCTTCAGAAAAATCATCTATTGCTTGGCGCAGCCGGTAGTACTTCAAGAAAGCTTTTGTGAAATTCTTGTTTTATTTCAGAATCTAAAAATGTCTGACCTTGATTCATGTTCTCTTAAGAGAATAACAATGCCTTCTGTTTACCTACTGAAATGGTGAATAAGTAAAAGAATTTCTAACCTTGCGCTTAATCTGGCTGCATTAGCTGAACATGCATGAGAAAAATGTAAACAGTAAATATTCCTTAGGCCAGTTGATCAATTTATTCCTTGATACAGTCTTTTCTGTTGATGTTTGATCACTTTCAACTTTCTTTCAGTGCCATTTCTACCGACTAAGATACTTGAAACAACGCAAGGCAGTTATTGTCATTCAGAAGGTAAGATCTCATTTTTTTAACACGCAATGAATTCAGTTTTTAATTCGTTTGATTTGCGGACATTAACGCAGTAGATCAGGCTTTATTGATGTCTACGTTTGCTCGCCTTTTGGACTTGTGTTTCGAGAAATTCTACCCTGTTCATTAGCGTTCATCAACATACCGATGCTACTGATGAAAGTTTATGCCTGAAACGTTTAATCGTTAACATTATAGGCTATGTATTATATTTATCATGAATATTGTGTAAACATTTATGAATTCTAGCGGAACGTGCACCCAATTGCATGCGTTTCTATGGGCAATCCACAGGAAATGTTACTGGGTGTATTTACGAGCAATAATGCATGTGACTTCTATTTGGGACTCTGTTTGAATGGATTTAAAGAGAACTTTACAAAAACAAGTCTATTGAATATTAGGCTCTGTGAAGGAGAAACCACAAAAGTTGGTATTTAATAGAATAGTGTCACAGCTTCTTGTCAAAGACATAGTGATTCTTTTGTTTTGGCAAACTGAACCGCATTTTTAGCCCGTTTTTCAGTTAGCTGTGAATTTAACGCGGAATGAAATCACTTTTCTAATGGCTTCAGGAATTCATTTCTTGATTTGTTTCTTCAGTATGAACGTGGTCGAAAGGCAAGAGTTTTGTATCGGCAAATGCTGGAAGCAAAGAGGATCGAAGAAGAAAGGATTCGAGAAGAGGAACGCAGACGAGAAGAAGAACGCAGAAAGTGAGTTTAATAGACTACTGGGTTTCCTAAAAAATGTTTCGCTGGTAAATTTCATGATCTTGAGGCATTTTTTGACTAGGAATAAATTTGACTTTTGTTGATATTTTTCAAATGAAGAATTTAGAATGTTTTTGTTTAGCAAAGGCCACTTTATTCACTACCGTGCAACTTCATTTGAAAAATACAAGTTACTACAAAAATAATACCTGTTAAAATACTTGTATTCCACACTACCCAAGGAAAGCAGGGCTTATCTAGAAATTTGATGGAAAATTAAGAAAAAGCATCATATCAACTTGAATTCTTAGGCATGATATACGTTCTGCAAACATTCACGAAAAAAGCAAGGTTTCACGTTGCAACGACACACACAGCAAAATTTCAAGTCAACAAGCGATAGGATTTTTCGCCTCTAAATAATAGCACCTCCAAAACTCACCTTGTTATTGGGAATAGGCATATTATAATAAACGTTAAGATACACAGTCCAGAGGGTAACGGAAAAGAAATGAGAAGTTCACATTAGTATGATAATTAGAGAATGTGCTCGAATTTTTATTTCTGCTAACGCTCAAAAGTTCAAATCTATTCGTTTCCTTCCGTATTCATGCATTGTTTTATTTCTATCAAGGGAAATGGAGCGTTTAGAACAAGAAGCAAAGATGAAAGAGTTAGAAGAGATGAGAAGAAAGGTATAAATGATTTGTAATATGAAGCTATTACCTGTCTATAGTTTAAAGAAGTTTGTCACTTTCTAATTTGAGCGACCTTATTTTCTAGGATAAGGTTTGGAATTCCCCACTATTTTTTGACAATTAATCACAAGGCTTAGTTTCTTCCCCCATCAAGAGCCTCCGCTGTCCCCTTTGGGGGATGAAGATTGTTCTATATTACTATAATGAAGTATGCCTATAATGAAACGACTCTGCGTTTAGATTTCAATATGATGATTATTTTTATTATAGCAAGAGGAAGAGGACAGAGAGAAAAGAGAAGCCGAAGAAGCGAAACGTCGTTTAGAGGAAGAAGAAAGAATGGCTGCCTTGGCAAAAGCAAGAGTGTTGGAGGAAGCAAGAAGATTAGACGAAGAAGAACACATGCGTAAGGTTTGTATACTTGAACAAAGTTTTATCGGATGAAGCATCGGCGTGAAATTTTCAAGAAAGATCGTGTAAATAAGGTATAGCACTTTGCTTTAGGACGAGTTGGTTTGAAATATACTTTATGATTTCAATGTAAGATTTATGCTGAAGCAAAGTCTACGGGATCTCAGTAAGATTAGAGGTGCCGATGAAAGAGTTTGAAGATCGATTCATTTTTATTCTATTTATTAAGGAAATTCTGACAGTTTATGGACAACAAACATTTTATAAATTCGTCAAGAGACAGCTGAGATATTAATCTTTGAAGTTGGACCTTATTTGGATGTTTGTTTATGTTGCTATGCTATTTCTGGAATGGCACTGCTTTGACGGCGTTTTTATCTTCACATTTCTCAGCTCAAAGTGGTCAGCAGGTTCTCGCCTTGATCTCCTTAAGAAACTTGCAATTTTTCAAGTAGAATATATAAAACCTTCAGTTGTCTGCTTTGAAGAAGATCCTATTCTTTCTTGAAACGTCATCATTCGTAATTTTGTCAATGTTCATAAATTTAATAGGTTTAAAAACTTTACTGTAAATTTAACACAATGTACAACAAAACTATTCGAAATATGACTTACAAAGAATAGACCTTTTTACTTGCCAGAAAAGAGGTTTGGATCGAGCGTCCAAATCTGGTAAATTTTGTGAAGTAAAACAAAAAATTGACCCCCGTTCTCAGTAGAAACACTGCTAGCTGTGGCATGAAGTTCCTTCGAATCGCAGAACACTTTCCAGAGAGTTAATCAACGATAACTTTACTCAAAATGAGTTATGAACGGTTCAGTTTTACAGAGGCAAGTTTTGTTCGCCTTTTGGCCTTGTTTCTCTTTGTTTTCGTTCATTGTTATCTGATTTTGTCCTGTAACTGTTGCTGAACAAAAGTGCGAGCATGCAAGGGCTTCATTTTGCGAGTTTGCGAATCGAAGTTCGCTGTTTTCAACCGTTGTTTTTCAAATGGAAAGAAACGTTGTTTCAATATTATGAATGATAAAATTACAAAACGTACAGGAGGAAACACATACAAATGCATAGACTTATCGATGAATTCGGGCAAAACATGTCAGGCGAAGGCCTCAAAGTACTTAAACGATAGAAAAGATTTGCTGAAAGATCACTGTGTTTTGATTAAATATGTAATGGGCCTAGACAGTTGCATGATACAATCAGCTAACAGTGAACAAAAACAACGAGAAACAAGGCCGACAGGCGAACAAAACTTGCCTCTGTATAAACTGAACCGTTCTTAACTCATTTTGAGTAAAGTTATCGTTGATTAACTCTCTGAAAAGTGTTCCGAGATCCGAAGCAACTTCTTGGCACAGCTAGCAGTGTTTCTACAGAGAACGGGGGTCCTGCTTTGGTTTTCTTCCTCAAATTTTACCAGATTTGGACGCTCGATCCAAGCCTCTTTTCTGGCAAGTAAAAAGGTCTATTCTAAATTGAAAGAAACTCTTTCAGCTACAATCATGGCCAAAATACGGGCAAAACTCACAAGATTGCACAATTTCGGCCTTTGATTTCGTGCCATGATTTCGGCTTTTGCCAAGATTGTAGTTTCTACCAAAGGTTTCGTTGGAAATAGCACCAACAAAGTTTTAAGGACATGGATATTTTTCGAATAGGATATCAGTTTTGTATTTTTGCATTCCCTGGATCGCTTTGCAGCCGAAGCATAAGCTTAACTCTTCAAAAAGGATCTTGTTGATAGCACTTTGCTTTAAGAAGAATCTTTTGAAATTTACTTTACGTTAAACTAAATACAGTGTAAAGTTAGATTTTCAAAATTCGATTGCTGTCTACTATTTTACTGGGATCAATGAAACATGGAGACATTTTTAGGGCACTTGGTATCTTTTTTTACCCAAAGGAAAAGAGTAATTATGTGGTATCTCACAAGTAGTTGGTACAAGAACAAGAAAAACAGAGGAAGCTTGGTTAACTTCATTTGTATTACTTTTAGGTGGCAGAAGAAAAGATCAGGCAGGCTGAAGAGGAAATAAGGTACATGTGTCTGTTTTCTATCTCAACGACAACTTTGCAATCTTATTAATTTTTCAAATTATTTTAGCAGACAACAGAGGTACTCTTGGTTTATTGTATGCACTTACTTTCGTTTAATTGGAACATGCGTGGCTCTGCCATTCGCAGGTGACATTCACATATGCTAGAAATAAATAGAAGGATATTTTTTGTAGGTATTGCAAAGAAGTCGATCTGACAATTTTATCTGACAACATCATCTGATATTCAATAATGAGTACAACTTAAGATCACATAAACCTCTTAACTTAGATTGTTAAAAAAGAGAATCATAACGTAAATATAGGTAGCAACATCTTCAGACACTCAGTTTCTGAAACATATTATTCGCCTCTTTTTAGACAACGTGAGGAAGAACTCGAGAGATTACGCGAGATGGAACTAGAACGTCTTGAAAGGGAGGCTGAAGAGGCTGCGATCGCAGAAATGGCTGAACTTGATGAGCAGCTTGAGGTATGACGAAGATTTGCAGTAAATCTTATATTGAATCCTGAAGCTTTCAAACGGCTGTATCTTAAAAGTTCATTCTCGGTTGACACAACAGATCTCTTTCAGGTCATCCCTGACGATTTACTGTGATCAGTGTGTCCAACAAAATATTAAGCTAATTGTTCCGTATCATAATGCAGTTTTGAATCTTTACGCTTGCTGAAACAGAAGCGTTGCTTAGTGTCAAAGACTGGTGGATGTCAAATGTTGGTTTTGATAGTGCCTGATCTTTTCTCGTTGCTCTCCTACCAATCGTTCATGTTACTGACAAACATTGTTTGCAGGGTTATGCCCATTAAATTCGCTATATCTTTCTTGAATTTCTAAAGTTACCAAAACCAATAATCCACCCTGACACCCCAAAGTTGCCACGCTTCTGTCCAAGATAAAAACAATTCATTCATTTTCCGTGAAGAAGGACTACAGTTTATTTTCTTGCTCAATCTTACCCTCTATAATAGACAGTCACATTGAAGATGGCCGACTTCTGAAGATGAAGGAACTTTTTACCAGCATCTTTTGCATCTTGCAGATATTTGATTTTCACTTTATTAGTGGATCCGTCATAGGGTTCAAGGTATCATGGTAAAACGTTCTTTTCCGTCGTCTTTATTTTAATGATTTTAATCGTCCATCTCATGCTCTCTTTGTGCTACGCACGCATAATTTTTATTTCTCGTAACTATTAATTTTTGCATCCCAGATTTCATGAAACCCTTTAACTTCATGAATTTTTAAATCATTGTTATAGATGGAAGATATGCGTGAGATAGATGAGGACGAAGATTTCGATGACGATGCTCTTAAAGTTAGTGTCAGTGAAGACATGTCATTGATTGATATTCCGGTTATTGAAGGATATCTTATGATGCAAGGTCAGTCTACATATTTTTCTAATCAATACTATACTAATCGTGGAACTTTCTTCAGCGAGTGCTTAATCGAAAGCTAAGAACACGCAGAACTTGATTTTATGAACATTTTGAAATTTAATGCTCTACAACAAAGAATTACTCCCTTGAGAATTTCTGCAATTTCCGCGTTCAAAAGTTTTTTGAAATCAACTTTATGTCATGTTAAGCTCCAATTCCTCCTGATTTCAATTATAAGTACAATTTTCCTATAAGAAATCCTATAAAAACATTATGGACCCAATACGGGATCCTATTGCCAAGTGTTTTATAAGTCCTATGGAGCTTTATATTGGCACTTGCAATATTTAGGGTTCTGGAATGCTATACGGCATTTGCGGGATTGTACAATTTTGAATTATGCGAAATTCTATAACAAAAGTAGGTCCCTTTGGATCCTTAATAGCTTAATTTTACTTTTCTGTACAATACGACTTAACAGCTGTGAAAGTGTAGATTCTTTGAGCAAGTGGCCTTCACAGTTTAAATCAGGTTGCAATGAGTTTTCAAATGAGGTACAGTGGATTTCTAGAGGTTTCATTAAAAAATTGCTGGTTCCAAAGGGACAGAACACACTTCTGGGCTCAAAACTAGACAGCCTCTCAAAATTCAAACTCTGTTTATTATCTGGTAAGTCTTACAAACTTTAGCCCTGAAAACTTTTTCATCTAGTTTTTGGGAGTATATATTTCGTGACTCGAAGATTTCGAAACATATTTCATTGTTGGTGAATTAACTCAAAAAAATTTGTTTTGATTTTCTTTGACTAGGAGGGTTAATGAGCACATGGAAGAAACATTGGTGTGTTCTTAAAGATGATACCCTGATGTGGTTCCGAGGAAAACAGGTAGGATTAGTCGTATGAAACCTTTTTATCATGTGTCTGTGCATTGTCTTTTGTCAGATTTCAAGGTACTTCAGTGTGTCTCAATAAAAAACGCAACTCGACTATAATTGAAAATTTTCAATATATGATAAGATTTGAATAGATGTGATACATACCATCTGAAAGCTCAATCTATCTCCTTTCCATCATGCAGTTTTGTTACATTAATGGAGTTACATTAATGCCTTTACATGCAGTTTCGTTACATTAATGGAGTTATTGGTCATTTTACTGATATTTTAGTAAGTATGGCCTATTTCAAATGCTGCATGCTGTAGCAGCAAATCATAACCGTTTTTGCAATGAAAAGTTAAAAAACATATGCATGCCTAGAATTGCACTTGATGTGATGCCCACAGGAAAAAGTACAGATTTACTCCCATGAGAATGCATTTATTAAAAATGATCAAATAAGCTCTCGCAAAGAGAGGTTTTGCCACTGTAAATGTCCTAGCACTTTCCTGCTTCTGAAATAGGCCATACTTACTAAAACATCCATTAAATGTTGAATGATTCAATTAATGTACCCGAACTCCATATCATTGGAAAGTAGATAGACTGTGCTTTCAGATGATATTCGTCAAATTAATTCAAATAAAATTATTTCCTGAAGGATCTCGGATAAAGATAGGTTGCGTTTTTTTTGGGACACCCTGTATATCGTATAACAGATCTTATTGTAGCTATAGTCGTTTATAGGATACCAAAAGAGAATGCTTCAAAACAACAATATGCAAACAAGCAACAGTTTGGAGATAGCCATGAAAATCGGAACCATAAGAGACCATAAGTTCATTGCATTAATTTTCTTTATTTATGCATGATGGCCCATCGGTCAAGAGGAATTCTTTAAAGGGGGTTGTTATAGGTAGTTAAGAAAGGATGACTGTGCTGGGGTATTTTACCAGGATGAATTGCATTATGATAAAATCTTCATTTGACGCTTTTTAAATTCCATCATCAAGTGCAGTACATTTCACATTGTCGGTGTAGCAAGATTGTCTTCTAATTTAATGAGTTGAGAAGACTTGCGTACTTCACACTTGTGCAATCGATTAAAAAATGCACGTTGCTGCAAAGAAACAGTTATTTTTCACGGAATTCCTGCTGTTCTTCGTTCTACACCACGCGTTTACTTTTGGACAGGATATTATTTCCGTTGGCATCCAACAGTTTGCAAATAATTTCTCGTGATCTCCTTTTCTTTACTACATTGCATGGCATATCATACCTGCTAGATGTATTAGATTTTCAGTTACTTATTTGTAATTCCTTTTATTCCAGAAAGCACTCAAGATGGGATGGCTGATCAAAAAAGGTGGTGGAAGCGGAACACTGTCAAGGTGAGGAGAAAATCAACGCAAACCATTCAAACTGCGAGAACATGGAAATTAGTTCCTTTCAAAATTCCCGAAAGAGCATTTGCACGAACATTTCTCATATTAAAACTTTTGCAATAAAAAATGTGCAAAAGTCCTGTCGTGCTACGAAACTTGAAAATTGAACTTGTAAAACAAATGATCAAATACATTTCATTTCATCTCATTTCATTTCATTTAAGGAGGGTTGCCCTTCGGCAGAAGCTGGTTTTCAAGGGGCCCTAGGATAAACATTTTAATTGCAGTTATGATGTCAAGGCTAGCATTTACTAGAGATTATCAATTTTAAATGTTGATGAAACGAAATGAAAATTAAATGAAATGAAAATTAAATGAAATATTGAAAAATGAAATGAACTGTCAACTGGTTTCAAATTTTCGGCAGTACAAGGTCGTCTTTTCACTTTGATATTTTGAATCTCTTTACACAAAAGCGAAAGAAAACTACCGGGTGCGCCAAAAAAGAACTATTCACTTTTGACAGGCCACGATAGATCGTGCATTAGACCGATTTTGACGATTTATGATTTCATCTTTAGTCAAAATCCCAAATAAGGTGATTTGTGTTGATTTTTCGACGGCCTACTTCCCAATCTATAAGCGATTCCGTGAAAATTGTTGGCTTGGAAACAGCCTAAAGCGACCGACAAACATTGATAACATTTCGTAAAGACTAAACTTGAAAGGACAAAGAGAAAGCTATTACTTTTTATCAACAAAAACTTTATTTGAATCAGTAGAAGCAATGTTTTCTGGATTAATAAAAGCAACACTAAAATATTGTGCAAGGGTAGAGCTAACATACATACATACATACATACATACATACATACATACATACATACATACATACATACATACATACATACATACATACATACATACATACATACATACATACATACATACATACATACATACATACATACATACATACATACATACATTTTTATTTGATAACGCAGGTTAATATTGGCTACAATACTGTAGATGTGGACCTGCAACTTAAAAGTTTATAAAAGGCATATTGCTAAAATAAAGTAATGTTACAATAAAATATCATGATAAGTGTAAAAATACATTAATCTCAAAAGTAAGAATATCTAATGTNACATACATACATACATACATACATACATACATACATACATACATACATACATACATACATACATACATACATACATACATACATACATACATTTTTATTTGATAACGCAGGTTAATATTGGCTACAATACTGTAGATGTGGACCTGCAACTTAAAAGTTTATAAAAGGCATATTGCTAAAATAAAGTAATGTTACAATAAAATATCATGATAAGTGTGAAAATACATTAATCTCAAAAGTAAGAATATCTAATGTCCTTATTGTTATTAAAAGTAGTTCCCTTCTTAACGCTAGTGCAACTGCTCATACCTCATTGACTTCTTAATTCTTAATATCGAAAACAATTGCTGAGTATAATTTAGGATTTTGGCTAGAGATTAAATCATTGATCTTTAAAATCGGCCTAGTGTACGATTTACCGTGTCCTGTCAAAAGGGGGTAGTTTTTTTTGACGCACCGGGTAGTGCTACGTAAACGCAAAAAATTCGTTTTCTTACTCGCACTCTTCAAGTAAATCCAGTAAATCTCATTGGTGAACGCCAAACTTGTGCGGCTTTGATTCGTATTCAAACCACAATGTTAATCTAGCTTAGGATGTTTCTCGCTGTCTTTTTAACATAGGCAGGTGTAAAACCTTGTTTCATCTTTCGGTTATCTGACGTTTCATGCTCTGATGAGTTGAGTGTCAGATGAAAAACTTTCAGGAGCAATTTTGGAGACATTATTCATGAAACGATTGACTGACTGTTCGAAAAGCTAGCCAGAATGGAAAATGTTTTTTTATTTCTTTAGAAATAACGCTACGGCTTTAGTTGGTAAGAAACAGTTCTTCGCCCGTTGTTCTTAAACTTGCAGAGGGAGAATCCAATTTTGATGCATACATAGTGATGCATTTATCATAATGGTGTATCTATGCATCTACATCTATTTACTTCTTTTAGGCGAAACTGGAAAAAGCGTTGGTTCGTGTTGAGAGATACCATGTTGACATATCACGATTCGGACCAAGATGGCGCAAAAACCCTTGGAACCCTTGATCTCAGAATCTGCAAGTAAGTCCAGTATATATTGATGGTTCGTTTTAGTTTTCTTTGATGGACGAGAATGAATAGGGATCGATTTGCTGCCAGTTGATCTCTAAGTGCTCACAGATAGAAGAAGAAAACTACAGTTTAAGATTTTCTCTTTTGCCGAGAATATTCGTCCAGATGGCATGACGTCACAAACCGTAGAAAACACGACGCTATTTTGTTTTGGGTAAATCTGGAGAAAATGTCTAAAGGATTTTATAGGAAATTTGCAAACAGTTGCATACTAATGCTCTAATACAGGGTGAGTATAAAAACGCATTCCTTTCCAAAGGTTTCTGTTCCCTAACTATCAAAGGAATGTTATATTTCATATATTTTATTGAATAGCGGACATTTGCAATTAATTTTTGAACTTTTCTTGGCTGAAACCGGTCATTCCGTTCTGCTTTTATGAGGGATTTTCTTGAGAGGGTCGGTCCCTTCGAAAAGCCGTGAAAAAGGGCTTAAAATCGCGATCAAATTTTCCTAGTATTTCTGTCTTTCAGCTGTGACGTGAAAACGCTTTGGCACGTGTTATCCTCTTCGGAGAATGGAAAAGTCATCCCTGCTAGTGTAACAAAATAATTTAAGGGGATTCTATCCTTTCAAGAGGAAAATGCGCACGTGCTAGCACAGGTAATTGCCATTGCTGTGAGGCATGGAAACCGACGAATGTGATCATCATTTTTAGCCCTTTTGAGACTTCTTGAAAGAGGCTTCTCGAGAAAATCTCCCATATCTCCAGAAAGGAGAGGCTGACTTTCATGTCCAAGTGAACATATCTCCAATTGAATAAGACATTTGCCAATATTATTGCTTTGATATGCAGGGAACAGTATTTTTTGGAACGGCGTGCTTTTTTTTTTACTCACCTGGTATTTTCCCTCGCGATAGTGAGAAGAGAAAGGATAGGTAACAACTCTCAATAGGACCTAAACAAATGAAATAAATGCGCAAGCGTGTTGTTCTTGAAAACAAAATAGAAATCAATCCAAAGAAGTTGTGAGAAACTTGCCTTTGCATCGATAATTTTGTAAACACCTCCGCAAATGTAAGATTCTTATCGCTTCGTTAAAGTCAACCGTCATCTTCGACGTTCACTTATCTGTCCACAAGAGTTTTCTAAACGATTTGATCAGCTGTTAAGCTTTTGAAAATGATTTATTACAATAAATAAGCGAAACACTTAAAGGAAACCCATTGCGACGCTATGTTTTGTAATGGCTTCATTTACCCCAACCCTGATTTTTGAACGCGAAATGATAAAGTCACATGACTTTTCATCTGGACGAATAATGGCATATGTGATATGAAGGCGTTGCCTTGTATTGCTCGAAATATTACACACGATCCTATGGAATTCTTTTTTTGAAAATCGTGATCAAATTGTCGCACAAAACGGCATGACAAATATTTCATTGGAGTGATTAAACTTCTTAAAGATCTGATCTTTATTATTAAATTAACAACGATATGCATCTGCAACTTTCACATTTCTGCGCTGAAGACTGATACCAAGTCTTCAAGATATATCCAATTCATGCCGTCGTGGTTTTGCTTAATGAGTCTTCAAAGCGTTGCCCCACCAAAATATATGCGGCAAGGATATTTCCACCAGTTCAAAGTTACCTTTCATAAAGTAGACACGTTGCTATATTGGAGGCATCTGCAACACATAATAGAGAGGATGTGCCCTTGGTTTATTCAGGTTGACATCAAGCGTACTGTATACTTTTTGGAAACAACTTCACAACTGCAGCTAGATGCGGCCAATACAGTGATTGAGAATGTATTGTCCTCAAGTGATTTGATTACAAACTGTATGCGAAGAGAGAACAGGATTGATTAAACTTACTGGGTGACCCAAAAAAACTTCACGAGCTAGATCATAGCCAGCTCTCTGAAATCAAAAGCTATTGATAAATGCTTTGTATCACCGTTTGGTTGAAACGCTTGGTTGCATGGTCACTTTAAGCTATGATTACCGTCCGAAAAACCACATTGAAGAACATTTTTTGAATCCTACATTTCTCATTTAACATTTCTACATTTCTCATTTTCCAGTCAGCATTTTGTCAAAACTTAACATAAAGATGGATTTGAAGTCGTCTGGGAAAATATGTTGTTTGCAAAATGACTGATCTCTGCTCCTTATTCAAATATCGTGCTCCAAAACAGATTTGGAATTCGGCTCTTTTCACATCTTCAAAAACATGAACTTGAAAAGGACGGGAGAGTCTCAGAAATGAATGAATTACCGCATTGTTTGAAACTTGTTTTTCGTAGGGTAGTTAAGCTTAAACTGCCAAGGAGCATCTCAAAAGATAGGTAATCCCTTCAGCTACATGCTGATACCTTGTTTGTGTTCATAACATTTGCTTTCAAGAAGCTAGGCATGATCTAGCTCGTGAAGTTTTTTTTGGGTCACCTAGTAATTTTAATCAATCCTGTTCTCTCTTCGCGTACAGTTTGTATTCATATCACTTCAAATTCAAGGCAAATATTCAATTCTTTTGGGTCACCTGGTACATACAAGATGGAAAATTCGGCGAAAATGAATTCGAAGCAAATTGGGATCAAAAGCAGCTGAAGGAGGAATTAAAATTGTGTGGACTCCGAACAAGTCGTTTCGTTATCGTTTTTAAATGGAGAGGAGATATCTAGGAAACGCTGAAAAGGCCTAAGATCAAGTTCGTTGTTAATTCGGCGGAGTGTTTCCAGGTTGTATCACGTGATGATGCACACTTTTCGAACGAAACGATATGATAAGTTAACACAAACCTGGACTTTGTGAGTAAAACCCATGTTAATTATTGTTTCATTGAATTCAATAGGCAAATAATCGACAGTGGTCAGAGAGAAAATGCATTCAGTGTTGCAATGCCAGACAGAACGTATCACGTGGTAGCTGATAATGCACAAGACTGGAAGTAAGGCCTTCTTATTTCTATTTAAAGACTGCTGTTATTTGAAGCTACAAATTGTTGTTTATGCAGTTAGCAGGCACCTATGAAGATTCTGTCTCCATGGTCCATTTTGCTTGTTTCCTTCATAAGTGGAAAAACATTCAGGAATACCCTAAACACAGCAGAGAGCTGGGTAGCGGATGTCAACCACGTGTTATTCTTTCGTAAATATTTGTGTGTAGCTAGCAGTTAGGACTTATAGTGAGAGAGGGAGCTTAGTCATCCTCTGCAACGCCATTTTAAATGCCTACACCTTCTGAGAGAATATTTTAGAATTCCCTAAGGCGAGGAAAGAGCAGTTTGGCGGATGGACGAAGTGTTGTTTATTATAAGAATCATTTGTATGCAATTATCAGGCAGGGGAGGCTTGCTCAGCCACAGTACATCCCTTTTGCTTGCAATCTCGGCAACTCCACTCACCGGTTTACTTGCGTCCCCCATCAGAAGAAAAGCCTTCAATCATACCTAAGCTCCCGAGAGAGCAGGTTGTTGGATTGAAGACACACGAGTTGATCTACCTTGGGATTTTACATTAGCAGAACATTGTGACGAGGGATCTGTTGAGACAGTCCCAACAAGGGAATGCTCGTCAAGGTGCCTTTTTGTGATGCTTGTCGTTGAGATGAGCAAATTTCAGACTTTCATCCTGATTCCTTTTCGGAACTGCTCTAAGATGCATCAACCTGAAATCCTTCAGTTGTTTTTATTCGTGACTGTATTGTGTGATATAAAAAGCAAGTCTATAATGATAGGAGATTAGCACCAATTTACTCACTGGCCTTTGACCCTTACCATACCGAATATGTGCGTGCTTGCAATGGTCAGGTTTGACCTTTCAAGCGCAAAGAGCTTCGGGATTTCTACAGTTCTAACCTGATCAAATATGTGATTAATTTTAGAGCAAGGCAGCGATGACGTCCGTTCATTAGGGCTAATTGCAGATCAGTGAGGTCTGCAAACTTTAAGCTTGTAATAAGTAAGTTGGCTGAGAGTCATACTTGTGGATGTAAAGGTTACTAAAACATTTAACCACTTCTTTGATTATTTTCAAATGTGAAGTTTAAAAGTTTTCCCTGTGAAAAATTGTTTTGATTAACTTTGTACGTGGTGTGTAGGGTACAAGCTCTTTTGCAAGCAGTTGGATGTAAATGAATTATAAAAAAAGACACTTTTATAACAAACAGGTGAGATTTGAAACCATTCAATGGAAAAATCTATCATTCTATATGTGACAAAACAGTAAAGAAAGGGATAAAGAAGGCACCTTTACTGTAAAAGTGAATGGGGGATGTTTGTTGTATTGGGATTTCTGCCAGTGTAGTATTATCGCAACTGTGTTTCTGATATAGGACATAGAAAGTCCCTCAGATGAATTTTTAAACCCAGAAATTGTGTAATTAATTTTGTTTTTCGCCATCTGAAGACTTTCAATGCCATTTAACTTTCCAAAAGTCCCACAAAAAGTGTCTGCTCAATTACTCAATTATCCCTTATTTCAAGCATTTACTCGCAAAGCAAATCAATTGACCACTCTTTGTTTATCGGCTCTTCCCTGATCACTTTAGGTCACGGTCTTCATGAACATGAATTTTCTACTTCAGTTTGAATAATCAAGATTTATGATCTTATCAGGCTTCCTTTTTATTTCATAATCTCGTTTTGCCAGAATCACATCAATCTAATCTTATTGCATACTCAATAAATAAAGTTACTTTTGCGATCATCCTGGAATGTTTTAAGGAGAAAGCTGACCCCGTAGCTCAGTTTTTCCACCTCTTCTACCTTGTTTATGAGGACTGTCGATAGATAAGTACTGCGCATCGAGAGGAATGCCTTCGTCATTGAGTTTGTCACGTTGAAAACTCTAAAATGTTTCGATTTATTGTTAATTTAAAAGTTTATACTGTGTTTGCAACACTTGTTATTATATGACAGTTGGTATATACCCCTCAGAGATAGTCAATAGATTGGTAGATTGGCTTCACAACAGCGGTCGTAGTTCTCCGTACGGCCGTCAACACCGTACCTCTCTATTAGGGTAAGAAGGAGCAAAGTGAGTCAGAGTTTAACAAAATGGGTAATTGACAAATTCATGGATTTCGCTGTTATTGTGGTTAGTTAAGTAAAATCAGTTTCTACAGGGTGCCCCGAAAAACCGGGTGTTTTTCGACTTTCTTGTGCCATAAATCAGCAACCACTTGTCCGATTGGCTAAAACAAGGTCTCAAACTCTAAACTGAAGCCTATCCTATGCAACTGTATCAAGAACGGAACAATAGAACTTACAGCTCCTCCGCAGCAGCGACACAAATGGGGTACAATATTTTTGGGAACACCCTTTATAAAAAGGACAACTTTATTCATTGAAAAGCTGCAAGTTTACAACCAAGGACATTTTGCCTCAATTTTAGAAACAAAATGGAATGACTCATTTTCCTCTGTCTAGCCTACCTCAAGCTTTACATACAACACCTTTTCAACGGCAACACTGTATGTTCAAAACCCTGCACTGTTCTTGCACTCACGCGATAGACAGTGAAATACAACCTTATTATTTACAATTTAGCTATTTATGTTCGAAGTTTTCCAGTGTTCCATAAAGCTTCTATCCTTGTTGTGCTCATTCGAATATTTTTCAATTTTCTACAAAATGTGGGAAAAGTCACCAAAAAATTATAGACTCTTTATTATGTATTAGTTGTATAATAAACTAAGCACTTGGCACAGTACTAATTTCTTAAAATTCTCATCGTTTGAGAACTCAAAGTTTCTTAGGGGTTTCTTAAAAGTTTCCTGAAAGTCTTGATATTTTTGCATCCTCTGCCTTTGTGAAAATTTCAAAAACGAAGTTTTATGAAGCCCGTGCCAATGTCTAGACATTACTAAAGTACCTACCAAATGATTACTTTACAAGAAACAAGTGAAAATAAAGCGGAAAAAATATACCATAAATTTCCTTGACTAAAAGAAAAAGTTTCTTGGATAAATATTTCCCGCTACTGATATGTTTAATGTTTTAGTGATCTGAGAGTTGATTTTCGTACAAAGAGTTTCTTATGGAAAAATCCGTGTATACAGAATTGCTAAAGATCTATTAGTGCATGTTTGATTCGTGTCAGTTTGATTAACTATGAGTCGTGTCTTTTCTTACATAATTGCATAGTGATTAGTATGAGAAGAAAAATATGTTGTACCAAGCAGAGCTGTTATCATGGAGAATTAAGCGAACAAAATGTTATCTCATACCCTAGAGAGCATGTTAAAAAAGTTACCATGTCATCATAATCTTAATATTAAGAAAATTTCATGGTCATGCGTTTAGTTGCTTTGAAGTTTTCCGCCACGCTCCTCCATATAAACCCTTGGTTAACTGATCCGTTTTCTTATTACGTGATTCTCATTTTAGTGAATGGTACAGTGTCTTAAACAGAGTGCAAAGAGCAAGTGAAGCTGAACTCAAAGAGATGAAGGAGGAATCTGCCAATATCAAAAATGCTGTGGTATGTTGTTTTCAACAGTATTTATTATTGCACCCAGTCTTATCTAATTGTTTTTGCCATTCGTCATAAGCCTTTCTACGTCTGTGCGCAGGTATATCATAGTTTAAAATCATTAGCACTCATCGTAGATAGAAACTTAGCATTCGTCTTATACCCCATTCACACTTGAAGTTAAACCAGCTTAAACTAAACCAGGTTATCGAATGGGGCCTTCTAATAGAGGATTGCGCTAAAGATGGCGTCGAGGAATTTTTTACCAAGATCCTTTGCGGTTTCGAAGAATCGACCAATCAAAACAATTAAAATTCAATGTGACGCAAAGCATCATGGTAAAAAATTCCTGTCCGCCATCTTTAGCGCAATCGTCTATTGGTCAATCAAAAAATCGAATGAATTTGATTGGTTGAAATCTAACCTGGCTTAATTAGAGCTGGTTTAACTGTGTCAGTGTGAATGCGGTATCAGCCTATTTGGTAGTTTTCTATTATGTGTGCTCGACTCGTCTCGATTTTCAAATTGTTAAACTGTTACCATGGCAGCTAATATTCCTGCAATCTGAGCTATATGTCACCGGGCCGAAACATTTTTCAGGCCTTGCTCCGTGAGGAAAACAGTCGTTGGATTGAATTTACCGTACAGAGGCGGATATAAGGGCATCTGGTATATAAGAGCATGCCCATGTGCCCAAATATATGATCAGTGCCCTTATATGCGAGACGTTTTGAGAAAAGTTAGAAAAATACTAGATGATGCAGTATTGATACTGATGACCATTAATTCTCGCTGAATAGTCTCGCTTACACTGTTCTCCTTGCTAACAAAGACAAGGATAAAAATCTGCGCTACAGGCACTTTAACATCTGACCCATGCCTTCGCAACTTGCTGGAGCTTATCAATTTCTTTTGCGACTCACGTGATTATAGCTGTCCAATCTATTCTTTCAAAATACGGTGCCCTTTTAAGGAAAACAAGATAAGCTGACTGCTCCTTGGCCACAACGCAGGGCAGACAAATCGTCAACTGGTGGTAGGTAGTATGGTGGTGTCAACTCCCTCATACAAGCAACTTCTTTGATGACTAGCATCGCCGCACTTGGCATTACCACCACACCCGTTTTATTTCAACTGTAGGCGTAGCAGTGTTCGCGTGAATTTTCGGAAGGGTGGCTTGAGTGCACAGCATACTAAAAACAATCCGTACTGAAGTTTTCGCTTTATAACAAACAGATTTTGAGGTCTTTCTTTATTTCGCTTTTTTTTAACAATCTCATGGGGTTCCAAGAATTTTTCTGTACAGTTCCTTATCTCTCTTTTAAGTTTAGATCCGTTTTTCGTGGAGGAAACATTTGACATATCACTGAGATCATCTTCTACATTTCATGTTGCTCACTGCTCACGAAAGGGATTTGCTAGATGGTTTTACCAAATGAGATTCTACTCCATAATTAGGAACGACTGTAGATGTCTGGACGCACGAAATGAGTGGCTTATATCCACTTCCTGGTTTAAAATGAGTGACCTCGCGTTGAGATTAATTTTCTCACATGAGGGCAGTTGTCATACGTATTCATGTGGTATGCTTTGCATTATAACGAACACTATTGTTTTCCAGGGAACTATTGATACAGCAATTATTGAATCAGTCAACTGTGATATCACTGACAAGTAAGATTTGTAAAAGCCGTTAATTTTTTCTCTTGGAAATGCTTTTGATCCATTTTCTAAGGTTACAGTTGTAGATATTTCTAAAAATTGAAATCTTTTTGTAGTTTGGGAGTTGCATTTTGAAAGTAGGAGCGACAAAAGAAGATATAGCTTTGTGGCTGGAAGTCTGTAATCTCGTTTTTGCGCATCACATCTTCGTCTAATTGCTATATCGTAGGGCCCAAACCTTTTCCTTGGTGCACTTAGTGCAAAATAAAGAGAAATGCATGCCAAGCATTCTTTACAGTCGAGATCATCTAGTTGGTCCTTCAATGTTAACTGGTTGAAAAGACCAACTTTTTCGTGCAATTGTAATCTTGACGGCTAACTTGTTTTCTTCACACATGACTATGATGTACGCGACTTTCTTTCAGGCTAGAGTGCTTCAATATCATCACAGCTAACAGGGTGTATAGCTTCATGGCGGACTCACCAAAAGAATCTCGTGACTGGGTACAAGGTAAATTCAGTTTTGCTATCAGTTGTTTATGAATTCGTACTTTTAATCTTACGTCTCCCATCACTTACGCGAAGTTCTCGAGCCTTTCTTCTTAATACACTTAAATTTTTGGCCACTTTCTTTCTACGCATCAATTTCTAAGGAATGCAACACTCAAAGATATTGGACAACCGAAGCTGTGCAGCTCAAAGACAGTTTCAAAAACTGACTGAGAAAGGGGGCAGCAGAATTAAGAATTGGGATATTTGCCTTCGCCAACACAAGTTCTTGAGCGATTGTCAACTGCATAAACGTTCATATTCTAGCCTAGCACTTTGCAAGATCATTGTTTCTACTGAAACAACGTTTTGCTGTCCACTTTGTGGCATTTGTGAAAGTGCCCGCCTTGTACAGAGTCCTCATTCAGTATGTCTGTTAGAAGATGGCAGAAAACCAAATGTTATCCGCTTTATCAAGAGTTGACTGCCATTTGAGTGGAAAATGGTAGATTTACTGTTACTCGAAACTTCATATTGAAATGATGACACAACGATCTCGTTTAACAGAGGGGTCCAAATAATATTTGAGGTGTCCAGATCAGATGTGAGCACACTTCAGTAAGAACTATTGTGCTTATGTCTCTTTTTCATTTGCTATCTACTGATGAATGAATGAATAAATGAATGAACGAATGAATAAATGAACGAATGAATGAACGAATAAATGAATGAACAAACGAATGAATGAGTGAGAGTCCAGAGTGATTTCGGACATTTCTGCTGCTTACCCAAACATACACGTCTTGATTCTCTAAACAAAAAATTAGTGTACAAAGTACGAGTCTAGGTAATCGAGTGATTGCTTCTTTCTCGTTTATAGCTGTTGAAACTTCCAAAGAAAGGCAACAAGAAGAGGGAACCACTATTGCCATCGAGAAAGGTATGTATCATGAAGGGTGGTGTTTAATTCCTTCTGCCTCAATTAAATTGTTCAACTTTGCACTTTGATCTTTCAAGTCTTTCATCTGATCATTTGATCTTTCACTTTGGTTATGATCTTTCAAGATCTCTGCATTCTAAAATGAATATTTAGCTGGCAATCTTTTCATTTAGCTTCCTTACAAAATCAAAATATAACACTTTAATTTAACATAACAAAAAAAATGTTAATATAACAAAAAAAAATTTAATTTGATTCTAATTTTGATTCTAACTTGTTTGCTCAAAATTAGTATACTGTGAAAGAGGCATTGTTCCAGGCTTTGTCATCATCGTTTGTAGTTAGGAACGCCAATGTGACTTCATTATTGATACAAGTTGTGTTTAATTTAAGCCATAGGAAAACATAGGTTGGCTTGATGGATGATATTGACAGATTAACGAGAAATTGCTAATTTTTCAAAGCAAAAAGTCCTTCTGCTCAAGGAGCATGATCGAAATCCGCCTTTTAAAGTTACTTGCAACTACCGACCTTACCGTAAAGAAGCGTTTCCTGTTGTGCTTTACTTGGCAATTTGATGAATTTTCCGATAATTTCCCCCCTAAACTTATGTGTGATTGTTGATAAATGCTTTCATTTTGATCATGATAGGTTGGTTGATGCGAGCTGGTCAAGGGGAAGGAGCACGACCGAAAAGAAGGTCAGTTTGTTGATTCATGTCGAGGAGTCCCTTAAATTAGTATTACCAGATACATAATTTGGATGCTGACAGTTCCAAGTTGTTTCCAAAATCTATACACATTTCTTTAACAGATTCATGTACGATATGCATTTGTGATGCAAGCTGCTCGAAATCGTACCCAAATTTCTCCAGAAATCTATTTCTTGAAATCGACATTTTTAGGGAGATGTGACTTCTCTAACCCCTCCCTCGTCTATTGACACTGTTTTTTTTTTCAAGATAAGTCTCGTGAAATCAATAAATACTACTTCTCATCATTTTCCTTGTTGTTTATTTTTAGATGGTTTGTGCTGACAAGTAACTCTCTTGACATATACAAGACACCGGAGAAGAATTCAGCAAAACTTGGATCAGTTATTTTAAACAGGTATTTATATCTTTATTTGGCCATAACTCGAGTTTGACTTATTCTGGTGTCAGTTTGAACTTCCATAATATTAGTGCTTTTATTTATATTTCTCATCAACTTTCGCATGTTGTAATCTTCATTTGAAATTGGATATGAACTTGGGAATTAATAAATTTATGCCAAATACAAGGATGCTGGTTGAGCTTGTAAATTTTGTTGTCTACGTCATGCTTGAGCATTGGTGACTCTTACCCTGCATGAGAAGAGTCATTTGAATTCACCTCCTCTGGTATCGCTACCATATTGGTATGGTAGTTGACAACATTAGGATCGTGATTTACATCGTCAAGTTTCATGAACTGTGACAATATCTTGTTCCCAGATAGCGTTTAATTGCTTCCTGTAAAATTCGATTTTCTTTCAATTTAGTTTTGAGAAAAGCCTTGATTATTGAGGAGTCGAAAAGTTTTCTTCACATTAATGGTATTTGGCTCCTAATGGCTTACTTTAGTAAATGTGGAACGGAAATTGAATATTTGAGAAAATGACTGACCATGTAAGAACTTTAATTTAATTGAAGCATGCATACTTTTCTTCTAGTCTCTGCACAGTGGTTCTTCCTCCGTTGCCAGACGACCTAAAAGCCCGCGAAACAGGTTCGTATTCAATCAATGATCTATGATTGCATTTATGTACGAACTATAATTACATCTTATACATTCCACAATCCAGCTGGAGTAGTTGAAACAAGTCTTTTACCATGTGCGCAAAAAGATTTCAAATCCATAGTACCATAAATACTAAATGGATCCGGGTTTAAATCAAGTTTCGGCCTAAATCTGGAAAAGAAAACTGATTTTGATTGCTTTAAGCTTGTATATTTGAATTTAGAAAAAGATATTGATTGCATTACTTGTAGGTCAGTGGGATTTCATCGTGAATGGTCGCAAACGATCATACAATCTTTCATCAACGTCACATTCCGATGCCATTCGATGGGTAACAGCAGTTCAAGAAGTAAGTACGACACAATATTTTTCTTTTAACGGAGATCATTATTGAAAAGGTTTCTGGTACTAATTCTTGTATAAAATCAGATATTAGAGATTGTCAATACTCATCCACTTTACAAAAGGGTCACGATCAAGCAATCGCCTACAATCGTGTACAAAATTGTTAACCCACTTTTCAAGCCTCCAATTTCTGCCCTTTTCTACCATGCCAATATCAACGTTGTTTGGATTAAAGATTGCATTGGCAAGGGTGCTTGTGCAGCTCATGAGCAATTCGCCAGCACTAAATCAGTCATTTCCAGGAGAGCACTCAAACTTTAACCTAGCATAGCTCCTCGATAGCTTGACCAAATATGAAAAACAAGTACTTTTTCAGAATCTGCTCATGAAGTTCTTTCTTCTCGATTGTTTGAACAAGTTTTTAAATTTTAACACTGTTAGGGTTTCAAATATTTTATTATCATTATCAATTTATTTTCAGTTGACTTACAATAAAATAACAAAAATAGCAGCTCATTAATGCCTAAGAAGTTAAAGCAAACAGTGCGGTTAATGAAATCTCCTTTAAAACTTCTTCCCAAAAGCGCATTTAAGCGTATTTTAGATACTTTGTAGAGAAAACGTTCTGCATTGATTGGTGTGATTTCCAGATTGGTGCCATTTTTCTGGGTCGACCTGCTTGTCGATTGGGCTACTATTATGCCCAAGGGTGACGTTACGAGTAACATGGCAGAGAATTTTACAAAACAACATTGATATTCGGAATGTACATGAAAAAATGACCTGAAACAACTCCAAGAAACAAAATTGGCAGAGCATTCTCACGGGGTATTGTTTGGCCGACATTTGTTACCGGGATAAGAGGGAGGGAACAGAAAAATTTATTTGTGTGATTGAACCCCTCTGAAATATAACCTTTTTGAAAAACGTTTTGCTTCAGTCATAACGCCTCTGTAACCGGAATATCGTCACTGAAATGTACATAGCTTCAGCCGCAACGTAGCATCCAAATACAGCCACAAATGTACTGTGAATATTTCATTTTGATTTAGAGTTAACCAGTTGCTATCTTCTTTGAGCCCAGGTTTCTGTTAGATATAGCAAGTGCTAGATGTAAGTAACTTAGCAAATGTCCCCGCAGGTATAAAGCTAGTTTAAATAANTACCGGGATAAGAGGGAGGGAACAGTAAAGAGTAAAATAGCAAATTTGGCTTTGATTCAAAAAATTTATTTGTGTGATTGAACCCCTCTGAAATATAACCTTTTTGAAAAACGTTTTGCTTCAGTCATAACGCCTCTGTAACCGGAATATCGTCACTGAAATGTACATAGCTTCAGCCGCAACGTAGCATCCAAATACAGCCACAAATGTACTGTGAATATTTCATTTTGATTTAGAGTTAACCAGTTGCTATCTTCTTTGAGCCCAGGTTTCTGTTAGATATAGCAAGTGCTAGATGTAAGTAACTTAGCAAATGTCCCCGCAGGTATAAAGCTAGTTTAAATAATGTGAGTGTATAGAACCGAAGAACGTTAGAGGTGCCATTTCAGCCGTTTTCAATTAGCCGTGTACAAAACGTTTGTCGTAAAGCTCCATTGGCGTTTCCGGGACGATTTTCCGGGACGATTTTCCGGTGAAATGATTTGATTTTAAATTTCATGTTGTGGTATGAAATTGAATATTTCTTGGAAACACAAAGTCGTCATGAAACAGGCTCATTTATTTCTACGATTCATTTCAGATTATTGACAACAAACCAGCTAAAGAAACGCCATTTGGAAAGCTGATTAATGACCTCATGGTATGTTATATTTCCCTAGTGTTTGTGCATTTTCCACAGTGAAATTCATCTATTATTTTGAAGAGCAGTGTAAAGAGAAGTTAGGCTGTCAGATCCCTTCGAGATAAAGGGAGCATGGGAGATGCAATTGAGTATATTGCCCCATCGAAGAGCATCAAAGATAGAACATATCCTTTAGTAATGCAATACGACAGATTTTAGCCTGATTCAGGGCCCTAATTTTACAGCCTACAAAATTGGTAAATACAAAGCGAAAATATGCTATGGATTCCATTATTTCTGACTGCATTTATCCTTAGAAGTCAATAATTTCATGTTCAATGTATCAGTTCTTTAACAAAATCTTTTAAAAGTGGAATCGTAATAACAAAAACTCCGACACGTAGACATAACGTTTTGACCATTAACCTTTTGGGGGGGGGCGCTCTGCTCCCCAGCCTGCAAGCCAGGCTTCGGCTTTGCCTGGATTGTAACCAAAAGCAAAAAGTTATTCCCAGCGAGCAAGAATGAAGCCTCTAGGGAACTCAGATGTTGCAGATACAGTGAAATCATCCTAGTCCAGAGGTGACAATAATTTTTATAAGAAGATGTTTTACATTGAGAATCAATGTGTCGTTAGATTGAAAATAAAGCTTGTAGCATTTCTCCTCATCCAGATTATCTTAGATTGTGGAATCATCATGATGATGTTTTTGCTTTTCAGAATGCCAACAGCGATTCACTGATAGACAGAATCTACAGGGTAAATCCGATATTGAGCTGCACAAAACTGCCATTAAAGATGCCTTTACTACCCTTGCCATATGGATACTGCCAATCACAGCGTGAGTTCTAATGTACCGGGTGTCCCAAAAAAATTATACAGATTTGGTCTACCCTAGCAATGAGAATTTAGCACGAATCAATCCGAAATTATTTTTAAAACATTCCTTGATAGTCAACTTGAACATAGATACCTTGTTTGTTGATATTAGTGCATTGAGAGTTGGAATATTAATCTTCAAAGGACAAATTTGCCTCCACCTCCAAACCAGAGCTTTGGCGTTTTGGCCTAAGCAAATTCTTGAAGCACAGCGAATAAGTCAACAATAGATTTGAAAAAATTTGAAACTAGAGGAGAAAAATTAAAAACTGCACAACAGATGCGTTTTGAAAAATATAATTTACGTGACACTTATCATCAAGGGAGCTCCAAAGAAAACTTCGTGAAATAAATTGTTAATTTAAAATGAATGAAGTTTACTTCGGAGCTCCCCTGATGATAAGTGTCACGTAAATTATATTTTTCAAAACGCATCTGTTGTGCAGTTTTTAATTTTTCTCCTCTTGTTTCAAATTTTTTCAAATCTATTGTTGACTTATTCGCTGTGCTTCAAGAATTTGCTTAGGCCAAAACGCCAAAGCTCTGGTTTGGAGGTGGAGGCAAATTTGTCCTTTGAAGATTAATATTCCAACTCTCAAAGCACTAATATAAACAAATGAGGTATCTATGTTCAAATTGACTATCGAGGTATGTTTTAAGACTGTTTTCGAATTGATTCGTGCTAAATTCTCATCGCTAGGGTCGAACAAATCTGTATATTTTTTTTTGGGACACCCGGTATTTTCGCATTAGTTTATCAGAAGAGTTTTGCAGTGTCATGCTTTCGGCATATTCACTTTGTCCAATTGAATTGCCTTTCAAATCTGGGAGATTAACCCCTCACCAGCAACCCTTCGATGGTAATGATTTCCTGAAATCACTTACAGTGTTGTTGGACCACTTTCCAAATTTTAACTCAAATCAGTTTTGCTAAGAAAATCAGTGCGTAATTTTCTTTCGAATAGTCTCCCATTATCGAATTTTGTAATGGCTCAACAATTATGTAAGTGATAATAGAGGACTTAACATAATAATTCTATGTCATAACGATACTGAACTTTGCTGTGCAAAAATGAACAGTGAATGCTTACTTGTTATTAGCAATCGCCTCGCATTTAGGCTTCTTACATTCACTGACTCTTATGTTCCATGCAATTGTATTGATCAATTTATCATCATTTGCAGGAGCAAAAGGAAAGAACTATGGAACATTCTATGAAGAAGGAGTACGAATCTTCACCTCATTGCAAGAACTGGAGAATGTTGCAGATCCTATTGCAGTCACTCAGGTGCATACACAAATTATCTTTTTCGTGGAATTAAGCAACGAAGATTGACATTGAGTTTGATGAACCACGAATCAAGTGATTCTATTATCGGATTATTTCGTTTGTCATGTTTGTTGTATTTTATCAGGTGGCTTTTTATAACAGCTATTTTGTAGCGATTTGGTGAACACAGTTCTTTTGCACAGTTGATTGAATCAGAAAGGAAAGATTTTCCTCAAACTTTTAACTTGAAATTAACTGCAATTAAGACAGCAATTTTTTTTATCCGATGAGATACTTTTAACAAAGCACTTTGGATAGGATACAGGATACTTTTGATAGTTACTGAAACGTTACCCTGTGTGCAGATGAATTGTGTTCGTAAATAATAATTGTTTGTGTGTTTCTTTTTTAATTTCAGGGCATTCTGCAAACATGCCATGACATGAAAGCCTTGAGAGATGAGGTAAGCATACCGTGATGGCCTTCCACTCACTGAATTGATTTGTGAGCTGATCAACGATTCATGCCTGTATGAAGAAAATTGTGCAATCACATCCAGAAAGCCTTTTTTTATCTATGTTGGGTACAGTTACATCATATCAAGTGCAATATTTTTCTTTTATTTTTCAGTCAAAATTGCCGTGTGCGTGATAACTAAGCTTCATCCAAAGAAATTTGCGACAATGTTAAATGTTTAAATAAGAAATATAATTAATTTGATAATGCTTCCTCACGACCAGATAGGATGATTTCAACAAATTGGTTATCTGACAAAGCACTAAATCTCAATTTTAATGAATTCTTTTTCTTTATTTTTAAACAGATATACTGTCAGTTGGTGAAGCAAACAACTGGAATTGAAGACCCAGATTCAGTTAGCAGCCTCCGTTACGTGCAGGTCCTCGTTTGCATGTGCTGTACGTTCTTGCCATCCAGAAAGGTCTTGAGGTACCTCAGGTTCCACCTCAAAAGGTAGGTAGATAGACAAATCCATCCATTGTTTTTTTATGGGGTTTGCTTGTGAGAAAGTCCATTTTATTCTCATATGAAGTTGTGCATGGTTTTATTCAGTTATACTGATATCTACAGAAAAGTAACACCGCAAATTTATGAAATCAGATGGCTGAGGACAACTTTTGTTCTTTCTTCACTCACAAATGAAATCTAATACATTTTGTACGAGCAAAAAAAGCAATTTTATGACTTCTTACTTTCAAAACATTTCGGGGACCATTGGTGTTATGGTCTGCTTGTTTTCCACCTTTGAGTTTTAGGACTATTTTCAAAGAGTTGACGTTTAAAGCCTAAAGATTTGTTTTCGGCTTCTTGCTTGAACTATTATGTGAAGTATGATTTCCTGTACCTTTTTTTAGAATACTTATTCTGGGGCACTGGTACAATGAATTTGTTAAATCATCTCCTTTTTGCAAGAGAAAAGAAGCCATTTGTTAGAGAATTATTATAGATCGAAGTTCTTTCCTGATTACATTCTAGGTGTCGAGAGAAATTCCCAACCTCGGAATTCACGAAATTTGTATCGTTTGCACTTGAAAGCTTAAAGAGAACAAGAAGTCGGTTAGTAACTTTACGATTGTAAATCTAAATATTACTTAGACTCACCGTCCTACTTTCGCCCCTCGCATGACCTTATGACCTTATGACCTTATGATTACCTCGCATGACCTTATGAATCGCAATAACTACGACTCATGACCTTACTGTCGAAAGAAAGAGTGTCTTGTTCTAATGACAGATTGCTCCAGAACATCGATGCAAAAACGCTTCTGATGTGTGTTGCTGTGGCTCGAACACGATAGAGCCAACCAGTGGTGCTAAGATTAATGCTGCATACTTTTCTAAGGATTTGCAGATCTTAACTGTTCTTCAGTAATCTTTCTCTGTGGTGTATCAAGGTTTCTCCAGTAAATTTACTGACAGCTTCTACGGTCAATGTCCATCGGCCTCGGTTAACATATTTGTTGCAATTAACCAATCACAAACGTTAATTGATAAATCCTTTCGTCTGATTGATGAGCCAAAAACTTGGTGAGGCTACCCGCCTAGGCATGAATCTCTCTTCTAAGAGATATTTAAGAAATCTGTGAGGAGAATTGTGTATACTGCCATTTCCATGCTATAAAGAGGAGTTTGTCAAAGTCAAATTTTTAGGTACATTGGATGTCAAAGTCAGATTCTAACGCAGAGGATGAGTGCATTCTTTGGACATGCTTCAATGGACCTTTTAGCTATTCTTCAAAGGAGTCTGCATTGAGCGATATTGTTATACATTTTGCAGAAATCTGACCAATTATCGAATGTGCACAATAATGACAGAAGCTCTAACGCTGCTCAATTGAACCTTTCCAATAAAAATGTATAAGAACATCGCTCGGTCCAGATTCTTTTGTAGAATAGCTGAAAGGTCTATCGTTGGTGCCTTCTTTTGGACTGCGTAGCGATTTTCATTCTCTTCTGATTAGTGAAACAAGTTAATGGAAAGCAATGCAAATTTAATAATGTTGCTTCATGAAGCAGATAATTCTTGTCGACTTGTGCCAAGGCTAAAAAGCGAGTGAAGTTGCAAGAAAGTAAAATTATGTTGGTTCAAAAGAACGCACTGGGTATATATATATATATATATTCATTTTTTGTTTTCAGAGAATTCCCTCCATCTAGAGAAGAAATCATAACTCTGCTGGTAAGTCGAACCTTGTTGTTCTGCACCCATTATTCCATGTGCAATTGTCTTTTTGATAGTTTTCCATTAAAATTTATTTGCCCAGCATAATCTTTATCAAGAGTTGTACCACCCGGTACTGGATATGCTTCGCCTTATTTTAACAATGGCTGTTCTGTAGGCCTGCAAAAACTTTCTCCTTTCTTTAAGTATAGATAAGTGGCAAAATTCCATTTCAAACGACACATTCTAAATCCCCCACACTGTATTTTCTTATCTACAACGTAACGGCAACTGATCACCGGCAAGAGATGACGTTCTGGTAATGCTAGTTCTAAGGCATTCAGTTGTTATCTATAAAGAGAATCCACCACTTTCTCTTCAAATAAAATTCAGTGTTTTTTGTATCTGTATACTAAATGAATGTGCCACGGAGAGTGTCGTGCAATTTAAGTTGCTGAAGGAGAGTTCTGCTGTTATACCTAATTGAATGTCAGTGGCATTTTCTACGTTCTAATACTGTTGTCTTTTTTCTCGCAAGGGTCGAAGAGAACTCGGTTCAACAGTCTTTTGCTATGGTGGAGGAACGTGCAAGATCAGTATCAATTCGTCAACCACTGCAGGAGAGGTACTCTTCAACATTTTGTACATATGTCGTATTCATTTTATTGTCAAATTGGTGATAGCCATAATGGAAGTCATGTCGTTTCTGCAATGAAGATTGAAACAAAGTCAGTTTGTTATTAACCGCTTTAAAACGTCAGAATTTTAATCGACTTCTATCATGGTTATTAATAAACGGTGAGAATATTCGATATTATGGAAAGTTCAGTGCAACTAAAATGCGAATTACTAAGGAGATTTTTTAGATTACTTGCGTATTATCGTCAGAAAGTTAAGACTGGAATTTGGACATTCAACTGTCTTACATCGTTCTTGTAAAATTAGATTCATCTCTTGAATGCCACACTGTCTCAATGCCTCATTCAAAGATATATTTTTGTTTCTTATATTTAGGCCCAAGCAAATAATTTATATAAAAGAAATTCAATTGTCTTTCTTTCAGTAAGTGATGATAGAAGACGCACACTAATAAAAAATACACAAAAGCCCTTGGGCGTTTTTTTCATCATTGTGAGAACAATCTTCTGTCATCAANCAAGAAACGACGCAAGAGATAAACAATCAACCATTTACGGTATGAATTTAATTTTTCTTCAATTCAAAGAACAAGTACTGCTGTCTTAATGTTGCAGTTAGGAAATAGCAGCAGCGTAAATTGCCGCAGTGAAGCTAGGCCTCCATGATAGGCGATTGGGCCTCCTGTGATCAAGCAGCTTGCTTTTAAGAAAACTGTCCTCCGCCATTTACAATGTTACATCAATTTATATAATGCTTTGACCAATATAAAACAAAGAAGCTTATGATCTTTTAGACTGGAAACTGATTAGAATCTAAACAAAAGAAACCTTTCAGGCCAAGGTCAAAAGAACGGTTTCTTAATTGCGGGGCCTTGCTGCATATACCTTTTCAACTAATCTCCCTCGTTTTAAACATTTTCAAATTTCTTCAAATTTCTTCATATTAGATTGCCTCAGACTCAGATTTAGCACCCAAGTTTAGTCTAGATACAATTTTCATAATCCTAGTGTTCGCGATTTTGATTTTATGACGATAATAAGTCTGAACATTTATAAGGGATTTGATCATGGATCATTTTGACGATTTGCCGATTTTCATGGTCAAATCCAATCCATATAGATTTTCAAACTTTTTGTCGTCGTAAAATGAAAATTGAGACAATGGGATTACGAAAATTCGCATCAAGACAAAGTTTTAGTGTTAAATCTGAATCTGGGGTCGAAAATTTCATATGAAGAAATTTTGCTAGGTCGTTAATCGAAAAAGTGTATTGTGTTGGCAATAATATTGAGACGGGGGAACGAGAAATGCCTTTCAGAATAGCTCGACATTTTGTAAGTGATTTTAACTAAGTGTAATAGCAGTTCGATCTTTTTTCTTGTAAAGGTTGTAAAGACATTGTGCAAGGGTCTCGGAGTGTCGATGGACAATTGTGTTTTTGCGTTGTTCGAGCAATGTGGAACGATTGAGAAGAACATAGAAGATAGATTCATTTTGGCAGATGTCTTAGCGAAATTTGAAAGGTTAGTAGTGTTTCAAAATTCCCCTCGTTTCAAATTACTCAAATTTTTGCTTTATAAACACATTTTTGATTACAAAGTACTTTGTAATCTAAGGAGTGAGTTCGAAGTCAGTCCGTCCTTCCGTCCGTCAGTCAGTCAGTGACGCTCATTAGTATGATTGATCAGCATATTATCGCAGATAATTAGCACAAAGACAAGAAAAAGTGCGTTTGCCACGCAATTATCCAGTGATTATCCCCCCTGCGCATAGAAAACCAAGGAAAACTGGACATCGGCCTTTTTCATGCTTTATGGCGAGCGATCGAAAAACAGGATCATTAATGGTCATTCAGACCAAATTTGTATTAATGTCCCGCAGATATTGAGGAATTTGTATCTGTGCCAGAAATTTTTTTATTTTGATTGTTTTATGCTGGAATTATATGAAACAAGGGGGTTGCTTCAGATTCGATCCTCTGTGTCCATATCGTGTCCGATGAAATGGGCGGGGCGGGGCTGAAACACAGTACCTTAAGGAAAAGCTAACATGCAATGAAATTTAGACCAGGATTTAGGCAAATTTTAGTTAACATTTTGTTTCATTTCACACAACAGGCTCTAAGTTAGAAGTCGACCCGCATTGACGCATCAGAAACCCTTCATTCGATTTGTATGTTTTGCCGACTCAAGGACACGCCTTGCTCATGTCAGTGAAAGATGGGCAGCTCTGAATTGTCCTTAGGATGACCCCTGTGTTTGCCGACTCATAACTGAGGAGCATGCCACACCCTTTTAGCCAGCAAAATGGCGTTTTCTCGAATGTTCTCGACATGTGGAAAACAGATTGCGTGAATTGTGCCAAAAAGCACTTCGAAAATATCTTTAAAACCAACTAATCACTAATTGCTTCATTACTTGAGTTAATATGCAAATTAGTGCTTCGAGCTTTTTCTGTTTGGCGATAAGCCATAGAATGCGTGGAGCAAACGCTTTGATTGTTTCATGCTGGAATTATATGAAACAAGGGCAATGCTTCAGATTCGATCCTCTGCGTCCATATCTGTGTCCGATGAAATGGGCGGGGCGGGGCTGAAACACAGTACCTTAAGGAAAAGCTAATATGCAATGAAATTTAGACCGGGATTTAGGCAAATTTTAGTTAACAGTTTGTTTCATTTCACACAACAGGCTCTAAGTTAGAAGTCGACCCGCATTGACGCATCAGAAACCCTTCATTCGATTTGTATGTTTTGCCGACTCAAGGACACGCCTTGCTCATGTCAGTGAAAGATGGGCAGCTCTGAATTGTCCTTAGGATGACCCCTGTGTTTGCCGACTCATAACTGAGGAGCATGCCACACCCTTTTAGCCAGCAAAATGGCGTTTTCTCGAATGTTCTCGACATGTGGAAAACAGATTGCGTGAATTGTGCCAAAAAGCACTTCGAAAATATCTTTAAAACCAACTAATCACTAATTGCTTCATTACTTGTGAGTTAATATGCAGATTAGTGCTTCGAGCTTTTTCTGTTTGGCGATAAGCCATAGAATGCGTGGAGCAAACGCTCTGATTGTTTCATGCTGGAATTATATGAAATGAAACAAGGGCAATGCTTGAGATTCGATCCTCTGCGTCCATATCTGTGTCCGATGAAATGGGCGGGGCGGGGCTGAAACACAGTACCTAATAAGGAAAAGCTAATATGCAATGAAATTTAGACCGGGATTTAGGCAAATTTTAGTTAACAGTTTGTTTCATTTTTCTGTTTGGCGATAAGCCATTGAAATCCCACAAATCCAGGACAATCCCACAAGAAATCCAGAAATCCCTACCAAATTTCGAGGGATTTCAGAAATCCGCGAAATCTCGTACGCTTTTTTGGCTCGTGATACACGCCTCGGTAGATACAGTCCTCTGTCAGCTAACTACATCATGAAGAATAATTTGAGGTTAAGACGGTGTCGATATTCAGATCAAATTGTCGATATTCAGATCTGATATTCAGATCTGACCTTAATCAGACATTCTCATGCTCGCTTCATTCGTCAGGGACCAAGGCAGGGAAATACGCGCATGAGGTACAAATCGCGAGATAAGTTAAAACGCACTTTGTAATCTTCCAAAAGGATCTTATGTTCTTGCTAATTAGCTGGATTTCCACGATGTGCAAAATATCATGCGCGCTACATTCCTATTGTTCTGAAACAAAGGATGTCGCTCTTTGATTGAAGTCGCCTCCGAGTTAGCAAATCAAATCAGTTTAAAATGTAGCGCGTGACATTTTGCACCTTGTGGGAATCCAGCTTGAGATTGATTGTGCTCTATATGCTCAACAGCTGGAACCCGCTATGTCGAAGTCTGACAGGAAATGAAGATTTTCTCGAGATTAAGAAGTTCCTTTTTTATGAAATATTCTCCAGGCCAGGAGGGCCTCTAAACTAAATATGGCTTCAAGATAACCGACACTGTGTTATTTTACCAGTCACAAAAGCTGTCAGCGAGATAATTGGTAATTCGGAGTTGAACTTCCTATGTATTAAAACAACTCTGAACGACTCAAAGGTATCTCGTATCAGAAGGAAATAACTTTCCCCAAAGTAAGTGAGGGTGATATGTCCGAGGGGCAATATCACTCCCTGAAAAAGTGTACGAGATTTCTAGGAAAACAAAAGGATTTCTAGAGGATTTCAGGGATTTCTCAAGAAAACAAAAGGATTTCTGTAAAAAATCTACGAGACTTCTAGGGAGTGATTTGCCCCTCAGATATGTCTGCATTGGTGACTATGCTATTTGCATCAATGAGATGCATTTTTTATAATGCTGCAGCTGATTTAAATCTATCTATGCGAATAACTAGACCCTTTTGGCCAAAGAGTATGCTAAGAATCTGGCATCAAAATAGCATTTTTAACAACTCTGTTTGCTTTCTGTTGATTTACAACGTAATACAGCAGCAACATTTATCGATACAAATTAGAGAACTGCGGTTAGCTATAACTAAGTTGCTTTATAATTCTAAGGATGATTCTTTCTTACCAGGTACCGAGCCCTTGGTATTAAAGAAGGCAGAAGCAAATGGAGATTATTTTTCAAGATTTTTTGCTTCTTACACCCTGATGAGATCGCCGAAGATTCAGTCGAAGGATCCTTTCTTTTTGAACAAGTACGTTTTGCTTATATATGACTCCTTGTTAAAAGGTCTACCCGTTACGAAGCTCTCTCTGATTTAAACCCCAAGACATTCATTATCAAACACGCTTTGATAAATATACATGACATGTCCACTGGATCAGTACCATATATGATTCAGGTGAATCATCAAACTTCAAAGGCTTACGTTTCAATACCGTGCTTGTTTTGTAATTTTGTTGTTGAAATGCTGATTCGCAATGCTAAGGCACTAATCAACAACGCTCGTAGGATCATTTGCTGAACAACGAAAGATAGCACCTTTTCGACCCCTATGATTATGAAATGGCCTTTTCAGTCGACAAGGAGTCTTCATTTCGTTTTGATTTTTTGTGCGGATGCATGCTCAAAGGTTTTCCTCTGATGCGTTCAAAGTTCATGTCAGTCTTTTTTACAGCAGGATTGTGAAGAAGTTTGTATATTGTGTGCCAATCGCTCCATTTTGTAGCCTTTCACACACTGCGCATTTTTTGGCTCACCCAACTTTCCTCCTTAACTGCCAATTTCTTGAAACTTAAATGGAAATTGAAGTGATTTTCTTTATTCATATCAGTCTTTAGTTCATTTCAGTCTTTTTTACAGCAGGATTGTGAAGAAGTTTGTATATTGTGTGCCAATCGCTCCATTTTGTAGCCTTTCAAACTTGCGCATTTTTTGGCTAACCCAATTTTCCTCCTTAACTGCCAATTTCTTGAAACTTAAAATGGAAATTGAAGTGATTTTCTTTATTCATATAGACACATGAAAACTTGGTACGTGGTAAATATCCGCTTCCAGAAACGACATTATGTAAATTAGCAGCACTTCGATTACAGTGGTCAGATGGTGATTATCAAGTTGGACAGTGGATGTAAGCCTATTTTTCTCTTCAACAATCCGTCTGTCTCGGGCATACATGCTATCCTCTGGGTACACGTATTTTTTGTAAGAAACTAAGAATTGGATCTAGTACTGAAATTTGAGTAATCTATGTTTCTTATGGGTTTCTTAGGAGCTTCTTTGAATCCTTGATATCTACATCTTGTGCCCCTGTGAACATTTCACAACAAACTTTTTTTGAAACCGTGGCATTGTTTAGGCAGTAATCAAGTACCTTCCAAGTAATGCAATACAAGAAACATTGAGTGTCTTATAAGGAGTTTCATATAAAACGAATACGTGTGCAGGAAAATGTCTTCTCTTGACAAGCAATAGTGAAAATAGGACAAGCAATAGCGAAAATAGGACAAAAATGAGAGGTATTATTTGACCTTCATCAAAGTTGTTAGATGTTTATTTTGGTAGGGCAAAACCGTATAAAAAAAACGAGTCTACAATATTTTTTATTAGTCGTAAACCATATCTTGTCAATCTCTCTTGCCACTTGCAGACAGCGTAAAGTCTCACGGATCATTCTAAATTCCAGTAGCATCATTTCATTGAAATTTCTGTCTCGCATCGTTTCTGGCAATTCTTTTTGTTACATAATAACGCAACATATAGACAGGAATCTGGGGTTTTGCTTCGTCCCAGCGTGAACTTTAACAGCTCATAACTCTGTTCTTTAGCAATGAAAAGCTCCATTTGGCCCCTTTTTATTCCAAGCCCCCACTCTAATATGCCCCTCTTTTTCCAAGCCAAAATGTTCAATATGTTTCCGTTTTATTAAACCCCCTCCAATTTTTATCACATGCAAGCTGGTGCTAAAGATTTTCCATTTGCTTCACTGAAATAGTTTGAATATTGATTTTCGCATGGTTCGGGATTAACACTGCATTTCATTTATGTATCTGTAGAAAAATAAATGACAGGAAAGCCCAAAAAATCTGCCGTGTGTAGCCTTTCATGTGATGATTGCAATGACCCAGCCTCCTCTACAGGGTGTTCCAAAAAGCCCAACCCAACTTCAAAGGCAATTTTTCAGCAAATGATAATATTTGAATCAATCTAACACATACCACGTGAACGAACAATGTATCTTCTTTCCAGTTATTTGCAATTTGTATACTTTAGTAGAATTGTTTATCATTTAATTTACGTTTAAGTCAGTATGGCCTATTTCAGATGCAGGAAAGTGCTAAGACATTTACATAACCCAAGTCTAAACTTCATGGGACGCTATTTTGTCATTTTTGATACAAACTGCATATCATTAGAAAGAAGAAAGTTTCTACTTTCAGACGGTATACATTGCATCTATTCAGACCTTATTTTTTGAAATTTTTCAGTTGGAGATGGGTTGCGTTTTTGACACGTCCTCTAGAGCCTCTAAAATTGAATGGGCCTCTGCATGGGGCTTTATCCAGCTTTTACGGTAGTTGTTGTATCTAACTCAAGACAAAGATTTTATTGCTACCCATTTCACTACACTATTGTCTAACGTTTCAAATTCCTGTTATTTCGTAGAGGTGATAAAGACATTGCAAACGTCTACCCCGTTGGCAAGATAACCAAACCAGTTTTGCCGGTAAAATCTCTCCTAAAGCAACAAAAACCAATGGGATCATTCAAGGTAAGTCAGGGCGCATTTTTGGCCTAACACCTTATTTTTGTGTCACAAATGTTATCTCGCTTGCAAGACATCAGATGAACCAGCCTCTCTTTCAGTCCACAACACTAGGCAACCATTTCTGCATGGTGTTGTTGCTGTCGAGAAAAAAGTTGTTACTGTGCAAAAACAACAAGGAAAGCTGTAAAGCTAAGCTTTCCAACACTTGTTTTGCGGATCAAAAGCGAATTAAAAGTAGTTCACAAACCAATTGAACACATCCACAATCAAAACATGTTGTTTTGTCGGTCCAAATGAATGCACCCTTTTTCGAAGAATGAAAGAACCAGCAAACAGTCCACTAACAGGCTTCTTCAAGAGTCCCATTCTATTTTGACGTTTCAACTGGTAATATATTTTTGGAACTTCTAGGAACTAGACAAGAACCATCGTGATACGTAAATGAATAGCTGCGCAGTTCGCTTGTGTAATTTAATCGGTTATAAACCCTTTCCTTTTGGTCAATATTCTCATTACGTTTTTAGCTGGTGCAATAACTACCTGGTTGATTCAATAAAGAGTTGGCGTTTCAAAAGCCTGCAATTTCTTTTTATTATTTTGCTAATCTTTAAATTTCATTGAAGAGTTATGTCCATGACCAAATCAATTTTAGTAATAATAACAGTTTAGCTCATATAGGTGAAAGATTACGAATTAATGCAGGAAAAACCTACTTTTTAACATAAGTCTGAAAAGAATTGTAAATCTTATCCAGGAGCCTTGGCTCTTTTGGTTTTACATTAAAATTCGATTGTTATGTGGTACGCAAAATTCCTTTTAGGGATGTTCAACCATTTAAAGGATTCAAATGGATAAAAATAAGCTAGTAAATATCTTAACAAGCGAATTTTACAAGAATTGGGTTTGGTTTTATTTGCAAGATATGCTGACGATTGGAGCGGTGGCTTGATTCCTTTTGCGGATAGACAGAATGCTGGTTTGAGCTGATTTTATTTTGTCTTTTTAGTCTTTGATAATCCTGTCCTATTAGTGTCTTTCTTTTTTAGGGATCTATTCGCAAAGTCATGTCACCGCTGTTTTCAGGTAAAAACTGCACGCTTTATTGTTTAAAGCAATCTATGCGTCTTCATCTCTTTCGCAGCCTTTGGAAATAAGCTGCCAGCGTTAAACAATTACAATATGGAGGTGCTCCTCCGTAAGGGCCATTTTTGCATCAATAATTCTTTTTGAAACGTTTAGCCTTTTAAAACGTGATTAAATTTGCTAACCATATTTAGCTCCAACCTTTTCACAATTAAACTCCGTCTATCTGATTGCTTAAACATCATGTTGTATTAAAAGTGAGCCTTCCCTTTAAATCCATGCCCTTATGACCATCTGCCGTCTGTTGTTGACCTAGTATTACTATCGTATGGCTGAAATTTTAATTCTGGATTTTAGGCCTGTTTTGACAGATTCTGAGGTGAAACATTTTGTTAACTTGTAACTTAAAAAGATACGATCNCAATATGGAGGTGCTCCTCCGTAAGGGCCATTTTTGCATCAATAATTCTTTTTGAAACGTTTAGCCTTTTAAAACGTGATTAAATTTGCTAACCATATTTAGCTCCAACCTTTTCACAATTAAACTCCGTCTATCTGATTGCTTAAACATCATGTTGTATTAAAAGTGAGCCTTCCCTTTAAATCCATGCCCTTATGACCATCTGCCGTCTGTTGTTGACCTAGTATTACTATCGTATGGCTGAAATTTTAATTCTGGATTTTAGGCCTGTTTTGACAGATTCTGAGGTGAAACATTTTGTTAACTTGTAACTTAAAAAGATACGATCTATTTTGACCTCGTTAACTTTTGTCTCTAAGGTAACGTGTTAGGGTATAGATTAATCATCGGTTTGAAGGAATCTGATGAAAATTTATCATATCATATCATATCATATCATATCATATCATATCATATCATATCATATCATATCATATCATATCATATCATATCATATCATATCATATCATATCATATCATATCATATCATATATTCATTATTTAACGTTGGTTTATAGAATAGTGTTAATAAATACTAATTTAGACCAACCTACATAAATACAAAACTATAAATCTAAATGCAAACTAGTACCATATTCTGTTTCGTTATCGGCATATTCTGCAAGTGCAATGTTCTCCGGCTCAATTTTTTATTTTGTTTTTAAAACGTATGAGTGTCGGTTCTTGTTTTATACTATCATCAAGGGTATTCCAAAGAAAACTGCCCCTGAAAGATAAAAATTATATTCCTTAAGATGTTGTCTTTGCCTTTGGAAGTTTATACATGAATAGACTCAAAGGCTCAAAAGGCTCAAAATATTTAAAGGACGATGTAAGGTGGCTATTACCTCTTTGTTTTAATTGAATGGCTTGAAAGCAACTTTGGGTGCTTTGCTGTAATTCTACCGTAAACTTTCTTGATATCTTGGTTATTTTCAAAATTACAGCACTGTTCCTTTTTCGAAACGAATTCAAGCAGAGTTTTGAAATAATTAAAATCATTGTAGCTTCCAAATTAATGGAGGAAAATGGTGATGGCAAGCAAGGTCTACAATATGATGGCAAGCAAACATCTGTCGCTCTTCTGGTATACGATTTTGAAATTTGATGACGTCACAACCTCAAACAAGTTCAAATATAAAAAACGCTGTCATTTTAGAAATTATCAAGATTTCAAAAAATTTAATGGTACCGGGTGAGTCAGAAAAAACAATCCCCGTTTGAAAGGCCATTTCTCCCAGGATATCGAGGCAATGATATCGGTAAATATATTGTTTAATAGTGGACATGCTCAAATAAATTTTAAATTTTACCTGACTCAAATCGGCCACTTCGTTCTGAAATTATGAAGGATTTTCTCAAGAAAGCCGCTCCAAGAAACAGTCAAAGAATGCATAAAATCACGACCAAATTTCCCTCATATTTCTGCCTTTACGGCAATGGCTTTTACATGCTTTTGCGGGTGCTATCCCTTTGGGAGAATGAAAGTGTCACCCTGGGAGCATAACAATATTATTCTGATTCTGGATGATTTCATCCTCCCAAGACGATAACACGTGCTAAAACGTGTTGAAGTGATTGCTGTAAGGCAGAAATATTTGGAAAATTTGCTCGTGATTTTAGGCCTGNTGAAATAATTAAAATCATTGTAGCTTCCAAATTAATGGAGGAAAATGGTGATGGCAAGCAAGGTCTACAATATGATGGCAAGCAAACATCTGTCGCTCTTCTGGTATACGATTTTGAAATTTGATGACGTCACAACCTCAAACAAGTTCAAATATAAAAAACGCTGTCATTTTAGAAATTATCAAGATTTCAAAAAATTTAATGGTACCGGGTGAGTCAGAAAAAACAATCCCCGTTTGAAAGGCCATTTCTCCCAGGATATCGAGGCAATGATATCGGTAAATATATTGTTTAATAGTGGACATGCTCAAATAAATTTTAAATTTTACCTGACTCAAATCGGCCACTTCGTTCTGAAATTATGAAGGATTTTCTCAAGAAAGCCGCTCCAAGAAACAGTCAAAGAATGCATAAAATCACGACCAAATTTCCCTCATATTTCTGCCTTTACGGCAATGGCTTTTACATGCTTTTGCGGGTGCTATCCCTTTGGGAGAATGAAAGTGTCACCCTGGGAGCATAACAATATTATTCTGATTCTGGATGATTTCATCCTCCCAAGACGATAACACGTGCTAAAACGTGTTGAAGTGATTGCTGTAAGGCAGAAATATTTGGAAAATTTGCTCGTGATTTTAGGCCTGTTTTGAAGGTTTCTTGAAGGGGCTTTCTGCAAAAAATCGCTCATAATTTCAGAAGGGAGTGGCCGATTTCAGTCAGGTAAATTTCATATTATAGTTGAACATTTCAACCATTAAATTATGTATTTGCCAATATTATCATTTTGATATCCAGGGAGCATTGACCTTTCAAACGGGGATTGTGGGTTGTTTTTTTTACTCACCCTGTAGAATTACAGCAAAGCACCTCAAGTTCCTTTCAAGCCAGTCAAAGAAACTTATATGAGGTAATAGCCATTCAAAGAAAGATGTAATAGCCATTTACATCATCTTTTTTAAAGATTTAGAGCCTATGTTAAAAGCCACAGGCCTACAGACGGTCAAACCTTTTTCAGCATAAGTTAATTACTGTATGATTTCAGGAGACAGCACTGATCAAAATCAAAACGATCAACCCAAAGTCAACGTAGAAGAAGAGATGTCTGCAATTAAAAGCACAATCATTGACAACTGGAAAAAATTAACAGTAAGTTAGCTTGGACTACTATACTTTGACTTATGTTCAATTAAATTAGAGATGTTATAGAAACTACTGCGTGGGTGAAAGGGTATTCAGATAGGAGCTTTAAAATTGGCCTTTTTTTCGAAATGAAGATGCCAATGGAGACCCTTTGATTTTCTTTTACAATGCAACTTAATGTTTTTCAGTCTATCAGTGTTACAAACATTTGCTTGCCAACTAACGTCTGCTTTTAATGAACGAAAGTTTTGAACATTTTTAACAAATTCTGCTTTACGAACACCAAGCAGAAACTTAGTTTCACGCACGAGTATATGTTTTGTTACTGAATAATGCTGGAGCTCATGGCAACATTTTTTCTCAGGGATTCAGTTCAGAAGAAGCTCAAGAAGAATATATGAAAATTGTTAAGGGTTGGGCAGGATTCGGTGCCACTATGTTCGATGTTGTCGTAAGTAGATGTTATTTTAACACCTTACTGTCTTCCATGTGATGGAATAGCAACTCAAGGAATAGCAAAACCTAATAATTCGCTTTTCATCTCTCTGATGCTATCAGACCATAGATGGAGAATAGACCGTTGGACCAGTTTATAAAAAATATGCTTTTCAGTTAAATATCTTCAGTTATGACTTTGTTCGCAGAGGCTATTTTCATGGTTTTGCAGGCAAAACTCTAACCAAAATGGCCTAATAAAGCGAGTAAGAAATAGTAAAGATGCACGATTAGACGAAGATGCATACCGTAGCTGTTGGAGCTAAGCTCCTGATGTATTTGAAATTCTTTTTTCTGTGCTTTCTCGCGTTTGCAATGTTGATTAAGCCAGTTTTCTAAAGCACTGAAGACTGATTTATTTTATAATAAGACACCTGGTAGTAATTGGATCAGTTCAAGTTTTGAAATGCAGCACAAGCCTCTGGTGAAATAGATTTCAATTGCTCTTTGATTCTTAAGACAAAACCTAACATATTTCAACAAAGATTTTCGTGGGGCGAAGAGCTTCGAATTTGAGAAATTGACCATCAGTTGTTTGACTATAGTTTTGAATTGAGATGAATTTCCTGCAGATTGTTTGTTGTTACTTCCAATTTCCAAGTTTTATTTCATGCGTGTTCATCTTCTTGACTGATTCGCTTACTTTCTTCTTATGAATTTCATCCAGACGACAGATCCAACATTGCCACCGGAGCTTTGGCTTTGTGTCGGATTCAGGAACGTTTCAATCTACCAAAGGGGCGACTCAAGACCGATGACGTCATATAGTTATGAAGAGTAAGTTATATATAGTTACAAATATTGTTCAATAAATGCTTTTGACATCTTGGCAATTCATTTGTTAACATTTGGTGCATGGAGGATAGTGGTATAGTAATAATCGCTCATTTAGACCTATTTATAGTATTTGAAACCATTGTATAACTTGGGATTAATTCAAAACAGACGTTTGTTACAGACCCGGGGTCTAATTGGATCAATACGGTTGTCGTAAGATTGTACGAATTTATTCATAAACAATGGTACGTAGCTTATTATATGAGCGGTGGGTGCAGTCCACGACATTTAATAGATGCTACACCTGTTAGAAGTAACAAGCGGGCTGATTTGGTAAAAATACCATCCATCCTTTGCTTTTAATATTGAACTGCCAGTACTAAGCAATTAGCGATTGCAATGGAAGGGATTTATATGTCCGATTAGTTGAACTTCACTTGGGTTGAGAACTTGAAAGTAGACAAAAGACCTTAGAAGCAAATAATTTAGACTCTAGATGCATGTAAATACGTTTTATTTGTTTATTATGGATAGTTACTAGGACAAGATACACGCTGTTTGATTGAAGATGCAGTGCCTATGCCTGCTAGACTAGCCTCTTTTGGAGGTGATCGATACCTATAAAGACACGGGTTCCCCCTACACCTCACTAATATTTGATTATTATCAACAAGCTATATCTGTAATTTAACCTTAGGCTTGAGTCAAAACTCTTATGTTAATTGTAGTATCATATCNAAGACACGGGTTCCCCCTACACCTCACTAAGATTTGATTATTATCAACAAGCTATATCTGTAATTTAACCTTAGGCTTGAGTCAAAACTCTTATGTTAATTGTAGTATCATATCTTATCTATTTTGTCTACACGGTTTAGCGGCCCATTGAAGATATTTTGAAAGAATGCATGCAAACCAGACAGACACCTGTATGTGACCAAGATATAACAATAGGTTAAACCGCGTATGATAAAAATGAATGTGGATGCCGTCGTAGAACACGTGTATTTTAAAAATGTCGCTCTTACATTTCTAGCAGGAACTAAAAACCAAGGACGAGAAACTGAAAAGCTAGAAAAATTGTTACTAAACCAGAAACATTTGCCCCCATGAAATTTTCGATCCAAGAATTAAGAACTTTAGTTAGGCTAACCTCAGCAAATAGAGATCTCTTATATGCAAGTTCTCACTCCATCTTCTCTGGGGTTAAGTAACATTCTTTTTTTTTTCTCGTAGCATTTTGTCATTCGGTGCTCCTCAACCAAACAAATACAAAATCGTTGTGGAAGGAAGAGATCCCATCGTATTCGAAACGGAGGCGGTAAGTCACAAAACAGTGCAATTCATTAAATAAAAACACAAAGAGATAAGAAGAACTGTGAAAATGTTTCAGTTCCCGCTGTTTTTTTTGTGTGCCCTTCTCCTGCATTCTATGTGCCCCAAGATCATAAGTTTGTAAAATCACTCAAATTCATTTGGACAAGCTACCGATTTTCCCAAAAAGATTGTGTACAAATTTGAGAAATTTTGATGACATTATTTTCAACAAAATTCCCCTAATATGATTCTATTTTAAGCTTCTATAGTTGAACTTAATTTGTATATTTGTGTTACCGTTATCGGTAACTTTGTTGTCGAGCTATAAACCAAGAAGCCTAAAATTTGTTCATATACAAAGATCATAGCCTCAATTACTTAAGAGCTAGCAATCCCAAAAACATGTCAGCTCTAGATCTTCTTAGTAAACAAGCCCTGTGTCGTTCATTGAAAAAACGTCGTTCTCAAGGAACCATCAGATTACATCATACAGCATCTGAATTTTCTACCTTTACTGGCTATTAAATTTTTATTTCAACAATAACTAATTCATTGCAATAATAATTTCTTGATACGTTATGAAGCACGATTATGATTCCTCAAGAAATTCTGAGTTTCTCTTACTTTTGAATAAAGCTCAGCAAGCATGTTTGTTGAGGATAGAGAGGGATGTCATGCTTTAGTGTTTAGTGCCATCTCCGCTCTGTGTAAGAATTTTCTGTGTAATAGTGGTGGCTCTGGTTTGGGCCTAAGAGCAGATTTAGGTTCGTGGGTTTATTGTTCTACAAGCAAGTTAAGACTAGCTGTTAACCTTGTTAAGTGAAGTGCTGCGTCTGTCTTTGTGGCTTTAATTTTGTATACACGCAGAAGTCATAATAGTTTCTGGTAAGCAGGAACATTGAGGTATACTAGTTGCAATGTGGTATAATACATTTGACATGTAAAACACATGCATACGAAGTTATTTTCGAGTTACAGAAACGCCAGAACGTATCCACTTGGTGGCAGAGGAGCTTTGGTGCGACCTCAAAGATGACAGTTGCTAGGAACCTTGTAGCTACTTAAAATCAAATCTCACATACTATTGCTTAGCGAAGAGCAAACTTTCCATGCAGATCGCGCCAAAAAGATTTGAATCGTTTTGAATCATTTTGATAAACGTCAATAGGATTACATGTGAAAATTTTAGAGAAACGTTTTACACTCTTTAAAAGCTAAGCATTCGAAGACGAAGCATCATCAACGATACAACTAATCTAATTGGCTGCATTCTGCGGCTGTTTTGCAAGACGCTCTTCTCTTTCAGATTCAGTTTCATTTGCTCGTTTTTTGGCTGCATTCGAACGCTTTCTTGAAAGTTGCTCCTGTCTTTCACATTCACTTTCGTTTTTACGTTTGCTGGCCACAAATTGACGTAATGTTTTGAGTTTGTGTTGCTGTTCACTTTCAATATAGCTCTCAGTGGAGATTTTCCTTGTTCTTGGATTCATAAATAGATAAATATTGAAATATGAAAAAAGAAATATTAATGAGGTAAATCTGAAGAATTCAGATTATGAAATGTGACAGAAACCACTTCAAAGAAAGTAGCATTCAGTGCAGTGGCTAGCAAGCGCAGGTAATTTTGTAGGGAAAATATGTTTCTTAAATTTAACAGCACTGCACTGCCATTTATATCCGGCATGCCAAAAGAGTTTCTAGCATGAGAATCAAATACATAAAAC
>REGM01000104.1:352659-368000 GCA_004194415.1 Aurelia aurita | reverse complement strand
TATCCTGCAATCCAATCGTCTATTGAGATTTCTTCTTTCTTTCTCAGGTGATCGAGGTAGCAAAGTTAATGAAAGCCTACATCAACGAAATTGTGAGAAATGCAAGAAGGAAAAGTCACACGTTGAGACAAAGTTTACACCTTATCGAGGATCCAAGCCCTCCCATGAGTCCATAGACATCTTGAGTATGTACTCTTATGATATATCGATAGTTCGTTCGTTTACAGCTGACCCAGTTCGTTTTCCAAGCAAGAGATAAAAACATTGTGAGGCCTGTTGTACATCGTTTGTATCGATAGAGAACTAAAGTCTTTAAAACTTCAACAAGGTTGGCCCAAAAAGATTGCTCGCCGCTTGCCCAAAGAGAATAGATTAGGCGATAGAACAAATTCTCTTTAATTTCATTAGTTTTATTTCTCAAATTCTAAGGTAAAAGACTTTGGTACTTTGAAAATCAACTATTGCCTTACCTGGTTAGTGACCGTGCAATTTCAAGTTAGGCGAAGGCCAAAACCAATGATGTATTTTATGCCTTCCGTGCTTTTTTGATGCCATAAGCAGTTTTACTGCTTTAGTGAAAGCAAACAAATGTCAATTGGTTTACGTGTGCTTTCATTAGACCAGTTGATTTGTAGTATCTCCACTGACCCAGCTAAGCATTTCCCTGCCTACGTGTGATTGCATGATAAAATTGGTATCTGAGCCATGCCCAACAGTCACACTCGTATTTTTGTAAAGAAATTCTCAGATTACCAAAGAATTAAAAGAAACTTGATTACTAGAAGGAAATTATTTAAAAAATCCTTGTTCGCTTAGTCTTGGAAATCCAAAGCATATCTTTGCTTATTTCTTGTACCACAGCATTGTTCTCCTAGACAAAGATATGATTTTACAAGCTTTGCTTTAATGAAGGCACCGGAGATCTTCTACCAATGTACGCAAGCAATATTTGAAGAAACTTCTAACAAACCCTTAAGAAACTTTTAGTTCTCAAATATGATAAATTTAATCAACTTTCTGTACTTGGTCAAATTCTATTTTCTTGTAAAAATACGTGAACTCAAAGTAGAATGCTTGCTTACAAGTGGGTCAGCTGAAAACGAACGCAAATAAATGTTCTATGATTCGCACAGAAATTAAATGACACGAAGAGCATATCCGATCAAATATTAATCATCATACCAATAGAAAAGATTATATATCGTCATGATGAGAAGATGTTAGTTGAGCAGTGTCACAAATAGAACCGATTTTATATCACAAGATTCTTATTGGTCAAGGTTCCGCGATTTCATTAGGACGTAACTGATTGATGATCTTGTGCTCCGTAATACCACCATTGTGTTGATGTAAGTACTGAGTGATTTCCATTCCTTCACCAATAAATAACAACCAGGGGGGGGTAAGCACAATTTGTTACACTACGGCTATGTACCGCTCATATGGGTGGCTTCAAAGCCTAAAAATGCTCTTAATATGGGTCCATTTTCGGCAGATTTTCCTAAAACTTTGGTAAATTTTGGCTGAAATCTATAAAAATCAGTTAAAATTGATAGATTTTGACAATATTTTTACCATAAATATGGTAACTACAGCACCTTTAATATTTAGAAGTTATTAACTCTCGAAACGTGGCGGCAGAATAAGCCCTGTTTAGACAACAAGCCATGTACCTCCTGAGAATCAAAGACGATTGGTGGTATCTATTTTGATTGAATCCGTATGTCAATTGTCATCATTTCAACAATACCTTTTTGAGGTACTGACAGCTAATCCTCGCAATGAGTAACCTGAAAAATGACCAGTTTGTTAAGAAATCCAAAAGTTTCGGAAGGTAAAACTTCTAAAAAATAAAAACTGTCCGAAATGTTTTTGTCCGAATTACCTTTAACAGTGTCTGAAAATGTGTCTTCTTTTTACATACAATAGAAACCCTCGTAAAAGAACCTAGTTTATATTACTTAGAAATTTTAAACAAGAACCCCAAGAGGCTGAAATTACTAAAGCTTCTTATAGAATTGTTTAGAAGATGGTACTTTACTTGAAAACTGCAACATCTTGATTAAAAAGAAATGTAAATTAAAAAACTATTCAAGTGACAGAAGGAATGCACTGGCATTTGTAAAAACACATTTGTACTGTACCAACTAGAAGCACCTTTTGAGAACCTTGCAGACTGCACTTGATTATGACATCAGTTAATCAAGAGCTCGTTCCGGCTGCCTCAAGAAAACATAGCTTCTTTTATGCGGGTTTCTACTGTACTCCTTATTTGAAGCATTCAGTGTCAATCTTTGGTTAAAATTTGGGTAATTCTATGTGGATATAACCTAATTCAAGCGAAAGAGGTTATGTCCAAGTTGTAAGAGAGGAAATCGTTTACGATCTTTCAAAAAGTGTCCGAAAGCGTTTCGTCTAAAGTTTTTTCGTGCGAAACTTTTCCGTCCGAAACATTTAGAGGTTAACAACTGAAATACGGAATGGACATGGACGAATATAGATTCGGCCAATAGCAACTATTTCCATCTTGGTAACCCACATAATTGTATCGTTTCATTCACTATCAACGGCCTTGCAGCCTTGGCTTCCAACATGAGCTGTCGAAAGTGCATGAAAAGGGCTGGCTTCGCTATCTGCTCCTCCTGCCAGAGAAGTGTCTCTAGAAGAGGCTATAGCAATTAACTTGCATTCTTGTAACAAACCTCAAATTTGATAAGCAATTATATAAAATCGACAGATTACCCTAGAATCATGAACATTATCTGTGTAATCGCTACTGAGTTATATATTTGTTCAGGGTTTACAGTAATTACCATGCATATATTTTTCATTATCATCACAACTGTATTAATTGACAGAGTTGTAGGCTCCCTATTTCTGCACAAATTGCAGATATTTTTTTCGATTTACGTTTAGGTTTAGCCGTAGTATTTTTGAGTAGTTTTGTATTTTTGTAATTTGGTGTGTAATTTTAGTAGAATTTTGCAATGAATTCCTTTGCATGTAATCCCGTTGTTAATAACTATTGGAAGATAGAAATGAAATCCAGTTTTTTTCTGCGTTCTCGAAGCTCTTTCTTAGATGATTCTTGTAGTTGGTAAAAGTAACAACTCGCATCTCTAGAGCGATTCGCTTTCTGGTTGTGAGGTCTCAACATATGAAGATAAAAATGTGTCTTGCTGTGTTACACTGCTTGCGAAGTTGGATTAGCCACTAAGGAATCCTGGGAAACTGTGTTGTACATAAGTTTGATCTATGAAAAAGAGGTTTCAGGAGTTAGATTGTATTTGTGTAGTAAGGCGGTAGGTATTTTCGTGTGAAACTACTTTAAGACATTGCACGCCAAAAAGGAAAATTCTCTTAAAAAGGTCAATCGCAGCATGAAACAAAGTTCCCCTCTCTTTCGTTGTTTTTTCCCAATTCCCAAATCTTCTTTTAGAATTGCACCTCTGTGTCAAAAATCTCGAAACCATTAACAAGATATTTCTGTCTCATAGTCGTCAGATCAACTCGTACCCTACTATTCCAAACCTTGCGAGCGTCATTTTAATCATCAGAAAGTTCATCATTTTGATCTGAAAACCTTTCATACCTTCCAACTCCCATCAAGGCTAGAAACGAAATGCATTTTTTTTTGGACTAAACGTATTTTTTTTATAAGAAACTGCATATATAAGAAACTCAACTCTCAGATCGCCAAAAAGTTAAGAAACTCCAGTACTGGGAAAGTATAACTTAAGAAACTGTTTATTTTCAACAAAGGAAATCCTTTTTCATTTCATTTTTAATTATTTATACACGGTGGCCCCATCAATCAAAGACTGCTTTACAGGGGGCCGTGTTTAAAACTTACAAAATTAAAATATTTTACTTTATCTAATCAAAATTAATTACAAATGCTAACATCTAACTAAAGTACACGTGATAAAAAACCTAGTAAAATTAAAACTGGTGAATGGGACTTAAAGTTCCAACAAATGTTTAAACGGAAGGCTGCAAATGGCTTCTTAGATGGGTTTTAAAAGAAGTAAGCGAATTTGCTTGTTTTGAGGGAAGCTGATTCCAGGTTTTTGCACCACGAAAATATATCGCTTTCTGTCCTTTGCAGGTTGTCATCCTGGGGATATAGAGATCAGTGGCTGCATTTTGCAAACTAATATCAATATTACGGTCAGACTTTTTTGGGAACAAATTAGAAAGATAGCTAGGTGCAAGGCCAGTTAATGCTTTATACGTCACCGTAGCTGTTTCACTTTTTATCATGTCAGTGACAGTAAGCCATTTAAGGTTCTTAATCAAAAGGGTCGCAGATGTATCATAACTGCTATTCGAGACAATCCTTGCAGCCCGATTTTGCAATTTTTGCAAAGCTTGCAATTTAGTTTCGCCACAGCTTCCCCACACTGAGCAACAGTAACGAAAATGTGGCTCGACAATGCCACGGTGACCCCCCCCCCCCCCCCCGGGATCTTTCGGTACGAATTTCTTAGCATACTTCAAAAAGGCTATAGCACAAGATACTTTGCCACATAAAACTTTCATGTGCTGATCTCAATCAAGATTACTGTCAAGTTGAACTCCTAAATATTTCACATTTTTAATTAGATCAATATCAGAACCTCCAAAAGATGGAGTGTTTACTTTCTTTTCAGCAAACTTCTTCAAGTTTGGTTGGAAACCTATAACCATCGCCTGCGTCTTACAACATTTAACGACAGTTTATTACCCTGCAACCATTTATTTAGACTATCGAGATCCTTATTCGAAGTAGTATTAAGTTCTTCGATGTTTTTAGAAGCATATGAAATACTTGTATCATCAGCATACATTGTCACATTACATTTATGGAGAGCCAATGGAAGATCATTAATGTAGATTAGAAAAAGTAGTGGTCCTAAACATGATCCCTGCGGAACACCACAATCAATATCTTGAAAATTAGATCGTGCACCATTAACTTTACAGAACTGACGTCTGTTTTCTAAGTAGGACTGGAACCATAAATATCCTTAGCTTATTTGTACTTTATTTTCACTTTTTTCCTGTATCATATTACTCGGAAGGTACTTTAGTAATGTCTACTTCAATAACATTGTTTTGAAATATTCACGAGGGCACAGGTAGTAAACATGAAGATTGTGATGGAACCTTTAAGAATCTCGTAAGAGACACTGAGTACTCATAATCTGATAATTTTAAGAAACTTTCGGTACTGGCTCAAATTCTTAGTTTCTTATACAAAAAAAAACGTGTTTTTATTTATTGACCTTCAGATAGATGGTCGAGTGTAACGTTCATATAGTAGCAAGTATGAGCAGAGTCAATACACCATGGTTGTAAACTTTGGCAGCATTATTGGCATGAAACTTGATAAGCAACGGTATCGTTTTTCGCGATTTTGGTCTGTATCATTTTGGTGTCTGTATCAAGTTCTTTTCTGCTTTAGCAGCAACATGAATGTCGTTCACAAGTATTTGCCAAGCTTTTTTGTTTCTTTCTTTCAAGATCATTGATTGCTTTAAGCTGTGTTCTGCCATATTTTATATTTACTTTTGATTTTTTTATATTGCGCTTCGTTAGCAAAATTGTGTCAGTGTGTAATGAAATTGGCAGTGTAACAATTGGTCTTCCGCAAAATTTCTTTTAATTCGATTTTTCGAAATTATAATTTGTTCCTTTCTGTGCTTGTGTTTCTGGGTGTGACTGCAGAAAATGTCCAAAGAATTTCCATCTATTTTGTAATATTTCCAAAGATAGGGCATCCTCGCATGTTTGTTTACACGTTTTTTATTTTATAAGAAACTGGTTTATAAGAAACTAGTACTAGGATGGCCGAATATTTGAGAAACTTTAGTACTAAGTTCGGAAAGAGCTAAGAAACTTTCAAAAGCAAAATTCAAAGATGTTATGATAAATATGTCGTTGAACCCTTATTCTTGAGTAATGGTAACTAACGATTTTATGTTTTGAACGTTATAGAACATTTTCTTCCCACATGATGTTTTATATGTCAAGAAAAACATATCTGCAGCAGTGTTGGAAACTACATGATAATTCATGCATTCAAAAAATAAGAAACAAATTAAGAAACTTTTAGTATTAAAATGCCGAAATTTTGCATGTTAAATTGAGAAACTGTTAGTACTATGGCCTGATCCAAGTTTCTTATAAAAGAAAAAACATGTATACACTTGCGCATTGCTGATGTGTGCGGGTATTGACTCAATGAGTACCTTCCTTAGTTGTTGTCTGTGAATGAATTTTAGCTTTCTTCTTCTTTCTTTGCCAATCCCCAAGTACCAGAGTTATAGACAAGAACTGGCTTGACAAAAGGCTTATACAACTTGACTCTCGGAGCTTATTTTATTTTATCCTTTCTTCTAATCCAAATGTTGTGCGCTCCTTTCAGGGTATCATTTTCACCTCCTCTAACCATGGAGCAATGCGGACACCTTTATTTTGAATAAATTTTTTTAATCGCGGGCTACTACCTTNAAAATCGTTCGGGGTGTAATCCCCATTTTATGATTGGAGCTGATGACGTCATTTTGTTTGCAAAAAAGGCAAGAAAACAATGATATTGACAACTTTTCTTACAAAAATGCCCGAAAACCCAAAGCTTTGGCACTGGACTTTCTTTTCTCGAGATATATGACATTTCTGGGCATTTTTTGTCGCACTTACATACTTCAGCAGCAGGTTTAAATGCAAACAGGGGCGGACTGGCACTGTTTTTCAAGGGTGGCTTCGTGGCTTTGGAAGGGCCCGTAGGGCGTGGCCTTCAATGGGTGTGGCCATTTTGCAAGCCTACTTGCGCATTGCTGATGTGTGCGGGTATTGACTCAATGAGTACCTTCCTTAGTTGTTGTCTGTGAATGAATTTTAGCTTTCTTCTTCTTTCTTTGCCAATCCCCAAGTACCAGAGTTATAGACAAGAACTGGCTTGACAAAAGGCTTATACAACTTGACTCTCGGAGCTTATTTTATTTTATCCTTTCTTCTAATCCAAATGTTGTGCGCTCCTTTCAGGGTATCATTTTCACCTCCTCTAACCATGGAGCAATGCGGACACCTTTATTTTGAATAAATTTTTTTAATCGCGGCTACTACCTTAACTGTGAGCGGAGTAATCAAGCTCGCTAAGCTCGCAGCGCTCCTCCGGAGAGGTTAAGGTGGTAGCCGCGGATAACAAATTAATTCAAAATAAAGGTGTCCGCATTGCTCCATGCTCTAACGCCGTGTATCGAAGGTATCGAAAGAAGGCAATTCTCCCATGTATCGAAAGAGCCTGTTGTCCAAAGGGGTGAGCGGGTCGTTATTTCACTGTTGTTCAGTGGAATTTTTACGTTTTGGTAATTTGGCTCGGTTATGTTTCGCAGGGGCGGACTGGTACTATTTTTCAAGGGTGGCTTCGTGGCTTTGAAAGGGCCCGTAGGGCGTGGCCTTCATTGGGTGTGGCCATTTTGCAAGCCTACTTTCATGCGTTAGAAGAATTGATACAAGTTGTTGGCATTAGAATCTATCATTGTTGGGTTACCTTATTATAGGAAATCAAAGATAATAAAACTATTTTTTAGATATACGGTATATCTACACATACAGTTAACATCCACTATCTCGACTGCCCGTTATCTCGAACATCTGACATCCCCAGAGTTCAAGATAGTTGATGTCAACTGTATATGCATTGCACTTAAGATCGTAGGAAATTAACACGAATTGGCAAGGAACAGCGGCATGGCCAGGAAGAATTAACTGGGGGGTATTCAAATGAAGCGGTCTGGGGCGAAGCCCCCAGGAAAATTTTTGAGGACACGCCCTCTACTTTGGCTTAGAACGCTTCTCTCGATCCCATGTTTGCCAGTATTAACATAGCATCTTTGATCATTTTGTGAAATTTGTTTAAAAGATAGCCATCCCTAGGAAAATTTGTGAGTAAAAATCCTTTTCTTTGGCTTAGAGTCCCTTTCTCCATCCCATCTTTACCAATGCCAAATTGGAAACTTTGACCATTTTGTAACAGTTTTCTATGAATCACCATCCTATGGAAAATTTTTGCGCAAAGACCTAGACCTTATTCTTTGTTTTAGAACGCTCCTCACAATCCAAAGTTTGCTCGACCTCAAAATGGAAGCCTTGAAAATTCTGTGATAGTACGTCTGGGAAAATTTTTTTAAATGTCAACCTTTACTTTGGCTTAGAAGGACTATGGAAGGACTCTCCCAGTGGTGACCTTCCAGCATTTCTTGGAGAAATTCCTTACACATATATGCACATATCCAGCTATTTTCTCCACGTTTTTGAAAGAATCTCGAGGACCACCTTTTGACGGAAGTGGGGGGGGGAATGCCCCTCATCCGTCCCTGTGGCCACGCCACAGAACAAAATGTTTCAACGAAAAACGAAACACTATTTTCATTCACAACGGCAACGCAAAACTTGTAAAACAGGACAATTTAAACAACTTGAGGGAAACATTAAACTCAGGCCCTATATATTCAGATAGTCAAAAGTATAATAGGCCATCAGAACGAGAAAATCGAATGCGAACGAAGTAAGCCGAATCTTTTTTTAACAGATCTATGCTATGGTGTAGTTTCTCTTTGTTATATCTGCCGTAAACTGTGTTATGTCCTTATGTCACAGATAATGTTTATTTTTCCATCGACAAAAAAACTATGATTTTGAGTTGAAATAAATATGATTTTGAAGATTATGAAGAAGTCCAAAAAACTGTTTCCATTACACTTGACAGTTCACAGAGGGGCCAGAGGTGCAAATCAAATTACTGGAGGCTTCAAATCCCACTGCCCCTTATTTCTTTCGTAAATCGTAATATTGTGGAAGCAGTGGACGAACGTTACGTTTGCTTAATGCTTGGAAAGTTTAAAAACTGTACTGCTAAATAAATATACAGTAGTACATGGTAGTGATGTGTGAAAGCAGTTGGCAAGCAAAGGTTTCTCTGGCATTTCAAAATGTCATTACTATGAAGATGCAAAATGATGCTTATGAATACGAGGCTGTTGTGAGAATGCCAAAAGATCACCCAGTGTGTCTTTAGCCATGACACTTTGTCAATGCATACATTCAGAATTGTCATCAAGGCGTTCACATCTTTTGCCATAGACATCTAAAAGCTTTGCCTGAAAGCATCCAAGTAAAGCACTTGCAAGAAGACGTATTTCATTAACTATCGAGAATTATTACTTGCAGTTCAAGAATCAATTCAAATGCTCTGGAACTTTGCCACGAACTAGAGAGTAGAGCTGAGTGATGACAGTATGTTGTAGGCCTTGATTCCGGCTGCTCCGGAGAGGCCTAAGCCACCACTGCCAAAAACAACCAGAAAAGGATTCACAAGGAGAGTATTTCAGAACCATTTTTAGGTGCACGGAAAGGCAACAATGAATAGTGAGTTTTGCTTTATCTTTATCATTTACAACTATTCTGGTTTAAATCACAAGACAATGTAGACATATGTTGACAATAATAGCAATCAATAGCTTCCAATCTCCCCAATCCCGGGCAATCCAGGCATAATACCGACCTGTGTCAACTCTAGGGCTAGGCCAACCAAACCTGGAGGAGGTAGAGGGTGGGGAACTCCATGGAAATGTCTCAATGATTCATGATTTAAAATAGATCACACTTGGGCACGTTGTCAATAACAACTGTCCAGATTTATAGGTATGTAATAGATTGATGGAAAGACTTGGACTTGCAACAGCTTTCAATTGGGGGGCAGGCTGATGACTGCAGTGAAAATAGGTGAAAATATTGAAAATTTCCACCCCACGTTTCTCAGGTCAGTTTTTCTTAGGGGCCATCCTAAAGTCAATTTCCTCACAGATAGCAGAATTTGGCCATCAACTTCTGATACAAAAATTGGCCAAACCCACAACTTGTGACACACATCAAAACCCGAAACCAGCACATTGTGTAACATAAAACCCAAACCGGCAACCCATAAAAGCTCAAGGCCCCCTTCTATAAACAGATATCTTTTAGCATGAAAAATTTATTTTTAGGGCCTTTCTCCCTTTGTTTGATGTTATCCATTGACAATGTTGAAAGTTTGCAAAATATGATTGAAAAAATTGTTCTGTTCTGTTCCATTCCGTCATGCTTGACGGATTCTTGATAAACCCCTCCCCCCATTACGGCCAGATTCCGCTATCTGTGACAAAACTGATTTTTGGATGGCCTCTTAAGGCGACTGTCTCAAAAATGTTTGGTTAGTGTCGTCCGACCGACTGTCTTTTAAAAATGAAAAAATCAGAATTTTGGATTGGGCGTCTAAATTTTATATAGGAAAACAACAACGAAGATTTTAAGTTTTTGTGTTTTTGTATTCAATAATGCATTGTCCGAACTTAAAAATTTGGGAAAAATTGAAATTTGATCATATTGCCGACCGACCGACCGACCGATAATTTGCAATCAAAATGACACTAACCAAACATTTTTGAGACAGTCGCCTAACCAAGAACAATATGAACAAAATTAGTTATGTATATATACCTTTTTGCAATTAAATCTTTCCTATGGCCACCTTACTTTTTCAGGGCTGACACCACTTCTGTTCTCTTATGATTCCATCAAGAACATTTATTAAGAATTCTGGGAAAATGCCCCCCAGGCCCATTACACACCAACAAAATGTCAGGGTGCATTTCATGCACTTGACCCAGATCTTTTGCATTGAAACAAAATTTTCTTGGTGCACTGGGGGTAAAAATCAGGTAAAAACAATAGACATTTAATTGAAATTTGATTAAGTTGAATAAAACTATTACTTTCTTGACATAAACTACTTCTTCTTTGGCATAATCTTTAGCCTGGAGTGTATATGGAATGCACCCTGGACAAAATGGTGTGTTTGTCTACAGCTCCTTTGCAGAATTTTTATTTCAGAAAATGTAGTGGCCCTATCCATTTCTCAATAAAATAGACTGCATGCATACATGATAGGACACCACCATGCGCCAATCTTCAAACTAAGGGTTTGGATATAAACCAATATGAATATAATCACCTAAAAAAATACTTTCTCCCCAAACTGAGTGCTAATATTTTCAAAAATATTCACAGTTAAGAAGTGTGATTAGCATGATTACTGGGACCGTTGTTGGTGAAGAGGAAAACTGTCTAGTTGCACAGAATGAAATAAATGCAGAATAAGAGATTATTTTTTGAAAAACTGCAAAGACAAGAGGACAATCCATACATCTATTAGTAACTCTTGCAGAAGTAGTGTATTAACCAATAATTTCTGGTGAACTCAAAGTGCTCTGTAGAAGAGAGGTAAAGATACCAAAAATGAGATACCGTATTTCCTCTAATAAACGCCTAGTTTCAAAGAAACGCCTCTGTCTAATAAACGCATCCCCTTTCCACATAAAGATGGCAATAAACGCCTCCCTCTAATAAACACCTCCCTCTAATGCCGCACCCATCAGAGCAGTTCTTTATTAGAAAAATTGCCGAAAGTGCAAGGAAGAGGATCTATCAAGTTCATTTTTCATCTTTTTGCGACAACTTTTTAATTTCTTCTTTCTTAAATTCATATTTTAAGTCAAAATGTAGCAAGTTTCTTTTCTTTTCTGCATCTCTTCATGAAGAGTCATTGCTATCGATTTATTTGGTGTGAGAGTTTTATATAGGTTGTTCAATTGTTATATAAACCTCTCCCTCTAATAAAGGCCTCCCTCTAATAAATGCTGCACCAAATTTCTTTAAAATTGAATAAACGCCTGGGGCATTTATTAGAGGAAATAAGGTAGCAAAGCATGTCTATATCTAACACCTGGACAATAGATTAACCTAAAGGAGCTTTTGTTTTCTTCTCTATCTAACAGGTGCTATAGCAGTATTAAGGTTACTGTAACCCTTCAGACAAAAAATTCTCGATTTTTCGTTTTCATCATAATCTGATGGTTTAAGTATTTGAGTACTGTTTTAACCAACTCACTTCCAGAAATAACCACAATTATATACTTGAAAATTTGAGCATTTTAAAAGAAGCAATCATATTTCTAACAAATTGCGGGAATACATATCAGGAGATTAAAGTAAACTCACTTAACCTAGCAGCTATATTCATAACATCCCCTGTTGCTATTTTACTGATATAACGATTGATCAAGACCGCGCTAAAGCTTTATTGCTCGACCTGCGGCTTTGTGTTTGCACTTTAAACCATAATCGTTTTTCCCGGGCTTTCTGCTTCAATTTGATAAAAGCCTGATTTCTTGAAACAAGATTCCGGGGTACTGGTGGGTACTAAAAAATTTTGGTGTACCTAACGGGCCAATCAAATCGCTTGACACTTGGCAAACAGGGTCACAAAGCATATAACTACCAAAGGGTGTCAGTGATTTATGATAGATCCACTGGTCCGACTTTTATAAGGGTTTGAAAGTTAAAAAAGACATTTCAGACATTAACATTAATTTAAAATTGCACTATTTCAAGACAGTGCGTTTTATTAAAAATTTGTGACACTTTTTTGTAGTTCAGGACCTTAAGTCTTTGGTAAATAGATAGTCATGGTCGAACAATGCCCAATGAGGCACACCAAGATTTTTTCGCAAGGGTGGTCGATTTCGCCTAAAATCTGGAATAAATCATATGCGTTTTTATTTAAGCAACTTGTTATATTTTTATGGTATTCCGCGTTTAATTCTGCTTCGAATAACATATAAATTTGTTTGGTATAGTTTAAGGAACGGCCGTGGAAAATAGAGTTTCTTAATCGCTGCCTGAAGGGTTACAGTAACCTTAAGTTGCTTGTTTTTTCTTTCCTAGCTGTTGTTTTGTTAACAAAGTGTCAACAAATTCATTGAATTACATTATTAAGGATTCACATTGTAATTTTTGATTATAAGAATCATCAAAAATGCTTTCTACTAGACATATTAGTAGGCTGAACAATAAATTGTACGAGGGCTGTCTGACTGAGTTGTGGTATACAGCTGAAACTTCATACACATTTAATTCATTCTGGTGTGCAGTACAGGCCTTGCACACATTAACGTGGTTTTCTTGCCATAGAATTCTTGAGGATATTTTTAGTTTATTACAAGTCTGTGTTTATAAAAATGTACAGTATGTAACGTCACTCAAGATTTCTTATCAGAATGTGAAGAATTCTTGTCATGTTAATGTGTGCAAGGTCTGCACTGTATAACCATTTCATTTGTAATAGATATACATGCTAAATTGTTTCTGCACTGTTAGGATGTTTGAAACAAGTGACTCTTAAAGGGGACCTGAAGAGAAAATTTTTATTCGCAAAATGAAATGACGAACTGGTTTGATTAGTGATTTCGTTTAAAGCTTTGTGATATTTTATTTCGTTTCTGAGATTTTCGCTGTTTTTTGTCTTGAAGTGATGACGTCATTTTGTTTGCATATTTATAAGGAAAGTATGTGCAGAGAGTAGAAAAATTGGTGAAAATGACTATCTTTGCATGCAGGGGCGGACTGGCGCGGGTGGCTAGGTGGCGATCGCCACCCGGCCCCCCCCTAGGAAGGTTAAAAAGCGGGCCCTGCATAAGAAGAAATTTTGAATAATCTGTATAAATTCGTAAACTTACGCATACGCCAAGCAAACTGTTTAGAATCATTCGTTATTTCGTGCAAGTTCTGTTTTTAGCGCACTGTGCTCTTACTCAGTGAAGTAACGCATGGTGGTTGGGGTTAGAGCAACTCTTAAGGGCTTCCGAGCTGCAGGGGCCCCAAAGAGACCCCTTAAGATGTTCACTAAAAGTAATAAAGTACTACTGTAATTAAAAGAGATAGCTTATTGATCGACTTTTCATAATTTAGGGGCCCTAGAAGGCCCCAAGACTTCCATTGAATCGAAAGGCGTTAATATAGAGAGTTTAAATTATTAGAAAACGCTGCAAATCAACTCACTGTGTCGTCTAAGGTCGCACCGCAGACTACTCACCATGATCCAATAGGCCCTTTTAATCTAATAATTCCAAAAAATAAAGTTATCTTCTAGGAAGCTACCATGGGTACCAGAGCCTTAAAAAAAGGTTTACTACGAACGAGGCTCTGGCACCCAGCGTACTCAGGTTACTATAAAGTATGGCAGTATCTGTAGATGACTTGACAACAAAAACCATTTCTGTGCTATTTCAAAAGCAATATTTCAAAAATTTCCCACGGAAGTCTTTCTTCAACAGCAATCCTTTTCTCCATTTAATGGTGAATTTTTCACGAAAGACGCATATTCTGACCATCTAAATGGCAAGTTGTAAAAAATTTCTCCTGGAGGAAAAGTCCCGAACATAAGATTCGGCTCACTTCGCTCGCATTCGATTTTCTCGTTCTGATGGCCTATTATACTTTTTACTATCCGGATATATAGGGCCTGAGTTTAATGTCGCTCTGAAGTTGTTTAAATTGTCCTATTTCACGCGTTTTGCGTTGCCGTTGTGAATGAAAATAGTTTTTTGTTGACACATTTTGTTCTGTTCTTCGTGATAATTTCCTTTTCCTTTAAAGACTTCCTTGCCAGTGGCGTGGCCACGGGGACGGATCCGTCAAAAGGTGGTCCTCGAGATTCTTTCAAAAACGTGGAGAAAGTAGCTGGATATGTTTAAGGAATTTTTCCAAGAAATGCTGGAAGGTCACCGGGAGAGTCCTTCTAAGCCAAAGTAAAGGTTGGCATTTAAAAAAAATTTCCCAGACGTACTATCACAGAATTTCAAGGCTTCCATTTCGGGGTCAAGCAAACTTTGGATCGTGAGAAGTGTTCCAAGACAAAGTATAAGGTCTTTGAGCACAAATTCTCCCTAGGATGGTGATTCATAGAAAACTGTTACAAAATGGTCAAAGTTTCCAAGTTGGCATTGGTAAAGATGAGATCAGAAAGGGATTCTAAGCCAAAGAAAAGGATTTTGACTCACAAATTTTCCTAGGGATGGCTATCTTTTAAACAAATTTCACAAAATGATCAAAGATGCTATGTCAATACTGGCAAACATGGGATCGAGAGAAGCGTTCTAAGCCAAAGTAGAGGGCGTGTCCTCAAAAATTTTCCTGGGGGCTTCGCCCCAGACCGCTTCATTTGAATACCCCCCAGTTAATTCTTCCTGGCCATGCCGCTGTTGTCCTTGCCAATTCGTGTTAATTTCCTACGATCTTAAGTGCAATGCATATACAGTTGACAGCAACTATCTTGAACTCTGGGGATGTCAGATGTTCGAGATAACGGGCAGTCGAGATAGTGGATGTTAACTGTATGTGTAGATATACCGTATATCTAAAAAATAGTTTTATTATCTTTGATTTCCTATAATAAGGTAACCCAACAATGATAGATT
>REGM01000104.1:332447-352057 GCA_004194415.1 Aurelia aurita | reverse complement strand
TCTCATGAAAAGAAAATCCAGTGCCAAAGCTTTGGTTTTCGGGCTTTTTATAAGAAATGTTGTCAATATCAATTGTTTTCTTGCCTTTTTGCAAACAAAATGACGTCATCAGCTTCAATCTTAATGGGCAATTATTCCAAAACAAAACATGACATGGAAAAACTGAAAACGGCGTTCTTCATTGTTCAACCAGGCCATTGGCTTTTGCAAATAAAAAATTTCGTTTCAGGTCACCTTTAACTGAGCAAGTTTCTGCTTTCCACTACAACTCAGCCTACCACCTTTTGACCCAAACAAAGGAAGGTGCATCATCTCCTATGATTACAGCCATATCTGCATGGATTGTTGTCAAAGTTCAGCCTTCCAAATCAAAGTACTTAGTAGCAGCCACAGAACCAAATTTGTCCATTTTTGCAGAATCTTTTTTCATTCCCTGCAAACATCCAATATTCACTCGCTTATCGTGCCAGACTCACTTGCCTCGAAATCATTGAGTATATCTAATAAAATTGCATCTATTATACACCAGTGGAGTGAATTAAATGTGTACAAAGTCTCAGTTGTGTACTACTGTACATCATCTTCCTAGTGAGACTTCAAAATTTTCAGCCACACCTCATATTATGTCTATACTGGTTAATGTACCACCTTATCCTGGACAGTCTCTTCAATCTAAGCCCCTTCTTGATGATTCTATGTCAACAAATTGATAGTTGATACACTTTAAAACCTGTATTTAGGCAACACTAACCCAAAGCAACTTATTTTTCTTTTCTTGTAACATGTGTATTGTGGGACACGTTGCATGTACTTTATATCTAATCTTTTTTATTAACTAAGTCAACTAACTCAGCATAGTAAATTACCGTATGAAGGATTTGTATCATAAAGCTTCGTCACCAGAAGCAGCCAAGTTGCTTGTGCTTGTAGTAAGTTTAAGATCCTTTAGTTCTTGCTCGGTTTGTTACAAAGCCTTGTCCCTTGCCAGTATCTAGAATCCAAACCATTTCTTTCTTTCTTGATGCCGATAAGCAAATTAGATAAATTGATAAGCGGTATTACTGGTAAGATGTGAAAGATGATACCTGAGTGATGTAACAGGTTTAGATGTTATCTGCGCGTTTCCAAACATCTGCTACCTCAGTCTTTTCGTGCTGAAGAAGAAAGGGTGTTGGCTAAGTGGAACCTCCAAAGCATCGACTGTGCATATGGACATCTCAGGGTTGAAAGTAGGTGGAGTTCTTAGTTGAAAGCTCCAGGAAACTGTTGTACTAAGTAAATTTCAAGCGGCCTATTAAGGGCTGTGTACATTGGATTAGCACATTAGAAAATCCTGCTTTGGGCGTTCATAACTCACAAGGACGTAATTGAGAAGCTGTTTTAATTTGCAACTTCTTCAACGAAGCTTTGGGTAAGTTTATAGATCAGTAATTGTTTAGCAAGACAGTTCCAATATAATTGTAACTTCTACGATTTTCTAAAGATTTCAAAGTGAAAGATTGTCATGCTGATTATGACTTCAGATATTTTGTTTGTGTTTGTGATAGTTCTCATTTAATTTTTTCTCCTTTTATAACCCAAATAAAACGATGGAGTATTTTTACTTTTTCATAGGTGAAAAGAATTTTGACGTTCGTAGGGGGCTTTCCCACTAGCCCTAGGTAGAATTCAATTTGTTTGCATTTCGTAAAAGATTTTTGGCTAATTGCCCTATGTTTATGTTTGCTGATCATTAAGCACTTATTATAGCTGAATTCCCCGCCTTAGTTTTCTAGCAGTGTGTCTGAATGTAGTTATTAGGCGTGTGAAGTCAGATTTGAGCGCCACGATATCAGGTAGTCAAAAATGTATATTCACTGTTCAAAAAATCCTACTGCAAACTATTGCGTTAATATTTGTCTCGTTGACGCTTCAACTTAATTTTTGTTGCCTTAATTTCTCTTTGACCCTTACGTGGGAAATTAGTTCCAAATCATTTTTCCTCCATTTTCTGAAAATATATTCACTGCTCAGTTTAATACAGATATGGGCGCACAATCTTGATTATGGGTCCTAGTTTCAGTCGCAAGAATCTGTTATTGAATTGCACAACCTCAAACCTAAACACAGTCTTCAAGCAGCTAATATTGGAAAAGCGAATTAAATTTGGCTACTCAAACTTAATTTTGCAAAGTCCATAGAANTGATAGTTCTCATTTAATTTTTTCTCCTTTTATAACCCAAATAAAACGATGGAGTATTTTTACTTTCTCATAGGTGAAAAGAATTTTGACGTTCGTAGGGGGCTTTCCCACTAGCCCTAGGTAGAATTCAATTTGTTTGCATTTCGTAAGAGATTTTTGGCTAATTGCCCTATGTTTATGTTTGCTGATCATTAAGCACTTATTATAGCTGAATTCCCCGCCTTAGTTTTCTAGCAGTGTGTCTGAATGTAGTTATTAGGCGTGTGAAGTCAGATTTGAGCGCCACGATATCAGGTAGTCAAAAATGTATATTCACTGTTCAAAAAATCCTGCTGCAAACTATTGCGTTAATATTTGTCTCGTTGACGCTTCAACTTAATTTCTGTTGCCTTAATTTCTCTTTGACCCTTACGTGGGAAATTAGTTCCAAATCATGTTTCCTCCATTTTCTGAAAATATATTCACTGCTCAGTTTAATACAGATATGGGCGCACAATGTTGATTATGGGTCCTAGTTTCAGTCGCAAGAATCTGTTATTGAATTGCACAACCTCAAACCTAAACACAGTCTTCAAGCAGCTAATATTAGAAAAGCGAATTAAATTTGGCTACTCAAACTTAATTTTGCAAAGTCCATAGAAAAGCAGTTTTCCAGAAATTTTACATTTAATGATAATAATAATAATATTATTAATAATATTAATAATAATATTATTGTGTCAGGGAGTGTATTCCAAAGTATGCTTCCTCTTAATGCCAATGAATCATTCCCGTATCTCAAAGTTCTCGTACTTGGAAGTTGCACGAGATCCTTAACTCTAAGATTGTAATTTACGGGTTTACGTTTGAAGAGGTCCCATAAGAATGAGGGATTGCTAAAGGTTAAGCATTTGTAGACCTCGAGCATCAGTTTTTGCAAATTTCTTGTATGGATCGTGTGTTCACCTGTCTTTCGAAGGAGCTCTTCAAACGTAGAATCATAGTCATCTAGTAGCACTCTCATGGCACGTTTATAAAGTCTATTGATATCGTCGTTCGATGTTTTCCCACAGAACATCCAGATCAGTGGGTAATAATTAGAATTGGACAGTATAAAGGAATTGTATAATATGGTGCTTTTCTTATATTCAAGTTTTGGAGCAATCCTAGAAAAAGCTCTAACTTTTTTTGAAGTCTTTTTGCAGATTGACTTTACATGCTGCTTGAAGTTTAGTTTTGAGTCAATTGCAATACCCAATAGTTTCACACAGTCAGTCATCTGAACCACGTTCCTACAATACACAATCTGAGATCATCTTTTAGGCCAAGGAACATTAGTTGAAATTTATCGGGATTTGCAACCATCTCGTTGTCTTCACACCAATCTTTTGCAATTTTCATGTCCTTCTCGATGATTGAAACGACTGAATCTAGGTTTTGGCTACATGCATAGATTGTGTTATCATCCGCAAAATTGCATACCTGAGAGTGCTGTATGTCATAAAAGAAATCATTTATAAATAGATTAAATAGGAAAGGTCCCAGAACAGATCCCTGTGGGACACCTGATTTGATTTCCTGCCATGCTAAAAGCACTACCTATTTTTACTCTTTGTTTTCTCCCAACAAGGTAGCTGTGCAGGAGCTTTAGACTGTCTGTACTGAACCCATAGGCCTCCATCTTAGCAAGAAGAAGGTCATGGGGCAAACAGTTAGATGCCTTCGATAGGTCCATTAACACTTTTCCACATACACCTGACTGATCGATACACCTACGGATTGTTTCGATGACCCTAAAAAGAGCGTGTTGGGTGCTGTGTCCCTCTCTAAATCCACAAAGAATATTGGAGAGTTTTGATTCCAAAAACGGCACCATTTGCTTTTTCAGGAGGCGTTCAAACACTTTCGAGAAGGAATATGATACACTGATAGGTCGATAATTCTTCTTCGTAGTGTTGATTCCATTTTTATGTCCTGGTGAGACATCAGCTAGTTTTAATTGGTCAGGAAAGGTGCATTTGACCGTAAAACAAAATTAAGATTCTCAGAAATGGCAACCAGTGGAATTAAGTTGAGGCCCCATGCTGGCAAAGGAATAGAATTTTTTCGGTTGGTTTGATGGTCTTCGCGGTTTAAGTTTTCAAACATTGAATACATTATTTGCTACTCTCGAGTCCGGAATAAACGTCCCCCCCCCCCGCTTATTAATTTTTTGAAAAAATCCACCCAGGACATCATTGTTGATTTCGAGCTTCTTGAAATTTTAAACATGTGAAGTCATCTTGCCTGAAATGTGATGCAAACTGTGTTTTTCATTTTAATAAATTTTCTGTTATTCTCAACTTTTCTGTGATGTTCTTTCTAGTTAAAACACTCGCGTGTTCTAATTCCAGACCCCCTTCTTATTAAGATTTCAGGAAAGTTCCCACCCATCCTGCTTATTCCAGACCCTCCGTTTATTATGCACAGTTCATGACGAATAGCCAACAATATCAAGCTAAATTGGCTCATTTAAGTCTGTAAGTAAGAGATAAGACCCTAAAAGTCACCATCCCATTTCACGGTAAATTCCCTGCTACATGATGACGTCATCATGCACGTTGATATTACCTTGCTTCGTGGTAGAATTTCTTGATTCGTTTTGATTTCGAATATTTTCTGCTTGATGTTGCGGCAAATTATAGACTTTTTACTTTTGTTGGTAACAAAAAGGTCTTTAATTTATTTTGCATTAAACCTCGCAATCAATTGCTGTTTACTAAAGAAAAACATTCATAAGTCGATGCCAAACTCTTAAAATTCATTGTCACATTGTAACACCAAAAAATTTTCAATGATGGCATTGACCTTGAAAACTGCATTGAAGTAGAGAGCCTTTGAAAAGTATTTTCTTTGGAACAGATCACAGAAAGCCGTCAGGTAAAAAATTACATATCGTGGACTTATTTGAAATAGTTGCTCAAAAGACCATCAAAGATTTAAGTGTATCAACAAGAGAAGAGAAACGATGCATCTTTTTTGAAACCCGCTAAACGATAGACCACCTGTGTCAGACTACCAAAGTTTAGAAAATTATTCCGTCGTCATGTCAGTTTTACAACAGTGTGATCTTTGGCACAACAGTGGCAACAAATTCGCCGGCGGCCCGGCTGGAAGAAAACAGCTTGAGTTGTTCAGGTTTCTGACAGATACAAAAGCATGGACAACTGCTTTTTCTATTGTTTTTGTCTATTCAGTTCCTTCATTCACAAGGTTTGCTAATAAAAACCATAGATTAAAATTCTGCATCAAAGACGGCGGTATTTGTTTATTTGTAACGCCGTCATTGGAACAGGATGGGCAAAGTTTGACCCGATTTGAATCTTCGAACGTTCTAGACTGATTGAGAGACACCGTTCATTGTGGGTCGTAGTGCACTTTTGTTCTGATAAGACGAGATTCTGATAGATCGCAAAAGGAACTCAATAATGTATTATAGCATCATAAAATATGGACTTTCTCTCATCATGTTGAATAGGGTGACAGGATAGTTTGTGGGTTAGGCGTAAAATCGTAGTAGTTCGACCTTAACATAATCGCTAGGCTGAAATGCGGAAAGAAATCTTGATCCATCGCAAAGGAAATCCAAAACTCCAACATAACAGAGCATTGTAACCTGTGGCTGTTTCTGATTATATCAAGTAGGCCAACAATGAGAGTAGCTCTGTGGTTTAGGCGTTAGATAATTGTTATTTTGCCTTCGCTTGGCTGAAGTGCGAAGAAAAGTTGATTTTATCGCAAAGGAAACTCAAAATCACAGCTTAGCATCATTAGCCTTTGGACATTATCTGATTATGTTGAAAAGGGTGATAGTGCACCTAATTTTGTGATGCTCGTACGGCCAGTGAACACAACTAGCCTCAAAGTTTCACCTCACGCCAGGCGATCGCTGATTTTCACCCGTTCGTTCTCTTTCTTTTGCAGTTGCTGGTTTAAAAGGCAAGGCCAGTGGAATCTGGGCCAAAAACAAATATTATATAATTGCTGGAGCAGCGGGTGTTTTTCTCTTCATCATCATTTGCTGCTGTTGCATATGCAAACGGAAAATGAAAAAGAAGAAGAAAAAGGACCAGGAAAAAGTTAAACTCAAAGGTGCTAAACCAGGAAAGAAATTGAAACGTATTCAACCAGGCAAGATGGAAAAGAAAGCTATGGTCAGTAAAGTTTTGTTTCCTTGGTCCAATTGTTATTTTGTCACTGGTTTTTCCAAGGACAGTAATCATTCCACTATCATAACATTTGAGGAGAGATGTTGTTGTAGAGAATGGTGGCCATCATCAGGAGATAAGAACCTCACAAGCATCAGATGTGAAAACTTGCAAGATCTTGCTACCACTTTCTTCCAATCTGCGCAATGTCTTTCAAGATCTTGCTACCACTTTCTTCCAATTTGCGCAATGTCTTGCAGTGAAATCTCATTTTTGAAACACCAAGTGATTGAAAATAAATGCCTTTTTTTTATTATTCGAAATCATGAAGATATACAAAGGTCAACTTTTCATAAGTCTGATCCTTGAGCAAGGTACTACTATCCGAAATGCACAAAGTCTTACTTATGTAAAGAATTCTAAGGGATATATGTGAATGGATCTTTACGAATTTATGCTCATGTATACTTTTTTTGGAGTAGAAATTCTAAATCTCCAATAAATCGATGTAAAAAGGAAGTTTTGGGAAATTGTTTCAGCTGTCTTTCGTGGGCACAGCTCAAAAAAGTGGGGTGCACGTCGTAAGGAATTCAGTTTTTGTCATCGTCAACCAACGAAACGAGAGCACGTTTGTCACTAATATGCCAATGAGACGAATGCAAGAGAGGTAAGTGCCCGTAGGCTCAGATAAAGGGATATGGGTCTATTTGTGGGACCTTGCAAGTAAAAACTGTTTAAGATGCCACAAATGCAGATGAAATGAGCGAAAATGATTCGTAAATCTTGAACTGTACTGCTTCCTGTCATTCCTCTCGTTGCCCCTACTAATTAATATCTTGTCCGTATTATCAAGGACAATGCCGTGTTTCGATGAACCATTTTTGCTTGCCCCTTGAAGTAATATTTCATAATCTTCTTCATCTAGGAGGAACTTGGTTCACTGAAGTTCGTTTTAAGATACGATACGATAAGGTAATTTAGCGTTTCCTTTTTTATTTCTTGTTAGCTGAACTGAACCGTAGACATATTTCTTCTTTGCTCAATATTTTACAATAATTTTGCTAAAATTTTAAGCCTCGCATATTCTTCATAGTGAGTGGCTAGACTGATTACCTGGGTCCCTTGTTTCCCTGTGCTCTTTGACTTGATGATGTCGCTTCGGTCAGCAGAGACTCATAATATTACGCTGAAAAACTTGACCCTGTTTAGGCCCTCCAACACGAGATCCCGTGTTGACAAAAAAATTGAGATTAATTGAAAAAGGCCTGGGCCTCGATTCGATCATGGTTCGATTGATGAATGCACAAAATAGGGTCAGCTTTTTCGCTGTTTCAGTATGAGTCCCTGTTGAGCAAGGTTTACCGCGGGGATACAAGGGACTTAGGTAATCAGTCTGATGAGTGGCGTAACGCTGTTTAGCGACGATAGTTCAACAATGAAGGGCCTTTTACACACCACAACGAAGCCCTTCAAGAATTCCTGTTGTGTCATATTGAGGAGGATGTTTTGGAAATTTTCTGCTCTCGCCAGTCGCATTTTGAGATCATTTTTCAATAGGAAACTTGAATATAAATGTGTAAGGCTGATCGCAGCGAAAGTTCTAAAAGAACAATGGTGTAGACGCATCACTTCTTACAACGTTTCCTTTTTAATGTATGTGTATTAATGCCACTCGTCGCTGCTTTGATATCATTGGTATCCCACGTAAGCATGTACACATAATTTACCGTGAATTCGTACCTTCAATAGGCAGCATTCCTTCGTTTAGAAATTCAAAATTTCGTATCATAATTTTTGTAAGTCTTCATGATTGAAAGTTACTGGGTTTTTTTTCAGAACAGTCGTAAAGTTTTAACCTTTCATGTTTCGAGAAAAGCATCTTAGAAACAAGAAAAGTGAGGGCCTGCAATGAAACCTTTTGCAAAGACATCAACAAACATTTAATGCTGCTAATCGTAATAACCTCATAGCAAAATGTCGGTAGCAGCAGGTTGTCAAATAATGATCGCAGAGAGAAGACCGTAAAATATAGGCAGTGCACTTATTTCAAATTTCACATTCGCTAACTGCGTGCGACACAAGGAGCTAGCATAATATTCTGAGTTTCAACTACTTTCCGTCTACCATTGGCGTTATCGATGATGCCAAACAAATCTATCGGCTGCAAGGCATATGTGCCCTATATTGTAGTAGTTTAAATGTGCGCATGGTTTCTTTGATATTTTTATTCTTCTTTTTCGAATCGGGTATTATCTGACGATTGGATCTCGGTGACCAGCGTATGTCAATCAAAATTATTCAGCAAATTTTCCTGTGATTCACGGCTTTCCTCTTCTGTCTGTTTGGGTCCTCATTTTCATGATCCTTCTGACTTTTAGTGAAATGCTGATGGTAACAATAATGGAAGCAGAAGACATTCCTGTTCATGACCTAAGTGGCTACGCATATTCATTCGTCGTTGCGAAGGCGCTGCCGTATCATGAGAAATCAAATGTTGAACACAAAACGAAGTTAGTCAGAGCGGGATTCTGGCCTAGCTTCAATGACACGATTGAGTTTCTTGTCCAGAAAGACGATTTAGAACAACAAACTTTGTTTTTGTATTTGTTTGAAATGAACAGATGGACGAAGCAAGATGGCATAGGGCAATTAGCCATTTCTTTGAATGGCCTTGGTCTGCCTATTGGCAAGGAACATGTTATCAAGCGAAGACTGAGTGTGTACAATCCACTGTCTGATGTGGTAAGTCAGTTTTCTTTAAATTTAATCGCTTTACTGGTTATATTGCGGACTATTTAACACGCTCGGCACCTTGTGACAAAAGCCCCAAATATACCAAATCAGCAAAGGAAAATATTGCTCGTTTTGAAACCTATAGGGCTTTAGTCATTCATTCAATCTACTTGGTGAATGCTTTGTTTAATAGCTAATATCTTCAAATAGATTGGAGAATTCACACTATCAAAATAGGACCTTTTAGACTGAAATTATGACTGATTTTCTGCAAGAATCCGCTTGAAAAACTAGAAAAACCAAACGGCTAGAAACTGCTTGAAACTTTGATCAACTCTGTGCCTTTATGCTTTAAAGTTATGAAAAGAGCACTCTTTATAGTCTTGAGAGAATGAAATACGATCTATTCAAAGTGTGTACTTTTGCTGGGGATAACAATTTCATCAATCTTTCCAGTATCAGTTGCATTTCATACTGCGAAGACGATTACACGTTTCATTTAATACACGTGTCCTTGTCATTGTTAAAAGGCCGAACAAATTTTTGATAGTGGATCGAGATTTCTGCCGTTTTGCAAGCTTTAAAAGCGACGTATCTAGCAAATCCGTCATATTTTCGGCCAAAAAAATCCGATTTCGATTGAATGAGCTCTCAAATATATCGCACATTCATTTACTCATTCTATCGACACATTTGCTTCATTGAGCGCACGATTAGTGAACTCTCCAAAATGGGAGTCAAGCTAATTCAAAAAGAAAAGATGGTGTAGAGGTTGACCAACAGGTGCTATTCGTCCAGACAGCATAACGTCACAGCCGCGTCGAAAACAATGCGCCATTTTTTTTTGGGGTGAATCTGGAGGAAAGTTATGAGCATCCAGGAAATCAGGAGGAAATTAGCACCCAAGCTTTTAAAATTGATTTATTTTCGATAAATAAACGAGACACTCTCAAAAACCCATTGCGGCACTATGTTTTGTAATGGCTTCATTTAACCCAACTATAATTTTTGAGCACGAATTGATTAAGTCACGTGACCTTTCGTCTGCATGAATTTTAAGTAGTGTTTTGCCATGAGCACTGGGAAACCCGACGAATGACCTAAGCTACTCTGATCATGATTTGACTATCTTTTTATTCATTTTGCAATGAAAGGACGACGAGTACATGCTCGAAACGTCGTGTTGTTACATCTACGCTATTTTATGGTACTGTAATCATTTATTTATTATATTGTCGTTTAATAACGACTATTGTCGTTTAATAACGACAACGTACTAGCGTTCTTATGCGTATTCTCTGCTCTCTCAATTGCTGACTGACTCGCATTTTCCAAGCCTAATAAACCCAAATCACCCATCACATCTATAATGTCTTGTCANCCGACGAATGACCTAAGCTACTCTGCTCATGATTTGACTATCTTTTTATTCATTTTGCAATGAAAGGATGACGAGTACATGCTCGAAACGTCGTGTTTTTACATCTACGCTATTTTATGGTACTGTAGTCATTTATTTATTATATTGTCGTTTAACGTTTAATAACGACAACGTACTAGCGTTCTTATGCGTATTCTCTGCTCTCTCAATTGCTGACTGACTCGCATTTTCCAAGCCTAATAAACCCAAATCACCCATCACATCTATAATGTCTTGTCATATAAGGTGTTGTGGCGCCGTCTTGTAATCCACTGACTTTGCAGTTAGAACAGTCAAGTGCACGGGGTTCGAGCCCCATCAATACCTAGCATCACGACAAAGGGTCGCGGACTCGATTAGCGCCAAGCTACTTCTGCTATCCCAGCGCTTGGCGCAAAAGCCGCATTTTATCGACGGTTTTTCCTGAATCAGTTTTCGCTCCTCCGCAAGAAAGCTGATTCAGGAAAAACTGTGAATAATTAAGATAGCCAAATCATGATCAGAATAGATTAGACCATTCATCCGGTTTCCCAGTGGTCATGCGGCTCGTGCTTTTGCGAAAACCTTCTGCTGTCCTTGTTTGAATGAGAAGAAGACTTTTTGACGCCTTTTCTGCATGTTGCACTCTTAGTTATTAGAGCGTGAAGTGAGAATACTACCCACTTTTTGCCAGAAAAATTCTCATTTTTGAAAATTCCCAGCAACGAGATTACTCGATGGATTTAAATAAATCGGAATCTACTTGATAGCCGCAAGACTGAAGTATTTTTGTAACTTTTTTCGCATTTTTATGAGGACTGAAGATATAGGTCAATGTTATTTTACGAAAATGCCTTGATTATGAAATACCTGAAAAGGGGCCAAAAACTCTTGGTCAAATCGTAAGGAATCTCCTCACACAGAACAATACGCAAGGGCACTTCTTCTCTCTCAATAGTTATAGGAAATGGATTTAAAAAAAAACCTTGAAATCCATACATTCGTCGTTGACCCAGTTTTGCCACTCAAGCCCATTTTACTCCTCCTCGCCCTATACGTCCTTGATGTACAGAAGAAAAAACTAACTTAGGGAAAAACTAGTGTTCCGAAATAAACCGTTCCTTCCCATAGCTGTGAATGATTTTGTAGAAAAGCAATTTTGTTAAAACCCTAACATGTTTATAGATTTTTCTCCTTCATAACAGAGATAAGTAAATAAGTAGGCCACAAAAGTTGAAGCTGAAGAACATAGNGGAACGTTAATACACCATCGCTTGTGAACTCACATAACATACATAAAATAATGAAGGATTTGGATTGCTTTGTTCCCTGTAGCTATTTATGTTCCCTCTATTGTGTGTTAAAAATATTTTTTTACGCGCGTGCAAAGGATCATGGGGAGCACGGGGTCTTTAAGAAACTAAGTTTTCACGGTTATCTTTAATCTGTTTCCAGTCTATCCCTTCACTTTTGTTGTCTGCAGAATTAAACCGTTGGTTGCCTAGATATTAGTATATTAGAGTAATGAAGTGGACGGAAGACATGATCTAAAAAACGCCTAAAACGAGAAATTCCCTTGTTATCGCTTCCTTTCCGTTTTTATCGTTAAATTTCCTGCTGATTCAAATTCATGTTTTACGAGGTAATTTTGAAAAAATTCCTATTCAAGCGTACCATATATTTTTAGAAACATGTCTCAACATTAATGTTGCATAAAGAGTATAGTATATTTGAACATCATTATTTTTGCCTTGTCTAGCATTGTTTGGTGATGTTGAGACAAAAGGCAAAAATGTATCGTATTTGAAGCAACGAAAGTTCGCAACAATTTTTTATAGTGGGACAAGTTTAGAGAAATGTTCAGTACCATTGAACAGCGCTTAAGGTTGTCAATAAATAGAATCTACTATCTCTCTATGACAACCATATACGGTATGAGATGTTTTAGAAATAGAACACATTTAACAAAAGCCAGAGACCAGTTGAACAAAAGCCTGTTGAACCTCGCATGATTTGATTGGTTAACCTTTGAAAGTCGTCAAAAGAGAGTGGCTCGAGCCCACTTTTATAGTGGTCTTTAGAGTCTTGTAAGATCTGATCATACATTTTTGGTCACTTTCATATGTTTTCCATGACTGACTGTCCTAAACATAGAAAGTAATTGAAGTTATTCTTTTTAAGGTTGCAAACAAAATTGCAGAAAGTACCTCGGGCTGGTTAGCTAGTGAATAAAATGCATTAGATAGCTATACCTACAGATAGTACTACATTTGTTGTTATTATTTTCAAAGCATTGGAACTTTCGATTCACTCCCTAATGTTTTTTGTTTCTTTTTTTGCACAGACTCGTATGTAACAATTTCAGCCATGAATAAAGACGGCGAAACATTGAAAAAGGTCAAGACCAAAACCAGAAAAGGCACCCTGACGCCCGACTTTGGTGAGGAATTCGTTATTATGATACCTGATAATTTAATGCCGGATGTTACGTTGAAGTTCAAGCTAAAAGCAAGCAGGAAGATTAAACTTGGAAGCAATCCGGTGATAGGAGAAGACACGATCACGAAAGAATCAGATCATTGGATCAGACTGTTAGAGCAGGGCGAGACTCAGGGCTGGTTTCCAGTTTATAAGACAGGAAAATGAAAACGGTCCATCCCAAATTAGATGCAAGTATCTTTTGTAAGTTTGGAGTTGTTTTCGTAATTTGTATTAAAACATTCATACTATTTTTAGGGTAAGAATATTTTATGTAATTTAGATGAACACTTGGAAATATACCCAAACGATGTTGCGATTAGCAGAATACGTCGTTGTGGATTGATTTGAGCATTGGATTCAAGTCGTCTTTTCGTTCATTATACATGCAGAAACAAATATTCTTTCGCAGGAAATGTGGTTGCCGAAATTGAAATAAAGAATTACCAAATTCTCCATCACTTATGTGATCTGCAATGAAGATCGTTTGTGAAATTTTTACAGTATCATCATTATTCTTGAAGCTACATTTGAAAGATTTGTCGAAGTTTTTGGTAAATTGTTCGTCTGAAATTGCTCACAACTGTTGTCAGATAAAAAGGAAGAAAGATGTTAGCTGTCTCCATGAGCTATAATAGTAAAGTTGGTCAAACTCAGAAAATCTTTCAAAAATGTGGATGCTGCTTATGGTTTAGGAGACTGAGGCCAGACNAAAATGCATTAGATAGCTATACCTACAGATAGTACTACATTTGTTGTTATTATTTTCAAAGCATTGGAACTTTCGATTCACTCCCTAATGTTTTTTGTTTCTTTTTTTGCACAGACTCGTATGTAACAATTTCAGCCATGAATAAAGACGGCGAAACATTGAAAAAGGTCAAGACCAAAACCAGAAAAGGCACCCTGACGCCCGACTTTGGTGAGGAATTCGTTATTATGATACCTGATAATTTAATGCCGGATGTTACGTTGAAGTTCAAGCTAAAAGCAAGCAGGAAGATTAAACTTGGAAGCAATCCGGTGATAGGAGAAGACACGATCACGAAAGAATCAGATCATTGGATCAGACTGTTAGAGCAGGGCGAGACTCAGGGCTGGTTTCCAGTTTATAAGACAGGAAAATGAAAACGGTCCATCCCAAATTAGATGCAAGTATCTTTTGTAAGTTTGGAGTTGTTTTCGTAATTTGTATTAAAACATTCATACTATTTTTAGGGTAAGAATATTTTATGTAATTTAGATGAACACTTGGAAATATACCCAAACGATGTTGCGATTAGCAGAATACGTCGTTGTGGATTGATTTGAGCATTGGATTCAAGTCGTCTTTTCGTTCATTATACATGCAGAAACAAATATTCTTTCGCAGGAAATGTGGTTGCCGAAATTGAAATAAAGAATTACCAAATTCTCCATCACTTATGTGATCTGCAATGAAGATCGTTTGTGAAATTTTTACAGTATCATCATTATTCTTGAAGCTACATTTGAAAGATTTGTCGAAGTTTTTGGTAAATTGTTCGTCTGAAATTGCTCACAACTGTTGTCAGATAAAAAGGAAGAAAGATGTTAGCTGTCTCCATGAGCTATAATAGTAAAGTTGGTCAAACTCAGAAAATCTTTCAAAAATGTGGATGCTGCTTATGGTTTAGGAGACTGAGGCCAGACATCTTATTCATCAAGTGTCAGGGATTGTGCAGTTTTTTGTCTGTTTATGTCTTCGGTTCTTTTCTTCTCAACAAGGGGGACAGGTGTGTATGCTATTTGCCTATATGGTCATTGACTGACCTTGCGGCAGTCTATATAATAATAATAATAATAATAATAATAATATAAATAATATAAGATGTTCTATCACGTGACTGCATCTAAGTGTAAATGAATCTGTCTACGTGTTTAAGTCGATCATATGCTCGTTCAAATTGATGCACTGTCGAACAGTTGATGATTTCACTCGATAAATTGTTCCAGTCATTAATGACTCGTTGCGTGAAAAATGTTTTGCGAACGTTTAAGTTGCATCGTTTCTTGAAAAGCTTTAGATTGTGTCCTCTTGTATTATTTTGCTTCAATTCGAAGAGCAAGAACAGGTCAGAGTCCATAAACCCAGTTAACAGTTTAAATGTCAAAATCATGTCCCCGCGTTTTCTTCTGTGCTCGAGTGATGGTAAGTCTAATACTCGTAATCGATCACCGTATGACTTGTCCTTGATCACTTCACAGTGGGCCAAAATGGTGATTTTGCAGACATTCGTCCATATCTCAGGGAAAATGAATGCTACAGTATTGGTTGATAGCTCATTTTCAACATATTAAAACAGTGAATAAGACTTATCAAGAAAATTGGAAAATTTTCACATTTAGGGGGGATGGGGCCAAAATTCCTTATTTTTTATTTTGAACCAAGAATGCTTTTTATCACCAGGCAAGTACAAAAAAGTGCTCCAGATTGAAAAGGCTACCGTAGCCAGTATAACACAGCAGTACTATTAGAAAATGCCTCATTTAATGTCTCATTTGATTTTAAAATTTTATCTGGCTTAAATTGGCCATTTCTCGACCCATTTTAAAACACCCTCAAAAAGGGCTACAAATGGTGATCAATTTTTGTTGTCCGCTAAATATAATTTCCACGTCTGCAGTTCAATAGTTTACAGCCGTTTGAGAATTACTCCACTGTTAGTAGTAAAACAGAGATTGTCCGCCCATTTCACCCCCTTAAAAAATGCAATGGTGGAAAAAAAAGAAAATAATTTTATTTCAATTAACCAAGGAGAAACAGAACGAAACCTTTTGCAGTGAACTTATCATAAGCTGTACTTTCAGAAAATATATTGGTTCAGTATGTTTCTCCTCGTACTTTTTGCGATATTCTTGATTGAAGTCAGATNACAGTATTGGTTGATAGCTCATTTTCAACATATTAAAACAGTGAATAAGACTTATCAAGAAAATTGGAAAATTTTCACATTTAGGGGGGATGGGGCCAAAATTCCTTATTTTTTATTTTGAACCAAGAATGCTTTTTATCACCAGGCAAGTACAAAAAAGTGCTCCAGATTGAAAAGGCTACCGTAGCCAGTATAACACAGCAGTACTATTAGAAAATGCCTCATTTAATGTCTCATTTGATTTTAAAATTTTATCTGGCTTAAATTGGCCATTTCTCGACCCATTTTAAAACACCCTCAAAAAGGGCTACAAATGGTGATCAATTTTTGTTGTCCACTAAATATAATTTCCACGTCTGCAGTTCAATAGTTTACAGCCGTTTGAGAATTACTCCACTGTTAGTAGTAAAACAGAGATTGTCCGCCCATTTCACCCCCTTGAAAAATGCAATGGTGGAAAAAAAGAAAATAATTTTATTTCAATTAACCGAGGAGAAACAGAACGAAACCTTTTGCAGTGAACTTATCATAAGCTGTGCTTTCAGAGAATATATTGGTTCAGTATGTTTCTCCTCGTACTTTTTGCGATATTCTTGATTGAAGTCAGATTTTGCCTTCTGGAGCAGTCAAAAAAACTGACATTTTGAAAGCAAAAAGTTATTAAAACATCAAACTACCGTAAGAGAAAATGTACAAAATAATTTTTTCTTGGTTTTCATTTAATATAGCCTATCTATTCTCAGACAACACTAATCAGTCTTTTTGCAACCCCTTTTTGCTAGTAAATAAAACATTCATCAACTTTTTTCTGCAAAGATCGCGCTTGTGTAACATTTTATACAATTACATCTGCTGCTATTGAGATGTCCGTTTCACAATTTTTCTTTTCATCCTGAAGATGATATCTTGTTGATGTGTCGGGCTGATTGCCAAGATAAAGCACATGACATTTGTCTGTATTAAGTGGAAGTTGCCACTGTTTCGACCATTTTCCAATATTTGATATATCGGACTGGATTTCGGCTTTATTTTCAGCGCTTGATGAATAGAGTTTCAAATCATCGGCAAACATTTTTACTTTACATTTATCTAGGCTTTCAGGCAAGTCATTTATGTACAGTACGAAAAGTAACGGGCCCAATACACTTCCCTGTGGTACACCGCTTAATACGTTACTCCAATTCGATTTGTAACCGTTTAGAACGACGCGCTGTTTCCGATCACTTAGAAAGGATGATATCCAGGCAAGGATCTTTCCGTCAATTCCATAAGATCTTAGTTTTAGTAACAATCTTTCATGTGGTACAGAGTCGAATGCTTTCGCAAAATCAAAGTAGATAACGTCAACACATTTTCCTTGATCTAACAATGAAGTTACTTCTTCAAAGAATATGAGCGAGCATTGACTGACCTTGTGAAGTGCCTTGCGGCAAATTTTCATAAAGGAATTGGAAATGTTGGAAGGGTTGAGGCAGTTGCCTCCTTTGTGCCTATTTGATTCGCAATTTTGCTGAGCGCAACATCATTAGGGTCTGTTTGAATTTTGTACGGGGTGTCCCAAAAACGTGTTTGGCTTTTGATTGAAGTATCGAAAAGCTAAGTACCGAAAAAACCCCCTGACGTGAATGTGCTTGTATTACTCATCCTCAAGCTTTAACTTTTGAGTACAAAAGAATTGAGTTGAAATCGATGAATTTTTTAGTTCACAAAGGCCAAATTTTTATCACTTCTAAAACCGGGAGCATTCGTTTAGTCGCATGTCACGCTAACCTCTTATGTTTAACTTCAACGAATTTGACGTCAATCGACAGCAGAGAATACGCGCTATTCTGACAGTGTTTCAAAATTCAAATGCTCTTAACTTGGATTTCCTACGATTTTTGACATTTTGACAACATTTTCCATATTGAAGCTATAAAATTGATTTTAGGCGCATAGAAACACCAATCAGATTGCTTCCAAAATTGCTCAAGACATGTTCTAGGGTGGATTCCAAAAATTATTAAGCGTGTTGTTTGCATGACTTGTTCGTACGCATGACTTATTTCAGTATCTCCTTAATAGATTTAAATGTTACATTTCTCATCATTTTGAAAGATGATAACTGGACAAAATTTTATCGTAGTTTCTAACATGTTTTCAACAATTTTGCCCAACAGCCTCCAAACAATATTGCCAATAACTTTAACCCGGCGAGACCGATTTTATGGAATATCTTTTACATCCAAACAAGCTTTCTACTGTGACAAGATCTACCATTGATAGTAATTGATGTTATCATAGATCACCGACCGCGAACAACTACCTTTTTTACTCAGCCAGCATATTCAGTTAAATGCCAGACTTAGGTTCTTGGGACACCCTGTGCATTACTCGTGGTATTGACGTCACCTAAGCATACCAGGTGTCCAAATACTAGCTTTGTGTAAACTTTGTTTTAATTGTAAAATTAGTTCGTATCGAAAGATGTTTATTATTTATTTGTTATTGTTTACTCATTCATGGACCTTTGTCAGTCCATGGTCTGATAAACCATCATATTTCGTGCAAAAAAGTGCTTCTGCGTGCTCTTTTTCAATCAAGCATACATGGAAGAAACTTAGGAATGTTTTATAGGCCTTTATAGCCAAAGCTCTTTTGTGATATAAAATTGCTCAAAGGGAGCTAAAAGAACTTTTTCCACTGGAACCTGTGAACAGGCCTTGTATCTAGGAGCTGCCACAAATGTGGCACACGCATGATTAATTAACGGTGTGGTGTGTGGTTAATGAACGAAGTTCGTAATTTCGTTGATGAGTTGATTGATGAGTTGATTGAACAGACTGTACAAATAGTGTGGTGTCGTTGATCGCTTATATCGTCAAATTTAGAAAATAATTGAAAACCTACCGGGTGTCCCAAAACAATGTATACAGATTTGGTCTACTCTAGCGACGGACGACAATTTTGGACCAATTGTTTAGTAGAATTTTCGAGTTTCGCCAACGCCACCCAAATGTTTGTTAAACTAAGCTTGAAACGAAACGAAAACCATTATGCTTTAGTTTTCTTCCACTTTGAAAGGAAACGGTGTACAGGAAAGTGGAGTGATTCAGTTAGACAATCTTCCTGTATTCCAGGTGCATTGTACCACCAGTGCAGTGTAATGTGTACCTGGCTGATAGGCAAATAAACTCAATATCCCAGCTCTGATTCCACGGTGCAATAAAGCTGCAGACGACAGGAATGACACGAGGTACGACTTATTACCGATCCTCAAATAATGGTTGTGGAGCTTGGTTCAAATAATTTAGGGAAGGAACTCAATATCAGACTATGCTGAAGCTCTGCAGTGGATGGCTGTGATTAAAACTGAGAAATGTTTTCAAAAATTCCTTTTATAAAATGTTTTCCTTTTATCGAAACTGAAGTCTTAACCAACTGTGATAAAAAAGCAAAGCACGCGTAATCATTTAAGACGAAGTAAGGAACAAAAGATGTTTCGAACCTACCGGGTGTCCCAAAAAAATGTACACATATTTGGTCTACCCTAGCGATGAGAATTTAGCGCAAATCAGTCCGAAATCATTTTTAAAACATTCCTTAATAGTCAACTTGAACATAGATACCTTGTTTGTTGATATTGGTGCTTTGAGAGCTGAAATATTAATCTTCAAAGGACAAATTTGCCTCGACCTCCAAACCAGAGCTTTGGTGTTTTGGCCTAAGCAAATTCTTGAAGCACAGCGAATAAGTCAACAAATGATTGGAAAAAAAT
>REGM01000104.1:276336-332276 GCA_004194415.1 Aurelia aurita | reverse complement strand
GTAAGGAACAAAAGATGTTTCGAACCTACCGGGTGTCCCAAAAAAATGTACACATATTTGGTCTACCCTAGCGATGAGAATTTAGCGCGAATCAGTCCGAAATCATTTTTAAAACATTCCTTAATAGTCAACTTGAACATAGATACCTTGTTTGTTGATATTGGTGCTTTGAGAGCTGAAATATTAATCTTCAAAGGACAAATTTGCCTCGACCTCCAAACCAGAGCTTTGGTGTTTTGGCCTAAGCAAATTCTTGAAGCACAGCGAATAAGTCAACAATAGATTTGAAAAAAATTGAAACAGGAGGAGAAAAATTAAAAGCTGCACAACAGACGCGTTAAAAAAATATAATTTACGTGACACTTATCATAAGGGAGCTCCAAAGTAAACTTTGTGAAATAAATTGTTGATATTGAAATGAATGAAGTTTACTTCGGAGCTCTCTTGATGATAAGTGTCATGTAAATTATATTTTTGAAAGCGCATCTGTTGTGCAGTTTTTAATTTATCTCCGCCTGTTACAAGTTTTTTCAAATCTATTGTTGACTTATTCGCTGTGCTTCAAGAATTTGCTTAGGCCAAAACGCCAAAGCTCTGGTTTGGAGGTCGAGGCAAATTTGTCCTTTGAAGATTAATATTTCAACCCTCAAAGCACCAATATCAACAAACAAGGTATCTATATTCAAGTTGACTATTAAAGAATGTTTTAAAAATGATTTCGGACTGATTCGCGCTAAATCCTCGCCATCAGTGCTCATCCCGATACCATGCGATGCAGGCATCCCCTTCACGACCTTGTCTGATTTCGTGCACGGATGTCATCCCCCACAAAATATATGCATGAATGGATCCTGGCTGGAAGGCTGGAAGGATCGTTGAAATTAGTAATTGTGACAACTGTCTTTTATTTACATAATTATTGCTTATTCTTGTTACTTTGTATTTAACAAGCACGTACACAGTAGAGATTCCTAGTTGTCTAATCTTAATATGAAATTGTTTCAGGGTCAAACCTAGTGATCGCTACAGTCTTGAATTTAGAAATATATTTTCATCCTCAGTCGTATAGAATTTTTTCTTGAATCTCTTTCTATGATCCGCACTCGGACCATTGGCGAGGATTAACCACAAACAACCGCTCTGCTCGGATAGAATACCCAGTGTCCAAAAAAAAGTACTCCTGTTTGAAAAATCACCAAAATTTGATTAAAATTGTTATCTTTAAATTTGTTTTCGGCAAGTAGGTCAAAGACCAAATAATTTTCTCAGAAATAGCTCATCTTGTGATTGCTTTTAGAATTAGAAATTTAGCTCTTTTCAGGCCTGCCTGGTTTTGATGCATGCTGCAAACAGCACTGATGATTACCAGATTAAATTCTTTTTAGATATTAACTTCTTGTTTAGTCATAAATGTAAAAAAGAAAAGCAAAATATCATTGTAGACTTGAAGGATAATGAAAAGGCGCAAAATAATGGCTCTTAGGAAAGATTTACGATGTTGCTTAAAGAGTATAGCTCAGAATAAGGTTTTTCAACCTGTCATTTTATACCCTTTAAGTAACGAAAACAAAAATTTTATCATCTTTAAATGTATTTAGATCAATCATTGACAAAAAAGATTTTTAAAAATTTTGTGATAGTTTTCGTGATTGTTTAAACGGGAGTACTTATTATTACGGGAGTACTTTTTATTGAGACACCCGGTAGTATTTTAGAACTATGTTCAAACAGCTATACTTTAAAGCCCCATTTACACAACAGAATGTTGACACGACACGAATAGAACTGGTACCCGTACATTCATCCGTACTGGGACTATTAGCGCGGTATAGTCCAGCACGGGTAAACATGCCAAACGAAAACCACGAACATCGGCTCTGAATAAGAATAGTAGTTTCAAAGTCTGTCTCGCATTAGATGTCAGACAAAAATATCCGCAAATAAAAGCTATTAAGAGTTTTGAATGAGTCTTGCGTTATCGCAACTCTCACCTAACATCTTTTTTTATACAGACTTTAGAAGTACACTCAGAAACTCTTCATGAAGCGATCAGTAGTCAATTCGAAGTTAAAGACCCATTGCTAACCATGATCCTTTGTGGCGCCAAAGTCGACTTTCGTATTATCTGAAAGTCGTTTCTGGCCTAGGTTCTCTTTGTCTTGATTTTCAGACGGCGCACAAAGGATCATGGTTAGCAATGGGCTTTTACTCGCCTGGAAGGGCAGGCCTAAATTAGTTTTACGGTTACTATACCCCTTCAGTGACCACTCGTTTTCTCTGTTTTCTCTTGTGATTGTCACACACGTTAACACAATACTGTTAAACTATACATCTTTCGATTTGTCATTAAATGGAGAGTATTTATGAGCCAAAAAATACAAATATCCAAGAATCGTGGGCCCACACCGGAAAAGGCGCAAATTGGACCTTTCCCCTTCTATGACCTACTGTACCCCACAGTAAGCTTCACATAAAATTCGACGAAATTTTTGCTTTTTTAACACATACATCAGTCAAGCAAATAGTGTCTGATATTTCCCTTGCGTGTCTTAGCTTCTGAATAATTAATCGAACAATTTTGCTCTTCGCCCCTGGCCTCGTTTTCGTATTTCATTCAAATGTTAAATTTGGACCACCCAATTTTCCCCAAAACTGAGACGCACTTTGTTCACCCTATGATTTTCTTTCTGCCAATGTTATTTTCATTCATTCAGCACAATGGCTTTTGCACTATACGGCTACAAAACTACAATATAACATAACAAAACATACAACAATTACTTGAATAAACATAAGATCCTTTTGGATGATTACAAAGTCCGTCCTGAGCTATGATTGAACACTCTGGATTTTTGCGTTCTCCGCGCGTTTGCTTACCACCTTAATTGCAAGTATATGCATCTCTGATAAAAAGCACGAAATCTGTTTATCAACGCCTGCAAGCCACAAAGGATCATTAATCATGTCGTTTTGTTGATATTTTGTAAATCTGCGAACAGCAATACTCTACATTAGTCAATTAAGAGACTGCAATCTGAAATGGATAATTCATGTTAATGACCGAGATGGAAAGTACAGTCCTGCCAGCCAAATGCTATACCTGTTCATACGACCTGTTCATTTTGCCTTCTGCGTTCAGCTAAACCAAAAGTGAATCAATGTTCAGTCTTTTCTGTCAGTAGCAAAATATTACACCAAATTATAGTTTTGGAGCGATAAATGATTTTCATTGAAGATTATTTTCTTCCCGAGTTGTCATTGCTTTCGTCCTTTTAAACTTCATAAGGTACATAGAAATGAACTGCAATTGTTCATTAGCAACTGGTTTTCATATGCACAGCGAGTGAGTTAGCCATCGAGGTTTTAGGGCATCTTTTGCTGCTTGCTTGTTTTGCATTTGCAGCTTGATTTACTTTTTCACAGAAATCTTTTCATTTGCGATGGCTAATCGCTTTGTACTTGCGTGTCAATCAAAATGCAATGAAAGCTATTGCTATAATATCCTCTACTTTTAAGGGGTTAGACCCCCAACAGACAAAACTTTGTCAGCTTTAGAGATATTCTCTTCAGATTTGGACAGGATATAAAGATAACTGACCTTTGTTCAAAAAATTTGTAATTTCAATTAAATATGCAAATTAGGCAAAATGGCGGCAATAACAATGGTAGAAAAGTGCTGCATGCTAGTAACAATTTTATTTCCACAAAAATAATGATAATGGACTGAAACTTTTTTTAAGCACTCATTATATGCATAGCTAGAGAATGAAAACATTTCAGCCTGTTAGTCACTTGNTTAAGGGGTTAGACCCCCAACAGACAAAACTTTGTCAGCTTTAGAGATATTCTCTTCAGATTTGGACAGGATATAAAGATAACTGACCTTTGTTCAAAAAATTTGTAATTTCAATTAAATATGCAAATTAGGCAAAATGGCGGCAATAACAATGGTAGAAAAGTGCTGCATGCTAGTAACAATTTTATTTCCACAAAAATAATGATAATGGACTGAAACTTTTTTTAAGCACTCATTATATGCATAGCTAGAGAATGAAAACATTTCAGCCTGTTAGTCACTTGCATTGCAGAGAAATTTTGGATTTAATTTGAGATCGGGAAAAATTGCATTACTAATAATTTTCAAGGCAGCATAATAATTTTGCTCTGAGGTATAGCCAGCTCCAAATCTGTCATTCTCTAGAGCAAGGTCAAAAGAGTATTTCCTGAAAATTTCATGCAAATTGATCAAACGATGATGGAAATAAATTGTCACAAGCACCGGAAATTGTCACTTTTTGCTAAATGCAGGAAAATGGCTTTGAAAGTGAAACATACAAAAAACGTCTATGTTTACTGCTATTTTTGCCTCAAAGTTCACCAGATTCATAAGTCATCCCCTTCTGCTCCTTCTTAAAGTCCAAAAGACTTATCCCTGATGGTTTCTGAGTGTTTTTGTACTATTTTTATTTTTATTTGATGATTATTTCTATGCGACTGCTAGTCGAGTCGGCTCACTTTATGATATTCTTGCTATTGTTTTGGTTCTTGACTGACCCCCAGCCTCTTTGAGGAAAATGTTGTTGATAGAATACTATTATATCATGAGTTACAGTACTTGCAGCATATAAATCTATGTCTTTTCTCTTCGGAAAACCAATTTTTTGTGACATTTCCTAATCTCGTTGTTCAGTGATTTCTAGGGTTCCACTACATAAGAGTCCGGACATTTGGATGAGGGATACCCGTCATCAACAACTCACGAATGACCTTCACAAGATTAGATACATCTGGAAGGCCATTGTGCTTCTAATCTTGTGTTTTGTTGACTTTTCTTTGTGATAGCAACGTTCGTACCCTTGCTTGTCCCTTATGGCACAAATGATGTTGTCGGGCTTCATTTTTGAACAGCCGGAGATGAAAGAGGTCTGCAGTTACATCATCTCTCCTACATTCCTTCAAATTTGTAATGTAATCTTTTATTGCAAGGTTGAATTAATATAACTCATGGCGCATTCCATTTTCAAATCAAACTACCCATTGCATTCCAGGAGTTTCCCTTTGAATTTAGGCCTAAATTTGAAATACATCACTCAGTCAGTGCATTTATTCTCATTTATTTTTCAAGCTGTTCTCATGCATGCTGGTCTTTTAAACAAGACATTCATTCTTTCTTGTAAAATTCACTTCTTAAACCATGTGTTGTGTCACAGCAGAAACAATTCCGTAGATTGAGTCAAGTTCGTCACTTGGTTTTGTTTTGACATCAAATATTTTTGTTTGATTTGATTGATGGGCCTAAACCAAGAGAGGACGGAAGAAGCATAGTCTTAGGCCGCCTCGACACTTTTTTGGCTTTAAATTCCCTGTTCATTCGAATCACTTGTTCACCTCTCGTAATATTCCATTCCTTTTGAGCTTTTCCAATTTGATTATTCTGAATTCCCGTCATCTGTCTTGCATCTTGGTCGAAAACAATTTCGTCAATGTTTGGTACATAAGACTAGATTATTGCTCCATGTAACTGTCACCAAACTGCCTCTCTTTCGTGCAAAGAATCCAATTCAATCACAAAACTGAGCTGCTTGGTTGCTGGGGGTTTGGAGGGGTATTTTATCCTGTTTTTTAAGCTGAATTTTCGGATTTTTCGTTACCAAGGGCGTTGCTAAGGAAATTTAATTAGGGTGCCATCATTACAACCCAATAAAAATGATGATAAAGCAACGTTTTGTTGAAAATAAGTTAGTGTGCCTGAAAGAGCATACTTCAAACCATATTTTTTCCATTATAAATTTTTTTTAAAAAAATTGAAAATTTTGGCTTAGCCTTGGGGGNCCAATAAAAATGATGATAAAGCAACGTTTTGTTGAAAATAAGTTAGTGTGCCTGAAAGAGCATACTTCAAACCATATTTTTTCCATTATAAATTTTTTTTAAAAAAATTGAAAATTTTGGCTTAGCCTTGGGGGTCTACCCCCTTAAGTAATGTGACCATTCTTGATGATCTAACCTTTCCTACGTTCTCTTTCAAATCCTATAGTTGGGCGTAACGGGGACTTCACAGCTGCAAATCATAATCTTGGAGAGATAAATGGTTTTCGTTGAAGATCATTTTCTGATAGGGTTGTCATTGCTTTCGTCTCTTTAAATTGAATATGGTAGGTGAAAATGGGGTGAAATTGAACTATGAATTTTCATTAACAACCCATTTTCGCATGCACGGTGAGTGAGGTAGCCATCCAGGCTCCAGGGTATCTTTTACTGCTTGCATGCTTTATATATATTTGTGGCTTGACTTATTTTTCATAGAATTTTTTTGTTTGCAGTTGCTAATCGTTTTGTACTTACGTCTAAATCAAAGCAATGAAAGCTATTGTCATAAAATCCTCCACTATTAAGTAATGTAACGATTCTTGATGGTGCAACCTTTCCTGCCACTGGTGTGAAACAGGGAAACAGAGCCCTTGCATCACCAAATTACAATCTTGGGCGTTAAAATGTTTCAACTGAAGATTATTTTTCGCCAGAGTTTTCTTTGCTTTCGTCCTTTATAAACTTCATAAGGTAGGTAAAGATGAATGTAAATTTCATTAACAACTATTTTTCGCGTGCACAGCCAGTGAGTTAGCCCTCCAGGTTTCAGGGCATCTTTTGCTGCTTTTTTAGCTACATCTATTTGCATTATACATTTGCGGCTTGATATATTTTTCGCATGAATCTCTTTGTTTGCACGCTCTAAAGCCTGGTTCACACTAGGTCGTTGAAGTCGCTGGGGTCGTTGAGATCGCTGGAACAAACGTCCCAATAGACCCAAAAGACTGAATGCGAACGGCGAAAGTAAGCTCCCCAATGGCCCTGACGACACCAACGACTGAGTTTTTGCCGTTCACATTCAGTCTTTTGGGTCTTTTGGGTCGTTCGTACCAACGACCCCAGCGACTGCAACGACCTGATGTGAACCAGGCTTAACCGCTTTAAACTTGAGTGTCGATCAAAAGCAATGAAAGCTATTGTCACAAAATCCTTCGCTGTTAAGTAAAGTAAAGATCAGGTCCTACTGTGGTGTGTAACAGAGCCCTCGAATGATTGGTTCTTGGAACGGTGAATGGTTTTCATTGAAGATGACTTCGCCAGAGTTGCCATTGTCCTTGGTCCATTGAAACTTTAAAAGGTAAGTAAAAATGAACAGAATATTAGAGTGTTTCTTTTTGGTATTAATCTAAATAGATAAATAAAATTAACTTTAATCTATGTAGCGGGCAACTTTTGCGTCCTGAAATTGTCCATTAATTGGAGATGACTAGAAGAAAGGTTGTTTCAATACGTTGTCACATTGCATTTCCGGAGTGAAATTGGTAGATCGTTAATATAAATTAGAAAAAGGAGTGGACCAATACATGAACCCTGTGGTACACCGCAATCAAACCTCTGTAAATTGAGGATACGCTATTAAGCTTGCAAAATTGACGTCTGTTTTGTAGATAGGGCTTGGACCAATTGGTCATGACCATCTATGCCATATTTCTTCAGTTTTTCAAGTAAAATTTGATGATCAACGGTATCAAAAGCTTTTTTTAGGTCGATAAATACCATCGCGGTGGATTTCCCATTATCCACATTAATATACCAATCGTCAGTACTATTTAACAAGCAAGTAACCACAGAGTGTAGAGACCTGAAGCCAGACTGGTGTGAGAAAAGAAGCTTGTTTTTGTCCAAGTACTCGTGAACCTGGTTAAGAAAACCAGCTTCTCGAAAACTCGAGACAAGAAAGGGAGAACCGATACAGGTCTGTAATTGGGACGACAATTTTTTTACCCACTTTTAAATATAGGGGCAAGTCTCACAACCTTCCATAAATCGGGAAAGTTCCCAGCTGCTAAAGGGTGCACCGCTAAAGATAGATTAAAAATGTCACAGAGGGTATGACCGTGACACCAGCTCTCCTTAAAGAAGTTAGCAATGCCATCAGTGCCAGATCCCATCGATTCTTTAAATTTGCAAAAAGCCTTTTCAAGCTGATGAATACTTATCGGCAGAAAATGAAACTGGGATTATTCTTCATTGACCGAATATTCATTTTCCAAAAGAGGCTTTTTCTTTTCCGGTATTTTACTACTGAGGTTGATTCCTACATTGCAGAGAAATTCAGTCATTGATTCTGCGATACCTTTATTATTTATGGCTGTATTTCTATCAATACTGAGAGAAGAAATTTCTGTGGTCTTCGACTTTTTGTTGATAACCTGATGTACTTTCAAGATCACCTTGATAAGAGGTAACCTTATTTGTAAAAAACTCACGTTTCAAATCAAGATTTATCTTGTTGACCTTGTTTCTCACCTGCCTATATGCCTGCTGTAGAATTTCAGATTTAGAACGCATTGCTTGCTTACGTAACTTATCGGGAGTGGCAGATACCTTCCGAAACTCTTTTGTGAGCCAAGGGGAAAATCTATCGGACACCTGTTTATTACGCACAGGAGCATGCTTTTCTAGAATAAGTGAAATATATTGGACCAATGTTCAATGATGACATCGATATCGTCTGTACTGGAAACAATACCCTTCCAATCAACCGATAGCAAATCATTCAAAAACTCAGTTTTATTAAAATTTTCATACTCCTAGTAGACATCTTTTTATGCTGCTTCTTTAGAGAGCCACGGAATTTTCTGGCACCATAGACCAAATAATGGTTGCTCAGGCCAATATGGTGAACGCCTGATACTACAATGCTTGATTTTTTTTAGTAGCAACATGATCTATCAGGGTAGAGCATGTATATCTTCTCTAATGGTAGTGGCAGTCTCTACAAGCTGGTGAAAACCGACAAGATTATAGACGTTAATGAACTATCATCGGTTCTTTGAACATTCTACCATTTGTCATCCATTCCATTAGATCGTAAGTTATAATTGTGCAAATATTCTCACGGTAAATGACACTAAAGTACCTCATGTTTTGGAGAGAAAAGTGTAATGACCATATACTCAACAATTTTGAAAGTTGGACGCTCACAGTAAAAACCTACATATAAGAACCACAACTTTTAAGAACCTTTTGGCTATAACTTTGGAGGAAAATTTTCTGAACTTTGCAACAATTGCATTAAAACTGGAAAGAAAGATATTTCAAATTGCTGGATGCATAAAGCATGTAATCTATTGGTTTTTAAATTGGACATGCCTTCTCAATTGAACCATTTTTACATTTTATACCCCAGAATTAAAAGCCTTTGCTATACCGGGTGAGTCAGAAAAATGTTTAGACGTTTGAAAGCCTGCTGTTCTCAAAGCATCTAGTGGATTCCTATAAACTGACAATAACTGTGCAGCTAACATATCAACTTAGATAAGAAAATTTAGTTTGTCAAAATCGGTCATATCGTTCTCAAATTACAAGCGATTTTATGAAAATACTTGATCTCAAAATCCTTCAAAACAGGCCTAAAATCCTTGATAAAATTTTCTAACTATTTAGCCCCACGGCTATCATGATCAAACTCTATCTGTCTATCTTATTGGCCAACCATTTACTATATCGATATGAAGAGGCTGCTGTATAATCGCATACACTTGAGACTGTCATTCAGCCCTTTTCCGTCTATTTTCTATTTTCAGGAGGGAGGATTGCTAGCAAATTTGATCAAGGATTTTATGCCTGTTTTTGAGGATTTTGGGATGAAGCAGTTTTATAAAGTCGCTTGTAATTTGAGAACGAAGCAACCGATTTTGACAAACTTAAATTTCTTATCTAAGTTTATTAGTTACACAGTTATTGTCAATTTATAGGAATCTGATAAATGGTTTGAGAGCTACAGGCTTTCAAACGTCTGAACATTTTTCGACTCACCGTGTAGGCTAAGCTCAAAAACCGATGGCTCTCATACGCAGGTTTTTACTGTATGCTAAACTGGCCTAACAAACAACAGCAAAACAAAACAAAATCCTGATAAATTGAGTTCGATATTATCAAGAACAGATAAATGAAGATCCTTCTTGTAGCGCCGTCCTTATCAAGAGGAACACCTTAGATCAGAATGAACAGTTAGGTGTTTTGTGATATTTAAAAGATATTTGACAGTAAGCTACGCTGTAATCTCATATGCTTAGGATAGAAACAGAATCATGAAAAGCTATACAAAGCTCCTGGATACAGCAGTTTCGAGGCAACTCCTATTTCGAGAGGAACTTTATTAAATGTTTTCAAGGTAAACTTTGGAAACCGCGCTCAATTTGAATAATTATGGGTTTAGAAAGTCATACATTATGGATCATGAATTAAGATTAGTCCCCTGGAACATTGTCTATATCTTCATATTGGGTTACCAAGTAGTGTAAAACAATTTGGAACTTTGAAATTTCATAAATTAGGAAAATCTGTAATTGTCAGCCCTCTTCGCCAGTGTCTGATCAATCTCTGTGTAATTTTAACTTTTCTCTGTTGAAATTTTAGAACATGAGTGTAAGTTGAAGCATGACTGTACACGGCTCAAACTTTCCAAGCTGCTTCTATTTGGCTGACGGCCGTAACTAGAAGAAGACCTAAGAAGAAATCTTGATCTTAATGTGACTTTCAACTCCGCACCGATAGCAAGTTTCTAAAAGTTTTCAGTCACATCAATCAGGTTTATCTATTCGAACTGATGTATATCCGGATCGTAACCTGGTTTATTCTGAGTTAAGTCGCCAAATCTGATTGAATGAGAAGTCTTCGGAGTGACACATACATTCCCTACCTTACCTCGCACCACGTATTTCATACAAAGTATAAGAAACCAAGAATTTGACCCTGTGCTTTTCGGTTTTATTCTTCAGTTCTGAAAGTTTCTTACAAGTTTCTTGAAAGTTTCCTTCAAATTTTCCTTGTCTGCCCAGGATGACCTTTGCCTTTTTTTGCATTTCACAGTGAATTTTATAAAAGTGCCTCTGTGAAGTAACTGGCTCACAAGAGTACTATACTATCGAGTAATGCAGTACAAAAAACCAAAAGATGATTTGGAATTTGAATCTCCTAGTCTAAATCAGGATGCTTCTTGAATGATATTTTGATAATTCGAGAGTTCAGTTTCTCACGTTTCCATTAGGCAAAAATTAAGGGGAACAATTCCAAGCGAAGAAAAGTCCTGATTGCGAACAATGGAAATATTTTTCTTGAGGGATATTCCGCCTAGTGGAAACTAGACTTGTTAAAGAACTGTTGAGCATTACAAATTCTTTCAACATGAATCCTTAATTAGAAAGTAGCCGATCACAAACATTGGATGCAGGTGCCAAGATTTCTCTGTTTGCCGAGACTAATTATTTGTCATTGGAAAAGCCTTTGAGATGTCAGTAGAGACGGAGATAAACACTGCTAGCAACATCCACGTAGCTGAGGAAAATATGAATTGTATTGTATTTCATGTATATAGAGCATATGAGGTGTATCTGAATATGACGATGAATTAATAAACAGCCCCGCATGCATAAAAACGGGTAGAGGCCAGAATCGTATCTTGCAGGCATTTAGAATGTTAAATATGTAATGATTCCAGCTTGGCACGCGCTCTCTGGCACAGTAAATGCAACACTTTGCCCTCCCTTGTCTTATGATACCTATAAAATACACAATTCAGGCCTAGAAAGAGCTCATCGTTTTATTTCCCTAGGGAAACATTTCCGTCTTAATCGCAGATGAAGAACTCTCACCATCACTCACCATTACAGACATTCATAAAAGGGTGACGGTGAATTACTCCTTCGCAAATTGCATGAGACAGGGCTACTTCAACGTGCAGTGATAACCAATAAATAAAAATTTGTGCAATGTTAATTTTAGTCTGGACGAATTTTTGCATTGACTGTTGATGAATTCTCTGTATCGTGATATATCGGGTGTCCCAAAAAAGTACTCCTGTTTGAAAAATCACCAACAATTTATTACATCGCCGATCTTTAAATTTCTTTTTTTGGCAAGTAGATCATAGACCAAATTATTTTCACAGATATAGCTGATCTCGTGATTAGTTTTAAAGTTAGCAAAATTTAGCTCTTTTTATCCCTGCCTGGTTTTGATGCATACTGCAAAAAGTATCAGAAAAGGGAGTATTTTTCTGAAAAGATATGCGCTAATGAGGGCAACTTGAAAGAAACTTGGAGTGCTATCAATCAACTAATCAATAAACGTTCAAAGACAACTAATATCACCTCTTTAACCGTTGATGGTAAAAGTATCACTAAGAAGATTGAAATTGCTGATTCTATGAACGATTTTTTCTGCAACATTGGGGAAAATCTTAGCTCTAAGATACCAGATACAGCTAATCCACTAGTAAGTGGTGACTATTCAGTGAACAATGAATCAGCGCGTTTTGAGTTTCAAATGATCAGCCCAGAAAACCTGGTAAATATTATGACAAAGTTTAAAAAATCGTACGGATTTGGTGTGGATGGCATTTCAAGTTTCTTTCTCAAGATTGCGATGCCTGTTATAGCTCCGGTATTATGCGATATATTTAATTGGTCTCTTGCATCAGGAACCTTTCCGCAAAACTGGAAGATAGCGAGGGTTTCGCCTATCTACAAGGATGGCAACATAGAAGATAGATCTAATTATAGGCCTATTTCTGTACTTCCCGTTGTCTCACGTCTATTTGAGAAGATTATTTTTGATCAAATGTATACTTACTTTGTAGCAAATAAACTATTTTTCTCTGGCCAATCGGGGTTCAGGGCTTTACACTCTGTACTGACATGCTTGCTGAAGTGTACCAATGATTGGTATATGAATTTTGACAAAGGCCTCTTTACAGGGGTTATATTGATCGACTTGAAGAAAGCGTTTGACACCGTCGATCACGATATTCTGATTGCGAAGCTATGTCGCTATGGAGTTATTGGCAATGAACTCGATTGGTTCAAATCGTATTTGAGCAATCGAAAACAATGTTGTAAGGTAAATGGCCATGTTTCTAAACTACAAGATATTAATTGTGGAGTGCCTCAGGGTTCTTGCCTTGGTCCACTCCTCTTTTTGATATACGTTAATGACTTGCCATTTGCCTTAGATAGAACTAAGGCCACAATGTATGCGGATGATACGAGCATTTCCTACTCCTCGAAATATGTTACTGATTTGACCCAAGTCATCAATACTGATCTTAATAACATTCGTTTATGGTTAATGGGAAACAAACTTTCTCTTAATGTCGCCAAAACACAAAGCATGATTCTAGGTTCTGGAGTACGATTGCGGAAACTGGGCCTGAATGATACCACAGTCGGTCCCGACTTTCAAATCAACGAGGATAGGATAGCTTTTACAAGCAACGTGAAATATCTTGGGGTTCAAATCGATTCCCAACTGAGTTGGAAAGAGCATATTACTGTTGCACTCAACAAGATTTCACGAGGAGTAGGAATGCTTAAGTACTCCAAAAAATATCTGTCTTTAGAGACTGTCCAGAAAATGTATTTAGGCATAGTAGAACCACATATTAGGTACTGTTGCTCGGTCTGGGGTTGCGCTGGTGATACCATCATACTAAAACTTCAAAAGCTACAAAATCGAGCCGCTCGTATTGTGACCAACAGTCCTTTCGATAAAACTTCGCTGCCGCTGATAGCTCAACTCGGGTGGCTAAATGTAAAAGAAATGGTTGATTTTGAAACAGCTACCATTGTTTATAAATCCCTTCATGAACTAGCACCTCCTTATATGCAGGACATGTTTCACAAACTGTCTGATTCAAGGAATCGGGTCCTACGCAATACTGAAACAGATCTTAGGATCCCACTATGTAAAACATCAAATGGGCAACGTAGCTTTTCATATCGCGGAGTGACTGTTTGGAATCAATTGAGCTCCGAAATTAAAACCGCCCAATCGCTGGCGATTTTCAAAAACAGGCTAAAAACGTTTTTGAAAAGTAATAGAGATAATCAAAAATGAATATCACACATCGAACATAGAGTTTGGTCAATTTTCCTTTCTTAGAATTGAGATTTTCTTTTTTACGCTTATTCTATAGCTTATAATTTAATCATAGCAACATAAATTGTTATTAGTTTAGGTTTTTAGCAGGGCACATTGTAAATCAGTTTATTCTTTTATAACTGAATGTATTACCCTGGGTAAATAATTAAAAATGAAAAAAAGGAAATGAAATGATGATTACCACTTTAGTTTCTCTTTTTTACATCAAGCTGTTTGGTCATAAATTTCAGAAAGAAACGCTAAATATCATTGTAGACTTGAAGGATAATGAAAAATCTCAAAATAATGGCTGTTAGGCAAGATTTACGATGTTGCTTAAAAAAGTATAGCTCAGAATAATGATTTTTCAACCTGTTATTGAATACCCTTTGAGTAATAAAAACAAGCATTTTATCATCTTTAAATATATTTGGATCACTGAAAAAAGAGGTTAAAAAAGAAAATTTGATAATAGGCTTGATAATCGAATTTTGGTGATTTTAAACGGAAGTACTTTTTTGGGACACCCGGTACAGCTCTTCTATTTACATGCTTCTCTTCGAATCTAAATTACTTTAGAAAAGCTTGTCCTTTGCAACTGGAGGTGTTGTTTGAAGAAAATTGCGCAATGAAGTTGCACAGTTCTACACATAACTGCCTTGAAAGAAAAGACATTTTTGATAGTTAAGGTATCTTTAATAACATTTTAAGCCAATCTAAAGGGTGTGGCCGCATTTTTTTTAGGAGTACCCCTCGTCCTCCTATATCTTCGGCTCGCTTCGCTCATCTTTGGCCTTTTTACTCCCGAAGTTAGCTGATTCGCACAGTGATAACAAATTTGAAATGAACCCTGGATGAGATCCTGTTGAGAATTTACGAATGTTTAGAAAATTCAAGGGAATTTTTTGTATACTGTAAAGTATTGTGCCAAAGGTGTACATGGTTCTTCTTACCAAGATGCATTGCACTCGACAATCATTTTTGAATAAGCTCATCTGTTGAAGCAATCATTGAACGTAATGCATCTTGGAAAAAAGTTACACTCCAGCGATATCGCATAACTGCTTTGCTTTTCCAGAACCTGAAAAGGGGACTTTTATAGGTTTCATGTCCTTCTTTCAAAATTAGTTCCGATCTCATGATCATTCGAAAACTGCGCGTGGAGAATTGCAGAACTTTGAAGAACCATTAGCTGTATTTTCTATGGCTGCATTACTTTTCATCATGTCTTTCTTCTGTATACTGCTTAAATGTTGGATTAGATATGAATCTTTCATTCTATAACGCATGGGTTGCGCTTTTATTTCGAAAAAGGTACACTTGACAGATTCAGTGTGTCACATTCTACTCCAAAATCAACATGTTTAGCAGACTTTCAGCAGTATGATTCTCAACATGGGTTCTTTCGCCTGAAATCAAATCAAGTGATGAAAAAAGACCACGCTAACCATACTTTTAAAATTCTAAAGTTTTTTGTCTCTGTTGTACTAGCGTTTCTTGAATTTTGACCATACACGCTTTGTTATAAGAAACTCATTTATAAGAAACTAGTAATAGGATTATGAAAAATATAAGAGACTCTAGTACTATGTTTGAAAAGCACTAAGAAACGTTTTAAAACTAAATTGAGAGATAGCATGGCAATTTTGTAGTTGAACCTTTATTCTTGAGTAATGTTAACTGCAATTTTATATTTAAGCCCAACAGAACTATTGCTTGCCATTACCAATTTTTGTTTCATATGTAAAGAATTCATATCTGTATCACTGGTAAAAACTACATAATAATAATAATAATAATAATAATAATAATAATAATAATAATAATAATAATAATAATAATAATAATTATTATTATTATTATTATTATTATTATTATTATTANCTCATTTATAAGAAACTAGTAATAGGATTATGAAAAATATAAGAGACTCTAGTACTATGTTTGAAAAGCACTAAGAAACGTTTTAAAACTAAATTGAGAGATAGCATGGCAATTTTGTAGTTGAACCTTTATTCTTGAGTAATGTTAACTGCAATTTTATATTTAAGCCCAACAGAACTATTGCTTGCCATTACCAATTTTTGTTTCATATGTAAAGAATTCATATCTGTATCACTGGTAAAAACTACATAATAATAATAATAATAATAATTATTATTATTATTATTATTATAATTATAATTATAATAATCTGTGAACCTAAAAGATAAGAAATGAATTAAGAAACTGTCATTACTAGAAAGTGACATTTCATGCAAAATCAAGAAACTTTTAGTTTCATGGGCTCGTCCAAGTTTCCTATAAAAAAACTTGTAGTTTATCAAAAACAAGTCAAATATGAAAAACATGTTTTGTGCCATATTGATCCGATTTGATGCCTGGTCTCGAAGCTGCGCCTGCTCGAATCGAATCAATGCAGAATGTTCAAGTGCATTCATCATTACGAATTGCATACAAAGATTACGGAAAGGATTTTGGTTCTCTCTTTGAGCAGACTAAATCGGTGCCAATCCATGTAAAAACCTACAGTCGCTTATGACTGAAATCTATAAAACAAAATGCAATTTAAATCCACCATTCATGAAGGATAATTTTATGGAGGCGAAGCATTAGCTACAATCTAAGGCATGGCAATGACGCTCAACTCCCAAAGGTACGAACCACGTCCTTTGGACTTGAGTCGATAAATTACCTTGGAAATAAACTGTGGCAATTTTTAACGCAAGAAATAAAACAAGCAAACACTCTTCCATGCTCTTCCCATCTTTAAAAAAGCAAATCAAATGTTGGAATGGTGATAAATGCAACTATAGGCTCTGCAAAGTATATATCCCCAAAGTTGGGTTTCTAACAGGATAGGTGTACTTTATCTTGTATATATTGTAAAAAAAACATTTTAACCTTCTATTTCCAAAAATTTTAATTGTAATTTTTGATTTTTAATTTAATTTAGGCCTTGATTAGCTTTAATTCAGCTATAATTCTATTCAGCCTACTTTAAAATAAATTGATGATGATGATGATGATGATCAAGTGTTGTGATTTGTAAATTCATTCTTTGACTGCTGAGACAAAACAAACTGACTGACGAAATGATGAATGCTTTCATTCACACACATTTATCAAAATTAAATTCAAATAAGCGTCGTACAGAAAGCGAAGACTCGGTTTTTGAGGCCCTTTTTGGGGGCATTTGGAATATGAAATAGTTGTAATTTTGAGCAGAAGAACACAAATATGTGAACCGTTTTGCTTTTAATTATAAAATGAAATGACTCATTTATGAAATATCAGATATTTTGCATCAGTGAAGTTTTGAAAATATTGAAGATATCTGAAAGCATTTAAAGTTAAAATAAGAAATAACAATGCACCCCTTAACAGTGCCTCATTTATAGATGTAAATAAACAGGGGTTGGGCTTCAGGTGGTGAGCCACTCGGTGCTCGTGTCCAGGCAGAAATTCATTCCACGATGCCAATTGCCTGTTCCTCACTTTTGAAGAAGAAGCAGAACCTCTTTTAAGGGATCAGGACTCGGGGGGCAATCAATTATTTCCTTGATTAAAAGGGAAAATATGCCTATTGTTTGAAAAGGTAAAACAATAGATCTAAAGAAGGGACTAGGGGGGCAATTGCCCACCCAGCTAGTATGTTAAAAGAGGCCCTGAGAAGAAGCATTGTTTCAATGCCAATTTAGCCAATGGACGATAAACCAGAACATTTTTAAATTTTTGTCAATGAATTTACGTCTGCAGAAGGTTCTACAGATGGTCGGGAATCAAAAGTCAGAAATAATACTGCTTCCTAAAATTTGCATAAGGAGTGACGACTGTGACGTCACAGGATTAGTGACCACCTCGATCTGTGTAGAGTGAGAGGAGAGAGGAGTAGCCTGAGGAGTGTTGAGGCTGCGCGCAGGCTAAGAGAGGAGGAGCTTGTTGTTAGGGCTGAGCAGGAGGCCTCACTCAGGTAACACACAAAATTTGTGAATGAATTTACGTCTACAGAAGGTCAGGGAATCAACCAATCAGAACAGTTCAATTCTACATATTGACCAATGTAAAGTTNGATATCTGAAAGCATTTAAAGTTAAAATAAGAAATAACAATGCACCCCTTAACAGTGCCTCATTTATAGATGTAAATAAACAGGGGTTGGGCTTCAGGTGGTGAGCCACTCGGTGCTCGTGTCCAGGCAGAAATTCATTCCACGATGCCAATTGCCTGTTCCTCACTTTTGAAGAAGAAGCAGAACCTCTTTTAAGGGATCAGGACTCGGGGGGCAATCAATTATTTCCTTGATTAAAAGGGAAAATATGCCTATTGTTTGAAAAGGTAAAACAATAGATCTAAAGAAGGGACTAGGGGGGCAATTGCCCACCCAGCTAGTATGTTAAAAGAGGCCCTGAGAAGAAGCATTGTTTCAATGCCAATTTAGCCAATGGACGATAAACCAGAACATTTTTAAATTTTTGTCAATGAATTTACGTCTGCAGAAGGTTCTACAGATGGTCGGGAATCAAAAGTCAGAAATAATACTGCTTCCTAAAATTTGCATAAGGAGTGACGACTGTGACGTCACAGGATTAGTGACCACCTCGATCTGTGTAGAGTGAGAGGAGAGAGGAGTAGCCTGAGGAGTGTTGAGGCTGCGCGCAGGCTAAGAGAGGAGGAGCTTGTTGTTAGGGCTGAGCAGGAGGCCTCACTCAGGTAACACACAAAATTTGTGAATGAATTTACGTCTACAGAAGGTCAGGGAATCAACCAATCAGAACAGTTCAATTCTACATATTGACCAATGAAAAGTTGGAAAATTGTCATGTGATATTTTGGACAATTTTCATTAACTCATTGAGAGAGTAGCACACAAGCACACAGTGTAGGTGGTAGGCCGGTGGAGAGAGGGAAGCTTGCACATCAAATTTAAACAAACGCTGCCCGACGCTCGCTTACTTTAACACACTATGCAAGTACTCTAAGCCCATTTGCGATATACTAAACTATCAATATGGCTACTCAAAGACCTAGACGAAATAATTCACCTGGAAACACAAAACTGAAGCCTCAACCATTGAAAGCGACAGCTCCTCTTTCCTCGCTGATCAGAAACCCAAGTCCAACACGAAGAAGGCAAAGCCCACCAGTTCCATCTCCTGTCTTGCAAGTTGGAGACACGAAAAACAAGATAAGAAGAAGCCCAGATGTCTTTTCATCAGAACACCGTACCCTGGTTTCACCCTTGGGTAAGAAATTTATTGGAGTTGTATTTGCCAACTTTGCTGCTAAACTATCATTTTGTTATCTCAATGTCAGCTGGGGCTATGGTAGATGTCATTGCCTTCAGGTAGGTTGTGATGTGCAAAGTGTCACTTGGACGCTTTTGGGGATTAAGCAATGTCTCATATAGAAAATGTTTAAAATACAATGTTTGGAGTGAAAATCATTACAAATATGGGCATCAATAATCTGATCTGCAATCTGCATATATTCAGGGCTTCGGCAGGGTAGGTAGAAGTAGAAGTAGGTAGTAGGAGTAGAACTAAAAAGAGTATGCAGTTAAAATTTGATTAATTTTATTTCTCAGTATTGATAAAGACTTCTCTTAAAATAGTGAGTTTTAAAACTTCTTATCATTGGTGCTAATTTACAACCTTTCCTTTTCATGCGTAACAGGCAAGCTCAAATGTGACTTTGCACTATTAGAATACAAGTAGATACATATTGGATTAGAGATAAATCCAGCAAGTATTATTAAACTCCTGTTTGTAACATCTTTTGTACCATAATTTAGCTTTGAGAATAGCAAGGCATATTTGTTGAAGGGGCTGCTACTATCCTTCAAAAGTACCTAAAAGATACAAAAGATTCAGTTGCTTGAATGAGGATGATTATCTCCAGTCTACCCTCTGCTCTGTTCTGTGGTCCAAGATGAAGAGCTAGTAAATACTAGCAGAAGACTAACTTTCTTTAGCCAAAATGCCTTCAGAAAACAGCAGAAAACTTCTGACTTTTGTTTTGCATTTTGCAAGCTTTCAGTACTGTCCTTCTTTTTCCCTTTTTTCCATTATTGCATCACAAAAGACAATACCTATAATATAATCTATCTGATTTGTGGCACCATAATTTGGCAAAAATTCAATTTTCATTCATAATTTATCTTTATTTTCAATGTGTATGTGTCCCAAAGCATTTTTGCAGTTTCTTTTGAAAAGCAACGTGGTACACCCCTTGTTTTGCTCCCTTGTTTTGCTGACAATGACGAAAGAGCTCTGAGACGTATGACAATTAGGTGATAACATCTCAGCTTTGGCTAGGCCTGGCTCGAAGGCCTTCCCCTTCAAATTGTGCTTTCTATTCCGCATTTACGTGTGACTTTGGGTGAATGAATTTGAACACACATAAACCAAGGGTGTGCTTAAATAAATGCAGTAAATGGTGATGTAAAAACTTTAATGTTGTGAGAGCACTTCCATGTTTTACAAAGAGAGTGACGTGATGGCTTGTCGGTCAACCTGACAACAGCCAACAAAGGCAATGCTTGCCGCGACCAGTGGAAAAACCATTCCATAAACACTGAGATATTTAAATTGCTTTAATTTGCCCTTGAGATTATTTATTTGGAACTCTGTTAACTGCGGATTGGTTTTGTAGCCTCATATAGTGAGAGAAATGTTTCTTTTTAGGGTACTTTTTATTTGACTGATTCAATTTGAAATGAAATCCAAGTTACTCTGAATTTGTCTCGAATGGGCATTTGATTTCGTGTTCAGGTTACTGTTGTATTTGCTCAGAGGCCATCGAGTTCACATCAAAATGTTCTGCTGAATTTTTCACAAATTTGCAAGAATTTTGTTTGTTAACAGTTACTCCCCCATCCAAAACATGGTGTTGTGGTAAATGCCTGTTCTTTCATGTGAATAAGGTTTGCAGGTACACTAATAGAGGCATGTTAGAAAGGTCACTTAAGTACACAACCCTTGCAAGGGTGGCAATAGAATGCACTTATTTCTGAATACTAGAAATAAACAAGTGCTTGAATTAATGGTGATAAGGACTAAACAGGATAATTGTAAAAACAGATTTTAAGTGTTTACATTGTACCTTCTAATGAAAAGAAAATAATTGTAAATTTGTTTGCAAGTTCCAGCCAATCTCTTTGAAGTGAAATGACTGCCTGCATGAAACTCTTCAATCTAACAAGAGAAAGGAAGATTTAGATTGATTTTGAACATAGCATGTTCAAATGCTTTTATCACATATGGAAACATTTAGGGGGCCAACTGAGTGTAATGCGTTTACTTTGGTGTGATACTTTTTTATTGTTAAGGGTTCTGGTGTAAAGAATGGTATTGGTTTACACATGAAAATTGGGTTTTGGCACATGAAAATGATCCCAATGTCATGGATTTGCTACAAAGATGCAAAAGATGGACCCAGTTTTGGCAAAACAAATTGATCCAGTCTCAAGGATTTGCTATAATTAGTATAGTCTTTTGGTATAGGTTCGGGGAATACACTTTACAGAGTTTGGTACAAAGAATGGTGTTTGAAATTTGTGCATTTGGTGTCACATCCTTAGCCAACCTCTTAATGCAAGGTCAAGTGTCAGGCTTCTGATCAAGGTAATAATATCAGTGCAAATATGCATTGCAACAGAAGTTAGCCCTGAGTGTATGCTGAACTACTGAGCTGCAACTATGTTTTCTGTGCCACAAGATGTCTATTTCTTTACTTAAATTGGCATAATATAGACTCAATACAGAAAGATGCAAAAAACTCCATGTTTGAGCAGAGACTCTGATGCTACTTTTGTTAACTGATTTTGATGTGGGTCCTGTCTGTTATGTCATTTTGTGTTTGAAATTACGTCTAGGAATATGAAAGCCTGAAAGAGCAATAATGATTTGCTGGTTTTTGCTGAGGAATTTGTGCTGTATTTCTTGGCAAAGCTCTTTAGGTATTTTTGAATGGGGAACTTACAGTATATACATAAATGTAATGTCCCACATTAAAAAACTGGGTTTACATTTAGTTTGCATTTAGTTTGCAGCAAATCTGCACAAAGTTTGTTGTGACTTTGTTTTGAGTATGTTTCAGATTTAAGAGTTTGTAAATTGTTTGTAAAGAGTTTGAATTTTGCACCAAACCAGTTTGCAACAGTTTGTGTGATAGCTTCCTGAATGCATGCAAATTTGCACAAACTCCATACAAACTTGCACACTCCAAAAGAACAAGAGATCATACTCAATGCAAAATGATTGCAAAGTTTGCGCAAAGTGCATTTTTTACTAAGGGGTCATGCACGTGGTTGCTTTTTTTTAATCATACCATTATCTGAAGGGACGGTATGGAGTAGAATGAGGTGGATGTTTTTGTCCCAACATCAAAGTCAGTAGTTTGGAAAAGCCAAAGGGCGTATCTAATCCCATAACTTGAGTATATATATATCACAAAATAGCCCATGAGTATCACAAAATAGCCACAAAGAATATTTCAAGAGAAATGTGCAAAAATCTGTTTTGTATCAATTTATGGTGTGCTGCCAACATTTACTCAATATGCTTCATATTGCTTTCTGTTGTGAATTAAAACAATGCTTTTGTATCACTATTATTTGGATCCATGTTGTGAGTTCAAGAAGTCCTTAAAATGCCCCCATGAATGATAAAGACAATTTTTTTTTCTTTCTTACAAATGAACACCTAAACTNCAAATATTTGATGGAATTTTCGTCCCCCCTCTCTGATTTACGCGAAAATTTTCGTCTCCCCTCCAACATTGCAGAAAATATTTTCAACCCCCCTCCCAATATATAATCATATACAAACTTGTGTATATACCTGAATATATACCTGTACTTATGGTACATGTGTCACTATACTGTCTTGAGAATTTGGAAGGATTTGAAATAGCAACCTAACAACTAAATGGCATGCCAGCTTGTACCTCTTTTTAGCTGAAACACATTGTTGATCTTTTACTAAATTAAGGGAAATTCCCGATGACAAGGCAAAGAGTTTTCCAGAAGGGCATGCTTGTTCTTGTCTGAGGAGGCCTTGCAAACCTAAGTTGTTTGGTTTTATTTGAGATCATTTAACAGATTTACATAAAGAGAGCAAAAGGACATTAGCTCTGCAAATAGATACCATCAAATGATGCTTGAGTGATAGTAGGTAGTTGATGTTTGAGTTTTGCTCTCATTGGAGAACCTAGGAGATTACAGGGTAAGGATACCTCATTCTGCTGCTCGTTGGTGGCAAATTTCAGTTTATGCAAAAAATTGATGGATCTGCAACAGGAGTTTATAATGACCATTGGCACATATGAATCTGCAGAAAGTATTAGGTAATGATGTCTGTTGAGGCTATTTTTCTTGCAGTTATTTTGAGGTAATTTGAGGACAGGCAGATCCTCTCATAGGAAAAGCTTGCAGATTTCAGCATGCATAAGCATATCTAAGTGCTAGCTGCTGCTTGGACATTTTTAGAATCAAGTGTCTTTTGTGAAATGTTTCTTTGGGCCCTGCAACCTTTTAGACCTGAAGCATACATGTCAAAATTAATGGACGCTGCTAAATCTTCTTGGAGATTTTTGGACTGAGATACCAATTATACCTTTCCGTTCAAGTAGCACTTTTTTAAGGGTGGCCATATGATTGTGTGTGCTTTCATACTAAAACCCCTAACCTGAAAGTGTGGTAGAAAATATTTAAATTCTATGAGTAATGTGGAGCAATGGTAAAAGACAAACTGACAGTTACAAATTATATACTGTGTGTATTATTTATTATTATTATTGAAAACACTACCAACCATATACCTTGTGGCATATTTCTCGTGCAGAGATTTCATTACAGAAGTCGGTTCAAGTTAATTTTTCAAATTACAGGATTTTAATTTATTTCAGTATTTAATTTGTTAAAGGTGTCTTGTCAGAACTCCTTTTATTATTCTTACACTGTCTTTGTGAAATGTTTGCGTGAAAAACTCAAATGCATCAAACAGCATAACTGAAATGTAATTTTTAACTTTGTCTGTCCATCTGATGTAGGTCTAGTCATAGCATGTAGAATTCCATAACATTTCTTGGAACAGCTGTTTATGCTGTCTTGTTCATACTTGTAGGTAATCCTTATTCATTACATTGTAAACTTCCCTACTGAGCCAATTGAGCCCTACTGTAATACAAAAAGAGCAATAGAAATGCAAAAACCTATTTGAAAGAAATTTCAGCTATATATCAGTTTGCTTATGATCTCAAGCTAAGCAGTCCTAATGCTTTGGACTATTGCATGGATTATAGGTTTTTGAATATCCAGTGAAACTACTTTATTTTCTAATGGTCTAATTTCCTGATGAAGTTCATTCTTAACATTGCATGTTTTGGTTAAAAATATGATGAACGAAGTATTCATACAATCAAACTATAAATTTTTTATGACTTCCTGCATATAAACATAATTTGACCTCAAGGGTTGTAGTTTGAAAAACTACTGCATGGCAAAACTTCTTAAAGGTGTTGTGGCGCAGTTGTGTAATCCTCTCACTTTGTAGCCAATAGTTCAGAGGGGGTGGTTGAGCCCCACCTCACCACATGAGCATCACAAGGGATCATGGACATGATCTGTGATTCAGCTACCTCTATGTGATCCCAGCACTTCGTGCTAAAAACCTGAACGCACCTTTCTTTTCCCACCTTCACCTAGATTTAGGTTGAGATCAGAAGTATTCTTTAAAATAGGTCACCACAAACAAATGGGGTTGTAAGAATATAGTAAGCTTGAAGCAGATTAAAGGAGTGTGTTGTCTTTTATTTGTGTTCTATTTCTGTTTGAAACAACATCCTTTTTTGTCTCTTGTTTGGAGTTAAATGCTCCAGTGAAAGTGATGCCAGAAAGTATAGCAAGACAGAAATCATATAGTGAAAAGAAGTGGTACCCATCATTTGGGTAAGGGAGAAGGAAATCATCGGTTTAGTTTCATCGCAACTGTTTTCAAAAGCAGACTGTTTTTGCATCTCTATGGCTGCTTCTTCAGATGATTTTAAACCCTAAATTTCAATAGGAAAAGCCGGTCTTGAGGGTTTTCTTCCAGTGCATATTTCATGTTGCAAAAAAGGAGCTTGCATCATCATCATTTTCAGCTGGAATCCAAATTCATAACCAATGCAGCCATTCATGACCGTAGGTCTCAGGATTCTTCTGGTCTGACAGTACACCTTTAAGATCAGTCAAAATTGTCAAAGCTAATTTATTTCCTTTCTTTTTTGCAAGGTGACAAACCAAGACCAGTTCGTCATGGCATTGGGCGTACAAATTCTCTTGAGACTTTGTCAAGTACATACATGAATGGACAATGGCCTAAAGAGGGAGCTTCAGCTTTCTCGCCTAGCACTTCTAGCAAGGGAACCCAAGTAAGTGTAGAAACCTAGATATAAAGTTTGTTGAGGACGATGCTACTGTTTCAGAACTATTTACTCCAATCAAACAAAGGTCATTGCTCTACCCCACCAGGTGGCCCAAAAACGTTGTTCTGCTTGGAAGGCTACTGTGGTTATTTGCAACCAAACTCGAGTATATCTGATAGGCAAACTTAGATTTCTAGGTATCATACAACCTTTGAAGGTGATGTTAGAGGTGATGTTAGAGCCTCTAAAAAAACCGCCTCCAGTAGCGTACTACTTGGGAGTTGCCAATTTCTGATAATTCAGTGACCAACATAAAATTTACAACTTCTAAGTGAATTTTTATGGGAACCAGAGTTCTTTTAGAGCCAAAAATGGATGGGAAGTAATGGTGATTACTTTGGGTTGTTGTGAAAGCTTACAGAAAATTTTTTTGATTCCTTAAAATTGCACAAGAGGGTTGTGTAACATCTAGAAATCTAAGATTGTTATTCAGAAATACTTAGGTCAATTTTTGTGAGACTATAACTGAATAACATTTCACAGTATCCCTCTAACACAGAGCAATTTCCTCTTGGGCCATTGGGTACATTGATGCCAACAGATCCCCTTGCCCCCTCCTAGTTTTGCCACTCTGGTTTAAATGATAAGTAGTCATGTGCACTTTGCAAATCAGTCACCCTTTTCTGATCAGCTGCTCATGCTGTTTGACACTGTATATTTGCAAATGATGTAGGCCTGATACAGCATTGCTAAAAATGCAATTTTGTGCAGTTTGATCTAGTTTCTTCATCTTTGAAAAAACATGCAGCATTTGCAAACAAGAAAGTGATTAGAACAATAGGTAATGATTGGTAAAAGAGAGCACAATTCTAAATGGAACCTGCAGCAGTAATTTGAGTTCTTCATCTCAACTTGTGAAGTTAGATATCTATAGACATGACTTGAATTATGAGGAATTACATCACATGTTAATTTTTGTCATCCAGAAATAAAGATGCTGCAGCAATGATCTGGGAATTTTCTGCATGATTGCATGAATTTATCCAGGGGCAAACATTTTTTTGTTTAAACTACTGTGCTTGGTAACCAGGATATTTTAATCTGCATTTTGGAATCCAAAGGATAGAAAGTTAAAACATATGAGGTACAGCAAAAGATTGCATGGCTCAAAATCATCTGATTGACAAAATGGTGGGGTACGTGTTAGTGAACATAAAATATACAATAAAGAGTACTAATTTTATTTGCATTTTAAATTTCTGATGTCACAATAAGATACCTTCTGAATGTCTTATTTTTGTGCGGGTAATATTTTATTTTCTTCATCCCAAGACACATTCAGGACTAGATGACCTAGGAGAGGAAGCTCAAAAAAGTAATCACAAAAGATCAAACTCCCTTGGGAGTGATACAAAAGAGGTACATCTTATTCTCTTTGCACCTTAGCAGCATATTTCGAATTTCTTTCCTTATTATTTCATGCAAAGTTTAACCCTAATAATTTATGGAGTATAGACCTTTTAGCTATTCTAAAAAAGAGTCTGAATCAAACGATATTTTTATACATTTTGTAGAATTTTTGATTGTACACAAAAGTGATAGAAGCTCTAACGCCACTCAATTGAACCTTCCGTATAAAAATGTATAAACATATCGTCTATTGTTGAAGGTTTTAGTCTAACCTTGTTGTACAGTACATAAGAATAAGCTGACTTCAGCTAGGAAGTTGGAATTAACAGTTAGAGGAAGAGAAAAAGGATCTAAGTCTGTTATACATCAAGAGGAGAACGAAGAGTAAAGTCCTTATGGTGGTCTTAGTCAACAGATTAACACCCGTTTTTCAACTGGTGATCCTCCAGTTAGACCTATGTAAATATTTTGATCTTTCCATAAAACCTGTTCATCCCCTGATAATATGGCTTATTGAAGACAGTTTAGAGTGGTTTTAGGAGACAGAGCAGTCTGGGAAGTATGGGCACCTGTAGATGAAAGGTGTTTTGGTGCAGATAAGGTATCTCGCAATTATTGTTAGCTTGAATGCCAACATGATCTGTAGGGCCCATATATAGGTTAATGAAATACTTGATTAAAGAAAAACCAAGTAATCCTGGCTTTAGTTCAAGATAATAGATGCCATACTTACACGTTTCTTATACAGGAAACTCGTTTATAAGAAACTAGTACTGGGACAGCCGAAAATTTAGGAAACTTTAGTACTATCTTTGAGAATCACTAAGAAACTTTTAAAAGATGAATTCAAGGAAATTATGGCAAAGATGTCGTTGCACTCTTATTCTTCAGTTATGTCTACTTCAAGATTATTTTTTCAAGTATATCTAGCAATGATAAATACTACATAAATAGAAATATTTCACGCAAAAAATAAGAAAGAATAAAAAACATGCAATTGATGGTAGTTTATAGTTTGCTTAAGCCTGGTCTCCATATGATCGCTGCTGTCGTTCCCGTCGCTGGTAAATTTTTCAGCTACACGAACGACGCGAACGACAGGAGTGATCGAATGGTTTCGAATGGCGCTAGGATCGCTGACTTTTTGAAAAATGGTTTCCATTAAAAAAATTTGATCGCTGGCAGTCACTCGCGTCGCTATCTCAGCGACAGGGTGTCGCTTGCGTCGCTACGATCGCTGGCAGAAAAAAGTGATAGTTTCCATCAAATCGTTCGTGTCACTACGGTCGCTAGTACGTTTTTTCAGCGACGGGAGCGACGAGAACGACACGAAAGATCATATGGAAACCAGGCTTTATTATTAAATCTCTATAATACGCTTTTCAGAATAAGGTTCAGAAGTACAATTAAATCGACATCAATACACCTTACATTCATTTCTCCACTCGAGAATCTCATTAAGCAACCTGGTGATACTTTCCTCCGTCACATCACCAAGAAAACTGACGTAAATTTTCAAGCCTGAATNAAATCGTTCGTGTCGCTACGGTCGCTGGTACGTTTTTTCAGCGACAGGAATGACACGAACGATCTTATGGGAATCAGGCTTTAGGTTGACAGAGAGAACATGTTGAGAATATATCTATTCTTTCGGATGCTATTGGCAAGACTGTAACCGCAGTGCAATGAATTTCAAAAATTGAATCGATCACAAATGATACAAACGCATTATACACTACAGTTTTGTTGTTGCTTGATTCAAAGTTGAATGTTAGAAATTTTGTTAGCATCTGCTACTCATGTAGCAGTGTCTTGCAGTAGAAGCCAGACAGAACCCTCTTACTGACCAATAAAAAAAATGTCTTCAGTACTGTTAAAGATATAAGATACATTATTCTTGGCCTCAAAGGCTTTTCCAACATTTATGTTTGTGCCTGAAAGGTGTGATCATTTCTTATACAGTGCAAATAGAGCGAATAAAATGAGTGCATTTTGTAGGGTAGCGAACGTAGTTCAAGGCTAGCTTCATGCTGTTTTGAGCACTGCTTGGTCGAATGGGAGCGAGTATTTGATTCATCTTAATTGCACATCGGCCTTATGGTTATAGTTCTTGAAATTGATGAAAAGAAACCTTTTCGTGCATGTTGATCAACGTTATCTACTACAGATTGTCTGACCTACATGAAATTATGTTTTTTGAGCGTAAGATGATAAAAACAAAGAATATTGATAATTAACGGTGTTGAAATTGAAAAACAATGTCAAGTAAACATTAAGCAAAATAGTATGATGCAATAGAAAAACGACTGTGAAAATTAGTGAAGTAAATTTTGTTAGATGATAAGGAAAGCCACTAGCTTAGCCCCGTTGTTCAGTGTCCTAATTCATAAAATGATTTTGATAGTAAGAATTCCAATGGCATAAAATTTTCGAATTATGTATTAATTTCATTTTACGTTTCTGGGAATGGTGATGCAGCTATAGTGCTGTGGCTAATGAAATTGATTTTTCACCCACAACGCCCAAAAATCCATGAAGGCCAGGATGTTTGCTCCAATAAGATCATTATTAAAACTCAGGCCAGGTATCATACAAAATTGTCGACGTTCTTTATATTTTGACAATCTAACTAATTCCACTCTGGTACTGTAGGTAAACGGGACTGGTCTCTTCGAAACATGATCACGTAGAACCCTTACGACTCTACGTCCAGGCGGCATATTTAAAAAGGGCGTGTGAAATTGATAAGGCTTTTCTTGTTTGGACATGAATTCGTGAATAGAAATGAGAACATGGACGCAGTGAAACTTTGGCGTCATGGTCATGTGAGCTGAACCATAGCAGGACCCTTTTTTCTATTGACTATGGCTGAACAGAAACCCTTTACTACGAGTGCTTTAAAAGCATGTTAGAGACGTCAGTAAGAACAGTGCTAAGATCAGCACATTCACATTGGAGCCTTTCACGTCTGTGCTTCATGTGTGTAAGTAAAAGGGGAAAGGGCTTGAAAGGATTTTAAAGATTGTTTTTTGTTGGTCATCTTCATAAGGCAACATTAGAAAAAATATACCTACATTATTATGTACCATCCGCAACGGGGGAGGACTCAGGGTCATCTTCCTCCCATTGCGTATGGTACTTACAATTCAACAATAATATCACTGAAAAGTGCAACAAAATACCATAATACACAAAGTACAATTCAACAACAACAACAACAACAACAAGGAACATAACAACAAAAGACAAATATATAGTACTTAGTTAAGCTAAATTATTTAAAGGCAGTCGTGCTCAACACAACGGATGTCCCGTGAATATGTGCATTTGAAAAAAATGAGGGCTGATCGTTATCACAGCCATTCAATTCGCCTATTCAACGTATTGTCCCCATCACCCAATCCTCTGCGTGACAGACTGCCTTTAACTTAAAGTAAAAGACAGCAAAAATTCGTGACGCCACATACCGCTAGCTTTATACGCTGTCTTGACATTTCCCAAGGTGCTGAAGTGATTTAAGATCGTAGTTGCGCCGTGGCTTTTCGCATTCAAGAAGATATTACCTGAAATTGATCTCCCGGTTGCCACAGAACAAGTTAAGAAAAGATTTTTTAAGGCAAAAACAGTGCCATGTGCACACAGAGCCCAATAATAAATTTTAGCTGATAAAGCACTGCCGCCCTTGCAAGGTCCTGCATAGCCAGAATATTAGTGTACATTTGATTTAGTTTGGCTTCGCTTGCAAGACCATCTTGCAGTAATTTTGCACTTTTAGACTTGATGTCTGTTTGTCAAAATTGGATGTATTCCATCTTATTCGATAGCTTTTAGGTTAGTTTACACCGGGTAACCAAAAAGGTTCCACCGTTAAAAGATTATCAATATTCGATCGAAAGAGTGACTGAAGACGACTTTCGACGCTTGATGGTAAAATCGAATTTTAATAACGTCAGTAGTAGTAATAGTTTGATGCTAAAGCGTTTCTCATTTCCTTTTGATTTAGTAGGTTTTGAGCACATATGTTCTGGAACAGAGATTAAATCTTTCGAGACTCTTTTTTCGAGAAAGATTAAACCTTACTTAAACTAAAAAATAAAGGAAGCCGCACATTAATGCGATGCATGTATAAACCGCCACAGAGAAACTTTTAATCATTTCTCGAACGATTCTATTAACAGCCGAATGCCGTGAATATTTTAAAGATTTTTAGTCATTGATATATCAGCTTATATATCAGCTATATGCTTTTAAACGTCGTTTATGAGTATGACCATAATATATTTATTTCTAGATTTTAGTTTTGTAATTAGGTTATAAATTTTTTAGTTTTATATGTATTAAATTTTAAATTGTAAATTTTTTGGCACGGCCCCCTGAAAAGCAGCCTTAGCTGACGGGGTTACCGTGGTTAAAGAATATCAAATCAAATCAGTATAGAAACAGGATTCAAAGTTTTATGTTGCAAACATATATTAAGTTTTTGTGAGTTTTTGGAGATGTTATCAATGTTGTCAAGACCGCGAAATATCGTTATTAGACAAAGATGCATTCCCTTTACTGGTTCTCAAGTGTGATTTGTGATATTTAGAATTTGCCATGAATGTAAAATAGATACATGCATGAAGCATTTCATAGCCCTTTGCGACTGGCATTTAATAACGGAACCCAGTACAAATAGGGGCATCCTAAGCTAAGAAAGTTTATGTGGAGAATAAAATTCAAATATGCAAACTTTGAATGAATCAGAATCCCAAACAATCACCTTCCAAAAACATTTCATTTTAAGATAATCCTGCAATTTGTTGAATGTAGTAGTGCTGATTAGATTGATCTTGAAGACGAATGATTTTGGAGAAATGTTCTTATTCTTGTTAGCTTGGTCCCACTGTCAGTCCTTTGTGACAGAAGATTTTTGGGTATCAGGGTGTAGAAGGCTTCTGGTGGGCAACGTTGGTGTCCCATCGAACAACAAGTGACCTTGTACATGAGCATTTGAACTGCTTGGCAATGTTTGCCTTTTCAACCAGCCGGCATTTGTAAATATATTCATGCCGTGAGTCCCAAGACTATTTGCTTCGCATTGTGGCATATCTTGTCTAATTTCAGCAAAAATAAAGTAATTTTTATTCATTATTTGTGGTTGTTTCTCGCAGCAGGTACCGCTGCAGTTTCCTGTCATTACTTATGCAAGAATGAAGCTAATTTAGAGTTGACAAATGTGTTCGAGCTACGAGTTCTAAGGCTAATTACTTCCCCTCGCAGCATTGCAAGTCTAATTTCAGCAGAGTTTAAGTAGCAGTTTTAACCATTAATGGCTGTATGTTGCAGCAGGTACCGCTTGCAATCGCCCTTAATTACTTATGCAAGAATAACCCTAACAGCCTTAACAGTGCAAACAGACAGCATGCCACTGCTTTGCTCACGCAAAATCATTTTTCAGTGACTATTTTGTGATTGTCAGGCTTCTTGCCGGAAGATCGCTGGCATTTTTAAGCAACTTTAATGGCCATGTGCAGTTTAAAGGATTAGTAGCTATGTTTGATAGAACATTTCGACGATAAACGTTTATCAATAATTTAGGCCTCTAACTTGAAAATGAGCGAAATTATCGATAAGAATTTTAGGTCTTGAATTTACGTAGTGATAACACAGTGGCCTGTGGCGGTACATTCGCATCTTTCGTATTGTTTTTAATATTATTATGACTGTTACGAAGTCTTATTTCGTTTGCTTGGTTAAACAGTACAGCAATTGGTCTTTGTGTCTCTTTCGTGGCAGTGTTTGTGATTCGTTGTCAATTTGTTTTCGTCTCATTTCACCATGATTGCTACCAGTGGTCAAGGGCTGTTAGTGATTTCTACCATTGTGAGATAGAGAACTTTGTTTTACCTTGTTATAGATGTTATTATTTCACAGTTTCTTGAGGAATGGAAAGATCTCGAAAGTTGAATAGCTAATTATACCCTTTTGTTAGCCAACTTAGCGTTTGGAAATAATGTTTTTGGTTACTAAGCCAAGAAGATAAGGACTGTCTTAAATGGGTAACATCTTTCATGTTGACATGTTTTAAACTGAAATCAGAATCATCGATCTAAATATCGTCTGTCTAACAATTCACACATAGCATTCAAAGTTTATTATCGCATGGTATTTACTATCTTTCATTTCAATTGGATCAGCATGTTTTGCGTTTATCGCTTGTATTCATATTTTTGTAATAATAAGTCTTATTTTTAGTTAAATCTTCTTGTTGTGTTGTAATTAGGTTAGAAGCATTCTTAGCCTTGATAATTTTTCCTTAAAAAAGTAGGAATTAACGCTGCATGATCTTAACATGAATTTAAAAGCTTGTATTAATTTAAATCACTTTTATTTTGTTTCATAATCTATTTTATTTTATGTGTCAATTTTATTTACCTTAATCAAGTGACCTATTTGTTAAAAAGATGTAAATTTCTTCCACTTTGATTATATTCTGAAATTATGATTCAACAAGACTTTGTTAAACTGATCGGTTTTAAAGTCTTAGACGTGAAATGAAGTCTGCAGATTTTAAATAATTAGTACCTTTACGCTCAGTAATAAAATTTACTCCAAATCTGATGTATTTATGAATTCCACTGGCATCATATTCATTATTGAAAAAAAAAGATTTTTAGGAAAAATTGGCAAGTAAATTTTTGTAACGAAACTCTTTAAAAGCAGGCAACATTTGCTATGTAGGTGAGACCTTCGTAGACTATCTTTCAGACTATGTATTTAGGGTTCCTTCCGGAAATTTTACTGTGTCCGATCTCAGACGAAAATGTGTCGCGTGAATTTCTTGAGCAATGCGATTGGATACATTTTCTCATTCATAACGACTTCTACTGCCTTGTTTTAGAAATTCAAGCAATATTTGCAAAGAACAAAGCAGTCACAGCCAATTCATGGACGGCAATCCCCTCTGCAAGGAGACCATTCTGCAGTTGGTACACAAGCCAGTTTTTCTGGAGCTGTCAGCCATTCAAGAGCCATCCCTATCCCATCAACACCCAAATCACAGAACTTACACACAAGAAGAAGTGTTGAAGGATTAAACATGGAAATTGAAACTTTGGTTCAGGAACTTGGAATTACCGATATTGAACAGGTATGTCTATTTCACTTCCGAAGTTGGGGACATGAAGTCTTCATTGTACAATTAGATGTTAATTTTTCATATGTTGAAGGTGCTTCTTTACCGTTAAATGGTGAAAAATATCAAGAAATTGAAAAGAACCTTCTGGAAATCAGCGGCAGAGAAATAGGGAACCAGCTAATCTATCGATCGCCAGCACTTATTTTATTACAGAAATTCTGATCTGTGGAAGCTCTGTAAATGTATGGCTGGAAAGCCATTTGCAGCAGTGGCCGTAGAATCTTTTGGCAATCATCAAATAAAGCTATCGTTAAGGGCAGGCCGCACTTTTTTCAACGATACAGTGTTTTATGATTGTTTGCTTAACTGCTTGAATACCGGGTGTCTAAAAAAAGTACCCCCGTTTGACTGGATAAAGGAAAGAAACGATAAGATATCGGAACTTTCAGAATACAAAGCTACATTTATTAACCTTCAACTTAAATGCACATACCTTGCATTTTAAAGTCGTCCGCCAAACACCGGAGATACGAGCTCGCAAGTCAAATTTTATATGCACATGAAACCAGAGGTTTTGAAAGGGCCTAGCCATGATTTGACATCACGGGCATCTTGCAAAGCAATTTTCAACTGTAATGTTTAGCTTTACCTTTGACAAGAATTATACTTTGAGATGTTTCAATTGTTCTTGAAATTATTTTTCTTTGAGGAATCCTTAAATTCCATTGTAAAAGCTATACATATCAAAGAACAGGAAAAAGGAGCGCATGCACGCTTATGTTGGAGATGTGGCACTAGTTTATTATTCTTACAGAATTTTTCTTCTATTCGTTTGATCAGGTCGTATATAATTCTTTTCAAAAGCAAAAAATGTTATGATCTCAAATCATGGCTTGGCCCTTTTCAAAACTTCTGGTTTCTGGTGCACTCTAAATTTTGACTTTGCCAGCTCGTATCTCCGGTGGGTGGCGGACGATTTTCAAATGCAAAGTATGTGCATTCAAGTTGAAGATTAACAGTTTTAGTTGTGAACTCAGAAAGTTCTGACATCTTATCGATTTGCTCCTTTTTCCAGTCAAAAGGGGGGTACTTTTTGAGACACCCGTTATGATAATTATCAGCGGCTTGAAACATGCTACCGGGTTTCATATAAAATATAAAGAGATTTGGTCGGGCATTGGGATGAGAAGTTAGCTTGAATCAGCCCAAAACTATTTTTAAAATGTTCCTCAATAGTTAACTTGAACACCAATACCTTTTTTGTTGATATTAGTCCTACGAGAGTCGAAATATTAATCTTGAAAGCTCAAATTTACCTCTGCCTCCAAACCAGAACTTTGGCGTTTTGGACAAAGCAAATTCTTAAAGCACAGTGAATAGGTCTACAATAGAGTTTATGGAATTTGGAACAAGACAAGAAAAATTGAAAACTGCACTGTAAATGAGTTCTAGCATATATAATTAACGTGACACTAATCATCAAAGGAGTTCCATAGTAAACTTCATTCACTTCAACAGCAGCATTTTATTACACTAATGAATTGCTGCATGATTAAACTTTACTAGGGAGAAGCTTCCCTGATCTTTAGTGTCACGTTTCTTATATTTGTTAGAACTCGTTTATTATGCAGTTTTTTAATTTTCTCGTCTTGTTTCAAATTTTATCAAGTCTATTGCTGACTTGGTCGCTTTACTTCAAAAATTTGCTTGGGCCAAAAGTTCAAAGCCCTAGTTTGGATATGGAAGCATATTTGAACTTTCAAGATGAACATTTCAACTCTCAAAGCATTAGTATTAATAAAAGGTATTTACGTTCAAGATAACTATCGAAGAACGTTTGAAAATGGTTTCGGATTGGTTCAAGATAAATTTTGATCGCTAGGCCCAACCAAATCTATTTACTTGTTTTGGCACAGCCGGTAGTTCCCCATGAATTCCCTACGTCATTTGCGGAACTCAGTATCCCTGGAGAGGAATATTGGATCATTGGATTTTGTCTGTGTTAGCATGGTTTCCATGTGGGCTTCACACAGTCCTACAGCTCTTCTCAAGCAGCATATCAGAAAGAGGGACAATAGCAGTTGTCTTTCTATACATACAGCTCTTAAAGTTAATTTCTATTTTCATATTATTGGAGACGAGATCGAATAAGCCTCACAGTATTATATAAACCAGGCTTTGCGAAGTGGGTGCACAACGCTCTGAATTAGAGAGATTGCGAAAAAACGAACAACTGTTAGAGATAGCGGATCGTTCTAGATAAAAAATATTCACGACGATATCAAGCAGAGTTACGTCGGAATCCATTAGGCCAAGCGTGGCAAAGAGGAAACTTCAATCTACATAATGACCGCTTGAGTGAGTGAGTGAGATAAGCTGCAGTGAGATAAAAGACGTCAGCTATGTTATCTGCAAGCTGGCCTTGTGTAGTTAGCTATGTCCCAGTGTGAACAATTTATTGATAAGATCATTTCTTGATTATACTAAAGCTGGCTGACTTCACTCTGGAAGCGCTAATTATTTCCTCTCGTTGCTTCTTAAAACGCGAGACTGATATGGGCAGCATCAAGAAAAACGCGTTGAATGTTAATTCCACTTGCCCAGCACGGGATTTTTTTCAAGTTTGAAGACCCATCCTAATTCAGAATCTTATATAATCGCAATAACCGAACAGAAACTAAAACAGATTTTAACTGAAGAACCAGTTATGTAAAGTAATAAGCAGACGCAAACGATGACAATGCTTTTTATCGAAAGCAACTTTCTTGCTATATAGGCCTTAGTTTAGGTAACGGGAGGACTGTTTGCTTCTGAGTGTGAGTTGCCTTTTCCTTATCTGATGTAAAGATTACTCACAACCCTGACCTGACATCTAATGTCAGACAGAATCTAGTATAGTATCCATTAGTTTTTAATAGTTAGTAGTGTAGTTATATGTAGCTTTTGGAAATTGTATATTTAGTTGTATTTTAGGTTTATGTTCTTCATGTGAAGGCCTTGGGGTGGTCATGATCTATTGCTCCCCTTGGTATCGTTTTCGTAGTGTTGTATGGTAACTCATTCGTAGTTAGGTAATTCGTAATTGTCAATTTTTTACATTGAATTATATATAAAAAAAAGAAGATTACTCAACTTTCCTCTTTTGGAAGTATTTAAGGAGCTTCGAGCTATGCCTGGTTATGCCTGGTTACACTAAATCGTTTCACGCAAATTTTGATATGGAAACATTGTTACGAAAATCATTGCGTGTAGCCTGCAGGAAGAACCCGCATAAGAAACCAAATATTTTAAGGTAGCCTGCATTGGTTCTTATACTATCTAAAATTACCAATTATGTGCTAGGCATGACGAATGTTTCAGACGCTGGACAAGATAACTGCATGTGAAATCCTCGACATTCTTATAGATATAACTTTCAATATGCCTGTCAAAAGTTGTCTCTCAAAACATTGTTTTGCTATATTTGAGGCTGTTTTTGTAAGTGACTGGTTCTTTTATACGGGTTTTACCATGGGCTATGCGGACAAAATAGATTTGAAATCGTTTTGTCAGGCCATTTTATTGTACTTTATCAAAAGTTTTCCCAGCACACATTTTTCTTGTTTCATGGCCCCAAGTAGGCCTAGAAGAGGTAAGATAGTGGCAGGAGCTTTCACATGCAAAGAGTGCCTTGGGTTATTTACTGTTGTCGTATTTTGGAGCGTTTAACTGTAGTATTGGAAGAAAGGCTATATAAATGTGACAGGAATTTTTAATTCAAAAAAATAGCTGTAGATCTGCATGAATATACTTATTAACAACTTCTTTTCTTGTAAAATTTGTCCGTTTGGATTAATTTTTCTCTTTCTGGGAGACCTAATTTATCCTTAGTCCAAACAAGCACAGATATTGAATTAGTGGCATCAGCAGCTATCTTATTTGGAAAGCATTAACAAAAAAGCTTTGTATGTACGTTGTGATGCTTTTTCCTAGTGACGCTGAAGAGTTTGTTTCATGTTGATAGCTTTTAACCGAAATTCTGTATCATTTTTTCATAGACTGACAAGACCCCCGAAGGTCGTAAGGCTCCTATTGCTGCACTGCTGACAAAAAATGTTGACATGCAAACACAAACATCAAATGGGATAATTGATCCATCAGAACTTTACACAAGTAGCATTGGTACAAATACAAGTGGTCCAAACAGTAGAAGTCAGTCAACATCGCCGTCTTGGCCCATAGCTCCAGGTGGTATTCCAGAATCACGACCATCATCAAGATGTTCTTCCACTGGTGCTACAAACCAAGATGGTCAATCCCCAGAGACCGCAAATGCTGCTTCTAAATTCTCATCTTCTCCAAATTTCCTGTTCGCACGTGGTCCTCCAGATGGAGCTGAAAAAGTACCTTCACATGTTGAAAATGCTGAACTGTAAGTCTCACATACATTAAATTTTTTATTGTTATTTTCAGAGGAGTTAATTAATACCATTTCTCGAAAAAGGACAATGCTTAGTTTTCATTTTAATGACAAAAACCGTTCTTTTGATGCCTAACATTGATTGGGGAGGATTTTTAAAATGTGACGATTGGAAAAAACAATTCTCGGAGCCGCAATTAGTCGTTTACTGCTTTAATCTTGGAGTAGCTATTTATATACAACGAGTCACGTATTTTATTGTGGGCTAAACTCATAAGGCTCGGGGGAAGAACTTTGCAGTTTGTTTCGATGGTTTTTTCCAATATCATTATCCAAACACGGGATGCAGTATTTTGACTCGTCTCGTCTTTGTGTTTGGAATGAAAATATCTCTATGATTTGATCGACATTTCACGACCTCTCTGAATGGAAATTTTTAACAACTATCAGCAATCTGAAAATATAGAAAACCTTGCCAAACTAAGTTAGCTAGCTATACGCCAAGAGTGGTTGATTTAAATGTGTTACGTATTCCAAGTAGTAACAATTCTCGAAATCTTGTCGCACAGTGATCTAGGGCAGGGAATAAATGTAAAAAATGAATTTTTGAAGACCAAGTTCATTTTACATACTCTTTATTTAACGCACCCTGGGGGGTCATGCACCCTGGGGGGTCACTGTTCATCAAAGATTTTTCAAAACAGTCTGGACACAGCCAAGATATAACTTTTGAACTTAGGCCAAATGTTGTTGTTTGTTTACATTACTATTTCTTGAATAGCACTGTTTGGATGGCATTTTTCAAACGCTCGTTTCTCAGCTCCGAAGAGTCAGATATTATTCATTTTTCTCTCATTTTAAACCTCTAAACATGTGCTTTGAAATAATTTCAATTCTGTTTGAAACCTTTTTATTTTCGGTACTTCATCAAGCAATTCCATGATGCGCTATTTTTGGAAATTGAAAGGCTTAAAAGTTAACTGGAAAATTCACCACTAAATTCACCACTAACTTTTCACCAAACCAAAAATGTAAAAGTGGTAGAAGAATACAGTTCATCTTAGAAAAAGCACAACAGAAATCAAACACTGAGAAAAAACAATACTTGAGGGATTTTTTTTAAATGGAAAGTGAACATAAATGTCACCCTATTCTGGAAGTGACTAATGAATATTTTCAGTCTGAAAATGGTTAAAAACAGTAATGAATAAAAAGAAAAAGTATGGAATCCAAATACTCTTTAATTCTGCACTTTTCAGCTTTATTTGTATCTGGTGTTGAAGTTTATAGTTGACTTCTAAAGCCCATATATTTCCAAAAGTATCACTGTTATGGGATTACATTGCAGAGTACCACATATTAAGAGGTTTCCAACAGTATTGAAGTCACTTCAAAGCACATGATTAGAGGTTTGAAATGAGATGAAGATGAATAATTTCAGACTCTTCAGAGCTGAGAAATGAGCGCTGGAAAAATGCAATCCAAACAGTGCTATTCTGAAAACAGTTATGCAACAAAGAAGAACATTTAGCCTAAGTTCAAAAACATATGTCTCGGCTGTCTCTTGACTGTTTGAAAAGGTTTTGTTGTGCAATGACCCTCAGGGTGTGCTGGATAAAGAGAGGTTAAAATGAAATTGGTTTTTCAAAACTTCATTTTTTTTTACACTCGTTACCTTATTTTGCAATTCTGGATCTCTGTGTGCTGTTCGCTTTTGTTGGAGTAAATAAAAGAAAACTGTTCAAGATACTGAGGACAATAAACCGTAGATTGTGAATCATTTCATTGAACATAATTACGATAGTCCAGTTTGTGACTGACATTGTAACAAAAGATTAGGTTGGCTTATGCACAGTGATCCAGAGGATGGAATAAATAGGAAAAAACGAATTTTTGAAAACTTGCAATATGTCACGATCTCTATGAAAAGGGAATGCCAAGGGTCAACACAAAGCAACAAATTTTAAAATCGGACTACTGCTTCCATCACAATGATTTTTTGAAGTTTGGTGAATTGACATGTTGTTGTTTATCCTTGTACTTCCGGCAAAATGTTTTGTTTTAGCTTAACTTTAAAATTTCATAGCTTTGCTCGTAGTGGTCCGATATTTGCAAATTTTGTTTCATATGGAAGATANCATGTGAGATACAAGCAGATGATTATCTTTCATATGAAACAAAGTTTGCCAAAATTGGACCACTACGAGCAAAGCTATGAAATTTTAAAGTTAAGCTAAAACAAAACATTTTGCCGGAAGTACAAGGATAAACAACAACATGTCAATTCACCAAACTTCAAAAAATCATTGTGATGGAACCAGTATTCCGATTTTAAAATTGTTTGCTTTGTGTTGACCCTTGGCATTCCCTTTTCATAGAGATCGTGACATATTGTAAGTATTCGAAAATTCGTTTTTTCCTATTTATTCCATAATTTCTCTGATCTGGATCACTGTGTTATGAGCTCGTAGTTTTAGCCCTTACAACTTTTCCTGAATTGCCCAATTGTTGCCCTAAACATGAATGGTGAAAGATCACTGATAAAAATGATTGACCTATTTATTAATAGCCTGTCTTCACAGCCTTTTCATGTCCCAGATGAACGATTGATTGCTCCCAAGGTTCAAGCGCTATCTAAAATATGTCGATCTTTTCATGAAGAATTGAATTGTCTTTTAATACAGCAGTTACGCTATTCCCTGGTGCACGCGCATGTATAAGCGAATTTTGTTTGTAACTTTGGGGTTAGAAAAAATGCCTCTTGCCCGCGTATAATGTGCCTATAATGTGCCTTAATGAAATTCGCGTATAGGCGCACTAAAAGCACACAGTACTGTATATATTGTCGAGAGAGGGCATGCACTAACTATAAAACACATCATTTTCAACTGCTTCCAATTACTGGCAGACGCCTTATTCACAAAATTGAGTCTTTAGCTTTTTTAAGTGTCGTCTACATATTGGGACAAAACGTAGCAACTTTAGTAGGACAACGTTTACTATCATTCTTGCGAAAATTGTGTATTTACATTTCTTTAAAAATTCGTTGAATAAAGAGAATCAACGGAGATAAATGTTCCACGCGAAAGGAGGGAGACTAACTTAGCCTTGAGTGCAAAAGAAGCCCTCAGAATATTTATCAGCAAAAGAGAATTTACGTAACTCCCGTTGTCAATCGTCTTAAAGCCAGTATACCGATTTGTCACGCATATGCATCTCAGTTCAATGAACGTAAATGTTGGAAATAGAGAACGAAACTCATGGAAATATTTCGACAACCACTTTTGCTATTATACGCATAGCTCACTGACTATTGTTATCGCTAGTGAAAACTTGTGTAATCTTTCTTCTGCAATATTAACTTCAACAAACACAATCTGAGTTGTTTTTCGCCAAATATTGACTTTTTTCTCAGTTTCAAAAACATGTTCTATTCATGATTTCAATGAAGCCGTTGTGTTGAATAAAAGTAACTGTTACTTTTTTAAATTATTGCTTTATTACTTTTGAAATTTGATCGATGTCTTTCGACCGATTTCAAAGCCAATAATTTTCAAAAATCGCTAAAAGCTTGGGAAGTAGGCCGCCAAAAAATCGAGAGAAAAACGCCAAGTATTATTCATTAATCCTCAAAATTGGCCCGGTGTACGATTTATCATGGCCTGTCAAAAGTGGATACTTTTTCTGGCGCACCCGGTAGAATGTCGGACTTGTAAAGAAAATGTCTATGTGTTAAGTTCCAAGGCAAGTATGTTGTTGGCATCGTAGTATTGCTAATAACACATGTTTGTTAAGTTTGCTTTTTCAGTCCCGTTGCAACCACGGCTTGGCAGTGAACTCCAACACGAACCATTGTTTTTCAATACGAATCGTCGTTTTTCAGTTTGAATTATTAACCAACCTAAAAAATTTGAAAGTCATGTCTGCAACTTCAAATGAATTCAAATTTGGGAAAGATTTTGCTCCTTTACTTCTATGATCTTGAATCTCACATTGTTTATTACTGGGTCATATTTTCTCTCCTGCTATTAAACGGGTTAAACCATGCCAGTCATTCATACCTTTTTTATTTGATTTCAGGACAGAGAAAGATATGCTAAGTGATCCTGCAATTCATGGACCTGACAGAACGAAAGGGAAGATCCTTTTTAGCAAGAATTCTCCGTTTTATCCACCATTGCCTTTGGTACCCAATGTTGCTGTAAATATGACTGCTGGATCGCAGGTAACTACGCCAGCAAGCACATGAATGCATGAGGCCTAAATTTCTGTGCCAAAAACCGATGTCTCACATTCAACTTGCATCACAGAGTCCTATCAGATTACGCTATATCCTGCATACTTTATTATACAGATGCATAACGGGGTTGGTGTATAAAAGACTGTGGTAATTATGGAATAAAACGTTCAGTAATTGTCGGGTCCTGATTTATATAACGGTGAAGTGGAACATTCTGAGACTGACCACCTTTTGCTAGAACCAAGACAAAGATTCGGAATGCTGGTCTCTTCACCTCATTTTGTTGCATCCATTGCTAGCACTGAGATTCGGAACCTGGTGTTTAACCTGCTGTTTTGTACAACTTTTAGCATATGATGGTCCTCAATTCTCTGTGCTCAATATAGTACATTCCACTAAAACAAGCCTGCAATGTTCTCTGCGGAATTTATAGGAAAGAGTGTGCCTATTGTTGGCATTTAGATACCCTAAAAGTAGGACAAAAGTTAAAGCTGACATACCTATCATGCTCGGCAACTTTGTTTCAATGAATATCTCTTCATTGTTTGACGTTTGTTGATTGCATTCGTCGTTAATTGCTTAAGTAAATTTTTTCACACAACAAAATTATGACACTTTTTTTGATTGATGAATTTTACTGTTTTGTAACAGATTCTCAAAACTCAGGGCTTGTTTTAGTGGATTACCTGTGTTTAGTTTCAGTTTGATTGAACCCAGGCCTGTTTTCGTCCTGCTAAGAGCTACTAAAAACGAAAATTGTTTTGGAGTAACCAAGGAGGTGAGCAGCAGTCATTGTCTTTTCAAATGCGGGTCAATTTCCAAAGGTATGATCCACAAACCGTTGCTCGTGCTGCTACGCACATCAGATCTTGTGTTTATTTGCAAAAACCTTGTGTTTAATTGACCACTGCAGTACAGTCCCGAAAACGGTTGAAATGCAAATCCCCTAGTACATAGAAACCAAAGTTTCATTGGCTTTTCGTCAATTTCGTTTTTTCCCTTTCTTCGTTCTCTTTAAAGAGTCTCTTGTTTGGGCAAAATTTCAAGATTTTCTTAAAGAACTGTAAGGGAAAGTGTTCTTAAAGTGAACATACGGAAAGCTTTTCCGCTAGGCGCTATTCAAAGTACACAACATCTGATAACAGCCGAAAAATGTGAAGCGACTTATGAATAGATGTGCTCTGAAATGAGCCAATTCGAGTCTGCCTAAGTTAAATTGGTATCACCAATAAAATACCATAAAGAATATAATATAGAGTAGAGTAAAATACCATAATCAATATCACGACGTTTCACTATTATCAGATGTTTCATATGGCTATCTTTTTCAATCTCTGTAGGAATTTTCATTACTTTGTTAACATTTTTTCCTATTTTTGTTCCCTTGTTTGTTTAAGTTCGCCCATATTTCGACAAAGATTGACGTTCACCTTGTTTTCGGGACTCTGCACCACAGTGACAACTTTTTAATATTATAACCGACTCACGTACGGTAGTTAGTTCAACGAGCGTGTAGCGTGTCTCCCATGCAAAAGCCTTCATGTAAATGACTGCAAGAAGCAACATTCCAGTAGCGATACAGAAATCAAACACTTTCTTTGGAGAAGTACGGTTGGTTAATTAAAAGATTGTGGCATGACGATTCATTGAACGGTCTATTTAAGGCCAGAAATTTTCACTTAATATCTTACTGTTATCCAGAAAATGTGATAAATGTTTCGTAAAAATTTTAAATATCGAGAATCTTTTCCAGATACAAAATTTATTAAAACGGTTGCTCTTGACCTTTAAGTTTCTCAGTAAAGGTGAATTTAGAAAATCACTATGTATCATCTTTAGATGTCAATATTTTGAGCCGAATTCACCACACTTTAGATGAGATCGTTGCTTCTTGAAGTTGTAAATGGGGATGCTCTTGTTTCCCGTGAGCGTCCTAATGACCTGTTTTAAAGGTTTCTGTTTACAGACATGGGACGTAGTGCATCGCAAATTCCGTGGTAGATTAGAGATTCCAATGGAATTCATCTTTCCAAAATGATTGACCAACGCCACTTGCCAACAACTCCTTTCAAACAAGCCAATGCTGCAATATCAAAAGCGCAATCATCCGCAAAACATCACTGGCTATTGCGCAAAATATTTTAGATTCCCTATTAGACTTACCAAAAGCCCTCCATTTTAATCAGGAAAGCCCTCAACGACACTGGGCAGCCGCTATTGTAAAGCGAAGACGTACCACCTTTTCTTGATGCCAATATTTTCTAGATTGCCCGCTTAAACCTGCATTAGATATATATTATATATATTGGAAAATAGGATAGATGTTTGCATTGGTCATTGGTACGCATTTAGGAAGGGCTTGTTGTAGAACTAGCGAATAAAAAGGCCTAGCGAATTGTTTTTAGTGCTATCACAGCCTTGTAGTCCAGGTATGTTTGTGGAGATTTTGAGCAAATTTGATCGCAACGTGCAAAGAAAACGGGCTTTCCCGGTACAAATAATAGCTATAATACTTGACCATGCATAGCTGCGACGCCAGTTTGATATTGCAGTATTGCTGCTTTTAAGCAAGAAGTGTTTTCCTTCCTCGAAATTCAAATTCTGAAGAGTTTCCGTTAATGGATGACTTGTTTTTAAACCAATCGTGGATAAAATGAATATATACCCGGTGTCCCAAAATATGTATCGGCGTTTGACAAAATGTAATATCACAAATTATGAATGAAATACCAATCATTTTGTAGCAGAAAGCCTAACTTAGATGTAGAAATTTGTTGCACTAAAATCTGCCATACAATTCTACAGTTACGGGTTATTTTGCTTGGCAGCTATTTTTGAACATACTTAAAAAAAGAACTAAAAATTTCAATAGCATTTGCCAAAGTTTTAGCTTCAGAAAATGAAAGCGAGCATGATAATCCTTCAAAGAGCAAAATCTAACAACAAATATGTGCCTCTTACATGTAAATGTACATTTCGTGCTTATTTAAGTTCCTAAGAAGATATTTGAATTAATTGTCATCTTATTAAAGCCGAAAACGGGATGAAGTTTGGTCGTAATTTTTAGTTTTTCTCAAGACTTTTCAAAAATAACTTCTGATATAATTGTTTAGATCTCTAGAACGATATAACCTATTTAGGTGCAATAAATTTCTTCATCTAAGTTTGCCTTTCTCCTTCAAAATGATAGCTTCTGTGCCGATAGGTAATTCATTTAAATCGATGCATAATTCATGATTGTAAGTTTCGGCAAACACCGATACATCATTTTGGGACACCCGGTACCTTGCCAATACATATCTGTGTCAGGCCTAGTCTTGCAGAAGGGTTACTCGAGGCCGTCGAATTTTCCCTTTATGATTTCCTTGCACTAAAGCATCAATTCCACGAAAGCATCCCTTCCCTACGGCAGCGAAGCATTTTGTTTGANATTGTTTAGATCTCTAGAACGATATAACCTATTTAGGTGCAATAAATTTCTTCATCTAAGTTTGCCTTTCTCCTTCAAAATGATAGCTTCTGTGCCGATAGGTAATTCATTTAAATCGATGCATAATTCATGATTGTAAGTTTCGGCAAACACCGATACATCATTTTGGGACACCCGGTACCTTGCCAATACATATCTGTGTCAGGCCTAGTCTTGCAGAAGGGTTACTCGAGGCCGTCGAATTTTCCCTTTATGATTTCCTTGCACTAAAGCATCAATTCCACGAAAGCATCCCTTCCCTACGGAAGCGAAGCATTTTGTTTGAAAGGAGTTGTAGGTTCAGACTGTTTAAAAGATAAAAGACAACTAAGCAAGCTGATGTATGCAGCACTGTATGTATCAGAAAAGATTAACATTTCACAGATGGTATCACCCCTTTTCCCACCCCTTCTTGCCCATGGTCTCCTCCACATATTAATCATCGATATGTCCTGCAGACGCATGGCATGTTGTCAGCGGTTATTTTGAAGACAGAAAGCAAGTGATACGTAGCGTAACAAGATGACTTCTGCTTGTTGTGTTTCAACTGAACCCATCACTCGCATTTCCCAGTCTCAATAAAACACCATTTCTTCCATTCCTGGTAAAGTAGATGAACGGAGATATAGTGATCTAGCTAAACATAGCACAAAAGAATGACACGCGCCACTTATGTTCCTATTGCTTTCATCAATCGAGAACATCATATACAATCGGTTATATTTAGATTCACCCAGTCCCCCCAGCTAAGCTACCTTTAAGTCCGTTGATTTACTTTAGCAAAAAAAATTTGTTGCAAAAGCCTTTTTGTTTTAAAAACCCAAAGCTTGATTTTTTCATTGTAAAAATTTGTATGAAAGGTCGGTCATTGTGGCGACAAGCACATTTCAATGTTACATCTGCTTATGCCATAAATGGTACTCCTTAAAGTAACACAAGCATATGATAGTTGAGAGAAAAGGTTTTTTCCGAAATTCATAAATCATGTCTACGGCTTGAAAACCATTACTACACCTTCGAACACCAAATCATGAAAAAGTTGTTAGAAATTTGTGCAAACAGTGAAAATTACCGTGGGGCCCCGGCAACAGTCCACTTAAATCTGTTTTGCACTCAAAGTTTGCGTGGTTGTGATGACTCGCTATCTAAAAATGGTACATTTATTATGTCGTTGAGCTAAAAGGTTGGAAATGGTATGGCTGGTCCATATTACCGTTTCTGCAGGCAGAGGCTCATTTAATATCAGTATAGAATATGGCCATATGGTTGTAAAGAGCTATCACGAACACTCACGCTAGGTGTATTAGGGGAAGATGTGAGGTCACTAAATTCAAACTTGGGCTTTTTGAGGACACATTTTGGTAGAAAGAAAAGATGACAAACAAGCACCAAGATCCATGGATCGAATCTCTTGAGATTAATATTTGAGAGTAGCTTGAACTGTTTTGTGCTTTTCATTAGTAAAGCTGCAGGTTATTATGATCGCACAACTGCTTGTTTCACAAGCTTAAAGGATCGCGAATAGTCGTGCTGGCGCAGGGACCAAAACAGTTTCACGCTACTACCCCCTACCCACGGTGCATCACAGAGACTACACATTAGCAATACAGCTACTGTCGCCCATTTATGTTCAGAAGCCTGTTTCAAAAGATTGCACATTCCCAAAACCATGTTTGTGAACAGTTGCAGGTTTTGCTCAGGAAGAAGCAGATTTTGTTTGTCTTGTCACTCCTGCAAATTTTTGGAAATGTGTGTCATGACTTACAAGTCCTATGGTCGAGAATGAAATGTCTGTCGAACGTGTTTGTGTAATAACATGTATGTCTCATTTGTTTGTCTCAGCGCATGATACCATCTGTTGCAAAGGCCACTACTGATTAACGAGTATTATTGAGTATCTATATCTATCTACATATATATATATATAATTGTAAAAAGAGCTATAAGGGCATATTTATTGACTGCTTGTACAAAGAGGTTTAAGATCGGAGTTGACCACGTGATTCTTTTATGATCGTAGTATAAATGTGGAAGGTGATTTCGATACTGTTAGCTAGTTCGTTTTTAATGGTTGATTTTACCTGTAAGACGTTACATTTGTGTTATCCACTGACTTGCACAACTTACGCCTGAATTGTTTCTGCTTTTACATCTTATTGTTGACATCTTATTGTTGACATCTTATTGTTGACATCTTATTGTTGACATCTTCTTGTTGACATCTTATTGTTGAAGAGAGCAACAGCGGCAGATTGCGATTAGCGGGCGCGACAAAAGAATTCTACCGTCGATTAATCAAGCCATAAGTGTAAACAAGCCAGACCGCAAAACTGCCTGAAATCTAGGTGCGAAACTCACTCGAGCTGGCTGTGCATTGGGATTATAAAGAGGACAGCAGTATATATCAAAGGAAGAAGGTATAATCTAAACATNAATGGCAATAATTACAACATCAAATACACGTATTGAGTGAAAATCATTTCACTATCAGCTGTATTACCAGAGAAATGAAGTTTTGAAAAAAGATGGTCTCGATAACCACTGTAACGAAATCACTAATCATCAAAAGCACAAGTAGACCAAACAAAGTGTCCAATACCCGACATTTTTCCTGTCAATTCATTTTTTCTACCCCTAATTGCATCTTTTTTGCAAAAATAACCACTACGAATAACCACTACATTACAAGATACTGCTACATAATGAAAGGCATTGAAGAATAATGATCGAACATGTCGAAATTAGGAAAAGTTCCATTTTTTACCATGATATTGTTTTACTAATACGGATCATGTTATGGTATCCTACTAAAAAGATACTTTCCGTCCCTTCAACATTACAAAGATCAATTTAAATTCGTTCTCGTTGCGACGAGAAATTTGGCAAATCGTTACCAGTGATTTTGTTACAGTGGTTTTCGGGACCAGCTGATTTAAATGCCTCATTTCTCTGTGAACACAGCTGATAATGAACTGATTTTCACTCAATAAGTGTATTTTATGTTGTACTTAGTACCAAATAAATTTTATCAAAATCTTGGATTCAGGAAGTTTTTCAGAAATTTTTTATGTTAGGGCTTACTTTTTTTGGCCCACCTATTATATGCGTAACAACTGTCTTTGAAGTGAACTGCACACTTGGCTTTGTTGGCCATGTCTCAGCTAATATCGAACCAGTTTCAACTCTTTCAAAGCTAAAAGGGGGGCTGTACAAGATTTTAGTAAATAAAGAGCGGCTTTTCGTGTGTGCAGCCAAAACACATCTAAAACATGTGGTTCGGCATCCAGCTGTAGCTATCTCCAGAATCGTTGACGGTTTAAAAAATCTGGTCACATTGGCTAATTCTACGGAGTTCAAACTTCTAGAAAATATCTTCATTTGCAATGTATCTGCTGCTGTTCGCCTGCATTTGGGCAGTGACGGATTTAGGGGGGCAAGTGGGGTCAATTGCCCCCCTTCGCTATGAAAACTCAGCTTGGCGCCCCCTTTTTGGCGAGAAATGCGCCCTTTGTCGTGACCCTAATGCACTCTTTCTTAACTGTTTCGATCAGTATGATACTACAATCTATGCTTGCGATAAGAACCTAGATAACATAACTCATAAGCTTGAAAATGACTGTAACGTAGCTTTAAAATGGTTTGCTGACAACTTTATGAAATTAAATGCAGATAAATGTCATCTTTTGGTTCTGAACAGAAATTACTCGGAATTCATATTGACAACAAACTCTCCTTTGACCATCACGTCTCGAAACTTTGCCAAAAAGCTAGCAATAAACTTTATGCACTTGCTCGCATATCCCCGTATATGGATCAGAACAAACTAAGAAGCTTAATGAGGGCATTTATTACCAGTCAGTTTCAATACTGTCCTTTAATCTGGATGTTTCACAGCAGGCAGCTTAACCAAAAAATCAACAAAATACAGGAAAGGGCCTTGAGAATTACATATAAGGACACCGAATCTTCTTTTAGTGAGCTATTACAGAAGGACTGTGCAGTTACTGTTCATACAAAGAACTTGCAAATACTTATGATCGAGATGTACAAAACTAGAAATGACCTGAATCCTTCATTTATGCAGGAAATATTCTGTGAAAATACAATTCACTACAATTTGCGTAACAATAACGAATTTGTTCAACCAAGGGTAAGATCAGTCAACAACGGGACAGAAAGCGTCCGATTTAAAGGTCCGCAGCTGTGGCAAACGTTACCACCAACGATACGGAATTCAGAATCCCTTTGTCAGTTTAAAACAAAGATAAAAAATTGGTACGGAGAAAATCGTCCTTGCAAATTATGCCGCATTTTTATTCAGAATTTGGGCTTTTTATGATAAATACTTTTACCACATTTTTATTCCAAACTTGGGCTACTTATGATAAATGTTTTTAGATTTCCGTTTTATATTGTATACTTTGATAACTTGTAAATATTTTACTCGCTACTTTCTTATGTAATATTGTATATAAATTGTTTTAGCGTTGGAATTAATTAGCTACTATTTTATTTAGCTATTGTATGTTTTAATCCAACGATAAATAAATCGATAATAATATATTGGGAAAACATGCAAATAAATGCGTTATTTAGTAGAAAAACCAAAGAATTTTCTTAACCAGGACTCCAAAAAGGTTCGCGCGCCTGCGGTGCGCTAACTGCCTAACTTTATATTATATTTTCGGCGCGAGTTTCTAACTTTCGAATAAATACATTAGAATGAATGGAAACAAAGCTCCTCTACAGCAAGTCTTGGAACATGTGTCATTTTTAGAATGTGGTTCTTGAATATGGAAACTTTCAATGCTTGTCAAGGCCACGGCACAGTATAGACTCATTCCAAAAGTCACTTGTTTCGCTCCCCGAACTATCTTGTCGCTACAACAGCTCTCCACTCACTCACATTATCAATGCATTTATTGAAAATAATAGCTTTCCTTCACTGTGCAAGGTTGCAAGAGTTATGCCAATCAACAAAGTGACAACTCCCATCGCCCCATCGCCATAATTTCCGCTCTTTCCAAGATCTTTGAAAGAATTGTTTGTAATCAAGTCTTCGATTTCATAGAAAAACTTAAACTTTACAAAGACACCCTTACCGGTTTCAGGAGAGGCTTTTCAACTGGTTCTGCGTTGCTTAAATTGAGAGACGACATAAGAAGGGCCATGGACGCCGGTGAGATATCGATAAATTAATCGACTTTTCAAAGGCCTTTGATACGATTTCGCATGATACTCTGATAAGATCCTTACATAAAATGGGTTATTCAAGAGAATTTTTAAGATGGTCACTTAGCTACCTTAGCAATCGCAAACACTATGTGCAAATCGATACTCGACAGTCGAAGCCAATGACAACATATTTCGGTGCCATAAGTGCCACAAGTATCAATTCTCGGGCCACTTTTCTTTAATCTTTATGTCAACGGCCTGCAGGACTGCCTTCCTTCGCGATCAATCCAATACGCGGATGACACGACTATATACGAGTAAGGCAGACCTAATAATTTACAAATGATCACTGATAAAGTAAACTTGTCGTTAGAGAAACTAGGACACTAGTCACGCGAAAATTATCTGGCCATTAGCGCAATGAAAACAAAAAATTTAATCTGCAGAGCCAAAAGACTGTATGATCGTCATCAGATGAAAGAAAAGTCCATATCACTGTCATTGGGAGCAGAACTCCTTGGAGTTTACCTTGATAAACACTTAGATTGGTTCAATCTTTTGAAAAAACTTTCTGCTAGCTGTCATGGAAAATTATCAGTTTAAAAAAAGCTGAAGCACTTCACGTCCTTGAAATTGAGAAAGAAACTTGCTGAAAGCTAGGTGCTGACAAAAATTGACTTCAAGGATTATGTTTACTCACCATTGACAATCACTCAAATAAACAAACTTCAACGATTGCAAAAGTTGCAGCAAGCTTTGTGCTTAGTCGGTATGCGTCTTCAGCGGATATTTTTAAACTCAACTGGCTTCCAATAGCGGAGAGAAGAGTTTAATTGCATGAAAATGGTTTTTAAAGGGATTCACGACGAGAATTGGCCATCCATTAACTGCATTGAAATAAAAAAGACTGGTCGTACCTTTCGTAATAGTAACGAACTGAAGTTGAGCACATCAATGGTCAGGGATACATTTCAAGACGCTGCGAGCAAATTATTCAACAAACTACCTACAGAAGTTAGAGAACAAAAATCGATAACCTAACCTCTTTCTGTAGTAAATTAACAAGGCGTGCCGGCGTGCCACAGAGCGACTATGCTCTTAATCGATTTACTTTTTTGTTTTTGTTTGTTTTGTCTGTTAATATTTAATTTTTGTTTAATTTCTATTATAATCTATTGTATTTCACTCAGAGTAACAGAATGACCACAATTATTGTGGGTATACTCAGTAAACATTGTAAAAGAACTGAACTGAAGCGATAACAACAACAACAACAGCAACAACGAGACAATGAGCGAAGTTAGAAGGACTTGTGTAGTGAGTCTAGGCAAGGTATAAACTGATTACCTAAGTCCCTTGTATCCCTGCGGTAAACCTTGCTCAACTGGGACTCATAATGAAACAGTGAAAAGGATGACCCTACTTAGGCCCATTCTCAGCTATCACCTCGCAGAAACGAAATGCAGCAAAAAACTCATTCGGCAGACATTTAATAGCGAAAACTCAGCATACGTAAGTACACGGTTTTGTTATAAGAAACTTGGATCAGGCTATAGTACTAAAAGTTTCTTAATTTCACATGAAAATTTCGGCGTTTTAGTACTAAAAATTTCTTAATTTGTTTCTTATATCTTAGATGTATGAATTTCCAACACAGCTGCAGACATGTTTCTTGACATATAAAACTTCAGGGTGGAAGAAAAGGTGTTCTATTACGTTCAAAAGGGAAGGAAAGGTGTTCTATTACGACATTTTTATCATAATATCTTTGAATTTTTCTTTTGAAAGTTTCTTAGCTCTTTGAGAGCTAGTACTAGAGTTTCTTAAATTTTCGGCCATCCTAGTACTAATTTCTTAGAAACCAGTTTCTTATAAAAAAGCGTGTAGCGTAATATTTACACTGTCGATTGAAGATTGAATCAAATCGGAATTCGTGGAATCTTGTGAGCTAATCGCCACCACAATTTTTCGTGTGTGAGCCTAAATAGGGTCAAGTTTTTCAGAGTAATAGTATGAGTCTCAGTTGGCCGAAGCGACATCATCAAGTCAAAGAGCATAGGGAAACAAGGGACTCAGGTAATCAATCTATGCCACTGATCTGAAATCTAGGCACGGTACGCTGGTCAGTGCACGCTCCTAAGCAGCTTTATTTTTGTTTTCCCAGCAGTTGTCTCGCTTGTTAGAGACATTGCCAATAAAGGTCTTGTAAACAAAACAAATATTTTGGATTTCAGATAGCGATTCTTCATCAAAAACAAAATTCACGGGGCAGCTGACTGATACCAAATATTTCTATTCAAGCTTGCAAGAGTGGCATGATTTATCCCCATTTATGGCCCAAAAAAGATGCTGTGTGGAAGCGTGTTGGCCATTGGCCATTGTAATTTATAATCTGCATTCATAGGAACGTCTCGCTACATCCCGAAAGCATGACCCAATTTTGGTTTTATAATTCGTTCGTTTCTTATATAGTCACGGCATTCACTCTTGATGTAAAGCACAGTCTAGTTGCACGACTGCATCTTTTTCGGCTAACCCCTAATTTCGATTACCTGTTTTGAAGTGGTTCCCTTTACCGGCCTTTGCGGGCCTTTACCAGCCATTGTTTTGTGCTATCGAATTCAGGTACAAGTATAATCCAGATGATGTACATCCAGATGCACGGGTCGCTTCGATGCATGAAAAACGGATAATAACAAAAACGGAGCAGTGTGAATGGGACCCAAGATTATAATATCATACACGGTGGGTCAAAAACATGTATCCACTGTTTGAAAAATTGTACTGCAAAAATCACGCAGCCATATTTTAAAATCTGAAATCCTGCATCTTACTGGGGCATCTAGGTTACCCTTTCAGATCTTTTGCTTAATTTCAGATGTGCTGCTTGTCTCCGAAATCAGTAATTAGCCAAGAAATCAGAATACTTTTCAATCAAATACCCAGCAGAGGGGGGGGGGACTTGCTATTGTCAGCCACTTTTGGGTCTCGAAAAACAATTTTGGAACATTTTTGGGGCCGCAAGTTTGAAATACAGTATTTAGTATGTTTTTTGGGGTAGAATGTGATTAGTTCAGATAATCTAGTCTTTTTTCCTCTAAAAAGCAGCCATATTACCATTTTCCCTCTAAAACCAGTTGGCATATTGTATATTTTCAAAACATAGCCTTTTTCTCAAGCAGACAGTGTTTTCATTTGCACGTTATTGATACTAGGCCCAGGAGTTCAGTATATTTCTAGGGTTTGGAACACTTGGGCTTTTGGTGAAGGTGCTGTGTCTGACCCCCCCCCTCCCTGGGAGTCCCCGTCTCCTACCAAGACAGATATGATTTCAAAATATCATCGCTTAGAGTCAATCCCCTGCTCCTAACTATCTAAAGTCTTTCCCAACTTAGATACCACATGAGATTTTCGATAACGCAGAACTACTCACACAAAGCACTTCAATTGTTGTTATTGGCAGGCATTTTCACGTGACATCTTATTTGAAACAGACTATAGCGACGTTTTCACCTTTTAAAAACAGCAGGGGCATTTTAAAGCATGCTTTCTGGGGCATCAAAAAAGCAAATGGGCTTCTTTTTCCTTTTTGTGTGAAAAATGATACTTTGAAGTCACCACTTTGGCAAACCTTCTTGGCCATCTTTGGCAGCATATAGCTTGATTAGTGAAGTTGGATATAAAATTTCACGGAGAAGTCATTGTGCCTGGGTGACAGCCTATCCAGACAATGTCATCGTTACTCTTTAACTTTGGCCGTCATGCCGAGAATATTCTTTGTACCTTGTAATACCCGGAAAAGCAGAGTCGGATATAATTGGATGAAAATCTCATATAGGTTGCATCTCATCAATCTCAAATTCTACTACTTGTCTAATATTCTCCTTCAAAAGGGCAAGCCTATCTTTTAAGACAGTACACTTCTTCCGATTCACCTATTTTGTTTGATTACATCAAATATTGCGTTATTGTTACAAGAACCTGTAACAATAACGTAATTTTGTGATGAAATGGGTGTGACCAGGTCGGGACCAAGTGTCCCTCACTGCTGGTAATATCCTAATCGTATGCAACTTTCTACGTCCGTCATCATTGTACTTCGAGGCAAGGCACCAAATCTAGAATTACGCTGAACTGAATTATGTTTATTTAAGGTACTTACACATAACCAATCAACTTGAAAAAATCAGCACTAGTTGGGAGTGACTTGAATTACGTTGCAGACTACACTATGATGTTATTATCCCTCGTATAGGCCATATTAACTCAGTTGCATTGTGTCCTTGAGAGCAAATTGCAACATGGAGCAACTATGTAGTGAAGCCGATTTTCTGGGAAAGTCACTGCACCAAAATAGCAGATTTCTTTCAATCTTGTATTGCAAAATTCTTCCTATTGCAGGTTATCTGCAGGGTGTTTACATCATGTACCATCATTTTGCAGCATCTTTCCTCCTAAATTACATGATTGGAGTTTTTCGCTCTTGCATTGCAGCAAAATTACCCAGAGCTTAGCACGATGCAACAATTCTTTTTGATTTGAGGTCATTATACATGATTCAACTTTTTTGCCAACATTGCATTTTGAGCAAAAAATGTTCCCCACTTTTGTTGATCATGTTGAAACTCAAGAGGATACAAACATTTTTCCATCAAAGATTCAAGGTGATGACTCAAGAGGTCCCATATGACTGTAAAGTTCCATTCTACATCGCCGAAAATGTTGGGAAGAATGAGCATGTTCGTTTCCATTCAACATGTGT
>REGM01000104.1:132342-274181 GCA_004194415.1 Aurelia aurita | reverse complement strand
CGGTGGTGTGCTCCTTTTCGAAGAAGAGAGTAGCTCTCCGGAGGAGTTGAGAGACACACGTTTTATTTCTATTAGAAACTTGGATCAGGCCATAGTACTAAAACGTTTCTTAATTTAACATGAATTTCGGCATTTTAGTACTAAAAGTTTCTTAATTTGTTTCTTATTTTTGAATGCATGAATTATCAAGTAGTTTCCAACCCTGCTGCAGATATGTTTCTTGACATATAAAACATCAGGTCACAGGTGGGAAGAAAAATTGTTCTAATACATTCAAAACATAAAACCGTTAGTTAATATTACTCAAGAATAAGGGTTCAACGACATAGTTATCATTATATCTTTGAATCTTGGAAAACCAAGGGATTTGATGACGTCTCTAAGGATAACTGATAAAGCGAGACTAGGAAATGTATTTATAATGACATAAAAGCTTTAATCATGTATGTTTGATATTTAGTCATGTTCCCCCATTGTGAGCCCAGTTTGACCCTCAAAAGATTGCTCACGCCGAAGTCATTGCATCTGCGAATGAAAAACTCAACACAAACTAGCACAAACTTTGGCAGGGGTCTGGGGACAAAGTTGGCAATCAAACGTAATGATCAAATGAAGCGAACGTGATATTTCATTTTGGGGAAAGCAGTACAGGTATTTAAACCACTCTAAGGGGAAACCACATCAAAAGCTAAATCTCTTACTCGCTTTACGTTTTGCATATTGGCTCGACACCAACACTCAAATGCACTTTCAACAAAACAAACCTTTCTTCAGATCTAGTTGAAATATCAAGGCTTTGTGATTGCCAACGTGATGGTGTCTGCCGTTAAGCCTATCCAAACATTCCGTCAGGAAATTCATGATAAAAGAGGTCCGCCTCTTGACTTTCCAAAACAATCAACAACTTCTTAATGAATTGAACAGAGATCATAACAGAACACAGGTTTTTGATTTGCAATTGGTTACGTCATGGATGTAAACATACCTGCAGCAGAAAGCGGCATGCCCGCTGGGTGTGGAAGTCCAAAAACCCTCGGTGGCAGCTGGAGGGGACATCGGGGCATGTACATAGAAGCATACATGTAGCTGACTTTGGATACTTTTAACTTGATCTTCTTTAACTCGACCCCAGGACCCCCCAGGATCTTTTGTCTCTCCTCCGCGGAGTGGGCACGTCGAGTCAGGGGAAACTTGTTAAAACCCATAGAAATGTTAAAACCCTATCGTATCTATCCAAGCCGAAACCGTTCTTGTAAAAGTTATTACTCCCGACTTAGCAGGTCCTGGACAGAAGCCAGCAAAGCCAGCAGAAAAGGCATGACTCATAAGCACATGGTATTTGGTTATGAAAATTTATGATCAAATTGGTTTACAACTGAATGATGTGATTGGAAATGGTTTGAGCATGCTCGTTTTTTGAAGACACTTCCCCTCATTGCGCGATTATGACTAGATGGCTCCCAAGAGAACATTTTTTTGTTGACAGAAAAACGGTTAGATTATGTGCGTCATTTCTCCCAGGCTCTATATTTATTTTTCCTTGCTCTAAAAATAGTAACTGTATGGCTACTCAAATATCATCAACCTAAATGGGACCGCTAATGTGTGATGTCTAAATTGTGGGCGAAAACCTATTCATTTCTTTGGTGTCGCGTATCATATTTCTGTTCAAAACAAATACAGTGTGTACCCATGTGTCTTTGAAGAAGATTCGAAATGGCCTTTTCAAAAAGGAAATAATCATAGAACGGAGGGAGGGAGGAGAAAAACGGAGACGGAGAGGGCCCCAAGCACAGGGGGACTCCCTTTTGGTAGGTGACGGGAGTCAGACATTTTTTGGGTTAGGAAACTTTGTCTGGTATACCCGGGTATACCTTTGGGTACGCTATTTTTTGTTCATAATTACTAATTAGTATATTTTTGATAAAATTTGACAACGTGAATGCCAAGCTAAGTTTTTCTCCAAAATGTTCCACAGCAGTAGGAAAAAGCTATAATACATCTTGTTGTTATTTTAGATTCACTATAGATATATTTGGACCATGTTAAGTCGTTTCATTTTTAGTTCATTAATCTAGTTCAAGTGTTATTGTTTTAGTTAAATTTATGTTAGTAGTATAGAATGTATTAGGTAGAGCATTTTGCTAATGATGATGATGATGACATCTACATAGTTTTTATAGTTTGTGTAGCAATGAGCATATTTTTGTATTCTAAATATCTCCTAAGTTTAAGTTTAGTATATTTTTGGAGTTTTGAAAAATATGCTATGTCTGACTCCCCCCCGTTACCTAAGGCCCTGATAGCACTTTCGAGTCACTTTGTCCTCCTCTGGAAAATTTCCACAAAATCTAATCATGGATGTAAGTAATTGTCTTTTTCTAATCCCTCCGTTTGGGGGTTTGGGAGAAGACTGTAGAATCAAATAAATAGCCCCTGACTCGAGAAGTTCTAACTGCTTGGGCGATCATCAGGCACCCCGAGTCATTTGAGAAATGAAGTAGGCCAATTTCTACGAATATTGCTACACCTGTTATTCAATCATAATCAGATTGATTAACGGAAGCCAAAAGAGAATTCCTTGCGTTTTTGTGTAATCGAATTCCAATTGGCCGATAAAGAATGATACAAAGAGGGTATCCCCAAACCGAGCACGGAAACGAGGGAAGTGATTGGCTGATTGAACGAAAAAATGCCGTGTGATTCATTTGAATGGAATAATAGCCACGTGCTGTTTTGCGTGCGATCGGTTTCCTGAAGACAGAGAAGGCGAAGACAAGCGCTGACACTCTTGTTGTTTTCAATATTGGTTACTTGGAGGTTGGATGAATCACAATTTCAATTTCTTTCTGCTTGGAAGACAGTGGAAGTTGAACAGGGCTATTCATGTTGTTGTCAATGGAAAAGATTCACTTCAAGTCCGTCGGGGATTTACATTTCACATGCTAAATGTAGAAGTAGCTGGATAGACAAAAGATTTGTCCCAAGAGACTTCTTGCTTTTTGAAAAGTTTTTGAGAATACAAAGGATTGGTGGAAAGTGTTGATTGATTGACAGAGAATTTGACAAAAGCGAATGTCGGAGTGGCATTTGAACAATTCTTTATAGCGTGCTGTCAATGGGGCAAAATTTCTCTCGCTGCTCGTCTCGCATGAAAATCTCAAAGAAGTAAACTCTCCACGGCTTCAAGCCCCATAAAATCTTTTTCAAGGGCTCATTATGGTAAGTCAACTTCTTTTTATTTGTCTTCATTTATTTCTTTCCAGTTATTTCTCATGTAAGATTAATTTTACGCCGGTGAAGTAAAACCCCAATTCAACTCAGAGTTTTAAACATTTTGTAAACCATAACCGTGTCCTTTCACGCGAGTGAAGTTTAATTTCGTCATTTGGTATCATTTGTTCGTTCTTAAAATTGTTGGTAATTTTGTTACATTCTCTTGTGATAATATAATATGCTATGGTTTGATTTGTTTATGTTTGAAATGTATGTTTCCTGGCCAAGGTCAACAACAGTGTTCGTTTCTTAGGCTGATGTGGTCAAGTATGGCGTGCAGATCCCAAACAGAATATTTGTTGGTGGCATAGCTTTTGACGTAAGTGCTTCATTGTATTTAATCATGCCCAAAACAAGACCCTCGTCTTTACCGTACCTGCAATGGCAGACGGTTTTGCTTTGTATATTAACTGGTACGTTTACGTTACATCTTGAAGAATGGTAATTAGTTTGTGTCCTTATTACGGTTTGCTGGTGGGGTACGGGGTTGCGAAGCTCATGTTTTTAGGGAGACTCCCTTTCGCCTCTCCTTTGTTTAGGCCTATTCAAACAATTCTTTGTGGTATTTCCTTACATCCTTTATCAAACTGAAAAACATAATTAACTGAATTATCTTGTTTATTATTCATCTTTTCAGCGATTTGGAATTTTTCTTGACATCACATCACACGGGAAGGGCAGATTTTGTCAAGGAAGTTACATTAAAGCGAGAATTTGATTTCGTGTTTTGTAAAACGACGGGTCAAACCACTATCTACCCTTGCCCGTTTAAATCAAGTATTATTTACAGAAATGACTTCCTCGTTTGATAATGCTGAATAATATATTTTTTATCCTCAACATTTTATGTTTATTTTTTATGTGGAAGGTCCGTGGCTTGACGTCATTGAATTGTGATTCATGACGAGGAATCGACTAACTGCTGTGCGGGTTGACGATGCTAAAATAAAATCAAATTTCCTCAAACTAAGGCCACTGTATTCCCCTAAACTAGAATTCTTGTTCCCCTCCCTTGCCTCCCTAGCTAGAATTGTTGTCCCCTAGAATTCATGGTCTGCATTAAAGATATCTAAAAAATTTACACAACTAAATTAAAATTATCAAACACTAATAATAATAAGGAAAAACGTTTCTAAAAAATTAAAAATCGTCCTGTCCTAGCCTCAAACCATTCAAACAGATGAAATTTGCACTTTACTATATTTTTCCAACCACAGACCAAAGAGGAAGAGCTCCGAGAATTTTTTCAACAACACGGGAAAGTTAAGGACTGTAAAATTGTTTCAGACAAGGATGGTTTCAGCCGAGGGTGAGTTCTTTCATCTTATTTTAGCCAATACCATACTTTATTCTACTTCAATTTACAACGGCCCCTACCCAAAGATCCTCCTGGAATATGGACAGATTAACATCTAACCAGCACCCCTAGACTTTATTGTGGCTATTACGAAAATAAAAGCTCTTTTTAATATCAGCATAATCACATGCAGTATCTAGTGGCCAAATGGCGAAATTTCAAGTGCTTTCGTAAAATAGTAACATTTATATATTTAATGTCTTTATTTTCTCTGCAGGTTTGGCTTCGTTACTTTCGAATCAAAACAAGAGGCCATACAGACTCAAAAATTGGTAAGTTTGCAAAGGGATTACCTTATTATTGAAGGGCGAGGGGGGGGGGGGAGGTTGAAGTGGATTTCATTTAGTTAAGTTTCTTTGAATGCTTTCTATCACACACCACCGACAGATAATATTTTGCCAAAGTTATTCTTCCATCTTCATGGATTCTACCATAAGCGAGAGAGACATGCCCCTTAGGATAACCTTTAAATCAAGGGGGAGTAAATAATAAATGTTGCTTTGCTTCAAAAGTTTTGATTTCCAATGTATTTTGCACGTTTGGACATGATTGTGCCAAAATAATGACTCAGTTGACTGTTTTAAAACAACGGAAATTCAACCATGCATTCAGCTGATATGCTGTTCCTGTCGCACTATACGTCACACTTATTGATCAACTGTTCTTTTGATATAAAACGGGGATGTTCAGAGAGTTTTTCCATAGAATTCTCCCTATGTGTTTTGAGAATAAATTTTGCGTGCTGGGAACGATGCCAAACTATGTTTCCGGCTTCTCTTAGTTCCATAAATCTTTGTTTATATGTGTATTACTGTCTATTCTTTCAATATATTTCATTGATTCGAGAGAGCATTGCTTTCACCTGCTCGAGTTTCACGGCCTTATCTAGCCTAATAAATTATATTTACAGCTACCTGCCCATGATTCATGTTTTACGAAACGTTTGTAAACCGGTCACGAAACCCTCTATTGATTTTTGCCCGTGCATGTCGAGATTTTCCTACCATTGTTTCTATATGGTTTCGTGACTCGCTCATTCGAAAGGTTTGTCATGTAATTTCTAAGATACGTAATCTTCTCACGCGAAGTTATCAGTATCTATACCCATCTGGAATGGTATTTCAAGTTCACATGAAATGGCTTATGAAAGAGGGAATTGCATGTTACCCCCTCCCTCAATTTTCTAGTAGCCCCTTCTCTATAAAATGGTTAAACGGGGGCAAAACCAGCGGCGTGGCCAGGGCAAATCAACTGGGGGGGGTATTAACATGAAGGGGTCTGGGGGCGAAGCCCCCAGGAAAATTTTTGAGGACACGCCCTCTACTTTGGCTTAGAACGCTTCTCTTGATCCAATGTTTGCCAGTACTAACATAGAATTTTTGACAATTTTGTGAAATTTGCTTTAAAAGTGATCATCCCCATGAACATTTTTGATTAAACACAATTTTCTTTGGCTTAGAATCCATATCTCCACCCCATCTTTACCAATTGGAAACTTCGACAATTTTGTAACAGTTTTCTATGAATCACCATCTTTGGAAAAATTTTGCGCAAAGACCTTATGCTTTGTGTTAGAACGCTTCTCATAATCCAATTTTTGCTTGACCATGAAATGGAAGCCTTTAAAATTCTGCGATAGCACGTCTGGGAAATTTTTTAAAATGCAAACCTTTACATTGGCTTAGAATGACTCTCCTAGTCACTTTCCAGCATTTCTTGGAAAATTCTTACCCTACCCTACCTATACCCAGCTACGTTCTCCTCGTTTTTTAACGAATCTCGAGGACCATCTTTTGACAGAAGTGGGGGGGGGGCAAATGCCCCCCATCCCTCCCCGTGGCCACGCCACTGGGCAAAACCTATTTCCACTACAGTATTGATTTGATGATCAAAACCCCAATCTTCAACACCCCTCATTTCGTTTTGCTACGCAACTGAATAAAAGGCACGCCTTGTGAAAGGCAAAAGGGGCAAATAAAAGCCGGTAAAAAGTCGCTGTTTTATGCCAGCGCAGCAAAGATTTCAAGAAACTTTGATTCATGAGAAACTTCGATTCGATCCTGAGAAGAAAGACAAACCGAGGTTGTCTTATCCGCGCGATTTTGAATAACAAGCACATTGCCAGCTCCGAAGAGAACAGGTGCCCTTAAAAAAGCGTCTATGTCATTTTCTTGGAATTTTGCGAAAGACTCGGTAAATCTCAACGGTCTCTACTAGACCAACCCTGCGACTTCAGCCGCCGCCTCTCCAACTACGCTGGGTATCAGAGCCAACAACGATATTTCTTCGTCACCTGCATTGGTCTTGCACTATGATACCATACCCCTGAAGAAGACTGGAAAAGAGGGCTAAACAGCCCCTCCGGGGGGGGGGCGGGGCGATACACGACTTGTGGATGATGGACGGGGGTCTGCCACCCGATTTTCAGAAAGCTACCCACTTAACAATTTTTTGCCGATTTCAGCCAATCGACCCATGTTTAAGGAAAATCTGCCGAAAAATTACCCTTGTTTAGAGAATTTTGGGCCAAAAACCCACTCATATGGGTGGCACATACCCCTACCCTCAAGATGTTATGTACCCGGGAGCTCCTCCCTCATGCTGCATCAAAATAGAAAATCAAAACTGTTGTCTCCAGACAATTAATGTGGCAAGAAAAGTTTCCACGAGAGGTCTGGAGCACCTTAGCTTGTGCGCTGTAGTTATTAAACGCCAAACGCGCTACTTCTATTGGAGTAATTTGAAACATGAAAAAGAACATTAAACATAGCAGCAATTTAGGATTCCAAGGGTAGGCCTAGGCAATATTGAAAGANTAGAGCCGAACCGGATGTTTACATTTGCGCGTTAGCCAATCAGATTTGACCATGACGTCACATAAACAAAAGAAACGGCGAGAGAAAGTACCCCTCACGTTTAGCTCGTCGTGCCAGCGACTATATGGTAAATTCAGTAAAAATTCATATTTTTCAACTCAGCACTAATATCTTTAAATTTTCCTCGCGGATCTTTTAAAAGAGCGCGTAAATCTGGGGAAAACGGCTTTTGAAGTAGGCCCATCATTTGGTGTCTTCATCCTTACCAAATAAACCCTCCAAAAACGAAGTAAAATCGAATCAGTGTCTTTCTATTTTGGAAATATTATTGCAAATACATTAAAAAAGCCATAGTTGGCTTTTTAACAGTACCAAACTCATATTACCGAGGCAGTGGCGACGGAGAAGGTAGCATATGATATCAGCCTTATGTCTCCCCTCGTCGTTGCGTTCCTAGGGAATCAACAAGGATGAAATGTGGTTTGATTTCACTGCAGCGAACATCTAAACTTCCTTGCTGAATTTTAATGATTCTTTTTGTCAATTTCATTTCATTACAAAATATAATTTCATTTATAAACATTATTCATCAATTTCCGATTTCATTCGTCAGTTTCTGAGCGTGACATTAGCTCTCTTCGATCATTGGTCAAAACTTCGAGTGGCGGGAAAAGTCTTGACCTGACGTGAGTTAGGCCGTTGAATAAAATAGGATTGCTCTGCAGTCGTTCCTGCCAAAAGAGTCTCCAAAAACATTCAAAATTGAGACGAAATGTTAAAACAAGCTACTGTAGGGGAATTGAGGTACAAGTGCCTCCAGGTTACCAAAGATTATCAACAATAATGTCTATTGGAGAAAGGAATCCGTGAAGTATTCTGTTGTTGCCCGAAACGAGAGGAGATTTGCTTACAAGAATTATCTACATTGCATGTTTAACTAGCAAAGTGCTCGGATAGTTCAACTTTACCAATTAGTTCATTCTATCTACGAAGTTTCCAGCAAATAATCAGGTACATTTTATCTATCATGTTTCTCTATCGTATGCTTTTTAACAGGCACCTTGGTTGTGCTGCTTTTTGCTTGCACTTGAATCTAAAACCTTTTGCGGGAAGCCAAATTCAGAAATAACAGACCCTTTGAATCAACAGGACAAGATTTTCTCATAAAAACAGCAAAAAAGCTACAGTTTAAAATGGGAATGGTTGTGTTCCCTAGACTACTTTACATCTTTGGATCTGTTAAATGATTTATTCCCAAGGTTAGACATATTTGATTCATTTGATCAAAATCTTGCTCCTTTACTTATTTGGGGTAATGAGCTAAACCTTGTGTTTGTTCTTGAATATTGAAACATGAATTTTCATTGGAAAAGAGATACATAAAGCTTTTCTCGCACGAAAGGCAATATATTTTCGTTACGCTCAAAATAAAAAAATTGAGAGATCGATAACGGGCAGGGATCCAAAAGTAAAGGAAGTAAACAGGTAAAAGTTACGTTACGTCTACCCAATTACATCAGTTTGAAGACATGAATTACACCGGATATTTCTGAGAGTTGGGAACAGCAAAAGTAAAGATCAAAGTTTTATAAATACTTCAGGTGGAAAATATGCAAGACCGAAACGAAAATCGATCGCGTTTTGCCTTTTTGCATGATTTTACCCGAATAGGAGATCCACTACTGTTGTTCTCGTGTCAAAAATGCGAAGGTTTGGTATTAAAAGTTCGGTACTGTGTAAGAGCCAGCTGTGGCTTTGTTAGTGTATTTGCAATGATATCCCCAAAATAGAAAGACACTGATTCGATTTTACTTCGTTTTTGGAGGGCTTATTTGGTAAGGATGAAGATCCCAAATGATGGGCCTACTTCAAAAGCCGTTTTCCCCAGATTTACGCGCTCTTTTAAAAAGATCCGCGAGGAAAATTTAAAGATATTAGTGCTAAGTTGAAAAATATGATTTTTTTCTGAATTTAGCATATAGTCGCTGGCACGACGAGCCAAACGTGAGGGGTACTTTCTCCCGCCGTTTCTTTTGTTTATGTGATGTCATGGTTAAATCTGATTGGCTAACGCGCAATTGTAAACATCCGGTTCGGCTCTATTGAAAGATTATTTGCCCTTGCTTGTGCGCTGTAGAAAATATATGATGACCTATGATGATATTAAACGCCAAACGCGCTACTTCTATTGGAGTAATTTTNCCGATTTTCAGAAAGCTACCCACTTAACAATTTTTTGCCGATTTCAGCCAATCGACCCATGTTTAAGGAAAATCTGCCGAAAAATTACCCTTGTTTAGAGAATTTTGGGCCAAAAACCCACTCATATGGGTGGCACATACCCCTACCCTCAAGATGTTATGTACCCGGGAGCTCCTCCCTCATGCTGCATCAAAATAGAAAATCAAAACTGTTGTCTCCAGACAATTAATGTGGCAAGAAAAGTTTCCACGAGAGGTCTGGAGCACCTTAGCTTGTGCGCTGTAGTTATTAAACGCCAAACGCGCTACTTCTATTGGAGTAATTTGAAACATGAAAAAGAACATTAAACATAGCAGCAATTTAGGATTCCAAGGGTAGGCCTAGGCAATATTGAAAGATGTTCCTCGCTTTTCTTGTCCATCATTGCCTTCCTCTTATTGTTGAATTTCTCTGCGGTGGATGCTGGGAAGTGACTGGCCTAATTATGCGATCCAGTGACTACGAAAAGTCAGGGTCAACAGCCATGTTTGCTTATGGAAACAAAAATTCGATAGATGGGATAAGTGATTGCAATGCCCTTTGTCCGCGCAGTCTTAGGCCACGCTTCATAAACGTTGAGCAGGGGCAACCCAGCGAGACAGGAGGAGGAGTTTCCCTCACTTTTTCACTTGCTCACCTATGATTACATCCTTTTCTAGATACCAACCAAAAACTCCAAACACACGATCTTTGACCGGCAAAAAGATTTGCTATCCATTTTTCCACTGCAGTAGGAGGCAGATTATCAGCAAACTTTGTCCTGCAGCATTCCTTCATTACTTTTGTTTGGAGACCATGCATTGAGACATGCGCAGAAATCTTGCTAAAATTTGGGGCCAACTAGACACAATAGCAAATTTCGATCCGTTCCAATTTGGATCCAAAATTTTGCGTTCACACGGAAACCAAATGGATCGGAGCCAAACTGGCACGCTTTTTTAGCGGAGCGAAACTAGCACGAATAGCAGATCCAAATGGATCGAATCTTCACTCTCCCGTGTTTACGCATGGCCTATCCGTACGAATTTAGACTGGGATCCAAATGGATCCGTTCTCGTGTGCAAACACAGGGTCGAAAAATGCATACATAAATGCCAAAGACACCATGTTACAACGAGAGTCTTTTATTGTTCTCCGCACTTTGCCCTAACATCTTTTCAAATAGTGCCGTTTACTATCTGTTAAAATCTCTAACCTCTAATACCCAATTGGATAAGCAGAAATGCAGTATATCATAAAAGATCCTCATATTCCGTTGCCTGTTGGTGCTTTACACTAGCCACTGCTGCGTAGAAGCTCATGCAGAAAAGTAACATTCCAGTTTCGTGGACGGCCGTCGGCCCTTTAGTAATAGCCTGCTTGCTTGACCTGGATCGAGGAAGGCAAAATGCGTCTACCAGTATATGCTATTCTCTCTTTTGTAATGGGTGGTCATTAGGTGGTTTGCTCCTGTTTGTGTTTTTGAAGAATGAAAACCTTATGGAAGGGGTCCCAATCAAACCGGAAGGAGTACACCTATAGTTAGGACTGGAACGGCAAGCGAGAATTTTTTAACCAAAGATTTATGCATCCTTCTATCACACAGCAATTTTCTGTTTTCAAAGGTAGATTTCACATAGCTCTCAGTCAAATCAAAATCAAGTGGGCTGCACTGATGGGGAAGGCAATTCTTGTATGGCTCTGTAATCATTGTTTTTTCAGACCTTTCTTCTCCCATGCTTGCTAGGACGGCAGCTGCTAAGAATTATCCAAAGAGAGCGCCAGAGAATATCTTTTTCCTTGTTGTTTGGGTCAAAACAAGAGTCTGCCCAAAGTTAATAAGGGTCCTAGAGAGACATAACTGCTCTTCAAGAGAAGTAAAAAGTTTAGTTTATTTGATCAAGAATTCATCGGACTTCTAGTTCGTTACGCAATTCTTGTGTTGGTCCCTTTATTCACGATATATTTATACCGGGTGACCCTTTTTGACCAAGCTTGCTTGTAAAAGCCAAACAAAATTCCCACAAATTCAAAGCTATTTCAAGACTTTGCAATATGCCCAATATGTCTAAATATGTTTGGTCCTCGACACAAATACACATGAAGAAATTTTCACGATCGGTAATATAACCAAATTTCTATGATTTTCCTAAAATTTTTATCCGGTTTATAACAAAGAATAATCGCTGCTGCAGATATATAGTTTAGGCTTTTCTGCTACCAGGCAAGAAACTAGAAAATGTCAAGGGAATGAAATATGAAGCCTAGATAGTAGATCCAGAAATGCCTCTAACTCTTTAAATCATTTTGGAAAAACCAGTCCCAACCCCCAACTATCTGATGATAACGATGAAAACGTCAATTTGATATAAAAACAAGAAGAATATACTGCAGTGGCGAAGCTAAAGGTCATGCTGGTCATGCCCAGCATGACCAACCATTTTCAAAAATAAGATTTTTTTCAATCACAAAAAATAGTGTTTCCTTTACGAAAAAGCAGTTTAATGTCCCCTAACTTGCTCAGAAACACAAAGATTGATCGAATGCCCCCCCCCTCCCCCCGTATCATTCAGGCTTGTCCAATGATGTTCCCCGTGCTCAGTCCAGCTCATCCAATGAGATTCGATGCTGAAAGCAGGACCAAACGCAGGGCATCCATCCATCTTTGAGCATGACCAACCGGATACAACCCTATGAATATAGTCATGCCCATAAGACTGGTACCCTATGTTTGGTCATGCTCAACAAAAGCGTCCTCTTTTGAGACAAAAGGGGAGAACAATGCTTGGTCGTGCCATGACCTCATTGGCATGACCTCGACAATCGGCCTGGCCTAATTTTCTTATAAAACAAAAACATGCTACCTTAATTTTTGTCAAAACTTTGTGAAAATTAGAATTTGCCTTCTTTATACATATATTATTTAGTCCCTCCAGCAATGGGCGTTACCCCTATTTTTATTCACAAGGGGGCGTTTTCCATTTTCACCCAGCTTCGCCACAGGATAGTAATGAACATGGAAATTTGCTCTGATCCTGAACCTGAAGATAGAATCTTCACGCTGCACGCAGGCGGGAGGAAGGCTACCCTAAACGAAGATTACACGAAAATACATGGACTGGCAGGATCACTTGACCTTGGGGAACTCCGACGAGGATCCCCTGGAAAAATATGTTTAGGAGCCTCTCCCCAAAGGGGGTTCCTGCTTTCCAATCACAGTCTTTGGTTAGAAACATTGGAGAAGTCTAGGCGGTTACGTTGTTGTAAACAAACATTGTTGTAATCTTGTTTTGAAATCTTGTGCATGATAACTGAAAGTAACCTCTTGACCTTCTTTTCCCTCAGGGCACTGTTTTCTTCAATCAGAAAAAGTTAAATCTTGGGCCTGCGATTCGACAAAAGGTAAGTGATTTTGGTGCGTTATTAGTGGTATCGCCTTAAATTCGAAAGATCACCAAGGTCAAATTTTGTGGTTTTCAAACTCTCTGTCATTATCTGAGTGCGGACGTAGTGTCACGGAGTAAACAGCTTCCCACGTAAGTTTTGCAAAATTCACTTACTGTTTTGTCAGATTTTAGTTCGTGAAATTCGTACGAAATTTTGCAGCAACGAGGAACACTGATCTTCAAAGTTTTGAATTATGATTTCAAATGTACAGTTTTGCTGAAGCAAAAGCTTCCGAGGTGGAGCAATAAAAAGGGTCGAGTCGCCAACAAACAGAGCTATCTGATAATTGCAGTAGCGTAACATGTTATATTTGCGTAAAAACTTTTGACTAACACGACTTCATTGATCATAAATTGAATTGCAATGCGTTTGTGCTGACTTGACAATCTCAGGCACTATCAAGGATAACTACAACCTGTGTATCGTAGAATGTCTGATATTTTTGCGTCAAAACAGGGAAAAGTTGTCAAAGTTTGATATTTTTCGGTCTCTTAAAGCTTCCTTAGACTGACTCCCCCCCCCCCATATGGAAAACTCCTGATTGTCCTCCTGGGATTTGCGTTCACAATTATATGAAGACCTCAATACTAAACATATTTTAGCTACAGTTAAAGGGATATGCAGAGGCTTGAGTCTAGAAAACAACTTTAAAGCGCTAAGGGTGTGTTTGATTGGTAATTCCAAACCTACGAAATTTTGAAAACAGTAGACTTCGCAGAGGCGGAAATATATTTCCCAATCAAACACAACAATCTTTAAAATAGCAGGTTTCGGATTCACCACCAGGGTTTTGCTAATGAAAACGAGAATCTCTCCAAAGTCTGCCAAACCTTCTGACTTTTTGGGCAGAAGGATCAGAAGGCCTTCCAAACCTACCAAACCTACCGTTTTGAGAATTTTGGAGTCAATCAAACGCGAATTCCGAGTCTACCAAGTTTACCGTTTTCAGAATTGGTACCAATCAAACACATCCTAAGTGTAAATGACTATTGATACAAAGGATACAACAAAGACTATAGGAAAGAGGAAAGGACCACAGCCTAATGATAGGAGTTCAAGAAAAGGCAACGGTTGGCTTTGAAAGATTAATCTGAATATTCTGTGCAGAATACCAAAATATAGACGCGAGAAACCTATCTAGAAGATAGAAGAAAGGAAGCAAGACAATGAAAAGAGTAAATGGAAGAGAAATAGAAGAGAGATTATAGATTTTGGAATAAGAGCAAGCGAGATAGCCAGTTTTACCAGGTTTTGCTGTATGCTATAAATACTGTAGCACTGGAATAAGCATAGAAATGAAGAGAAATGAATACGATTGAATAGTTAATGAAAGATTGAAAAACTGTCAAGCAGGTAAATCTCAAACCTTGTTTATATATAATTTTTAGCGATGAATTCAATTACAGATAGGTCTCTGGTTGTGGGACAAAAGTTCGATTTCGCTTCATAAAGGAAATTGCCTCCCATGTCCTGTGCAGAAGTTGCCCGGATGATATGTTGATTCATTGTAACTTATGATATTTTGGCTCTTTAACTGCAGATCTTTTTGTTCCAAGCCACAATTTACGTCTGAAATGTTTCCAATATGAGATGTTGATGAATCAATTGAAAGCGGGTAGCAATAAACACCTTTCGACACTTCCCAAAGATAGTTACTCTGATTCACTTCCTATTTTCAAAACCACCGAACAAAATGGAAACCTCTGCGGAATGTCTTCAGAGGAAGAAAACTGGCCAAAGATAAATCTGGAAACATAGGCGAGTTATTTTCAGTAGGCCACGAAATTAAATCGCAACAAAGTCTGAAGAGTTGCTGTGAACGCTGAGAAATTTTTGAGTTATGATCTCAAAGGTGAGCAGACGTTCAAAAGGCCTACGCGATGGGCCTAAGCACTGGCAATATTGTGTTTTTCGAGGCTCGATGCTTTCTGATTGCAACAGGTTTTCTGTATGGAACAGTGCATTTAAATGATCTGGTGCATTTGAATGATCTGGATCAGATTGATCTGAAAAGGCAAATTTGGTTACCTTTTCTCGCTAAAACTGTTTTCTCCCATGCTTGCACATGAAAAAGTTGGAAGTTTTTGAAAATGTTACCACCTTTTGGGGCCAGGTCGAAAAAGTGGAAAGCGCGGAAAACGTGGAAAATGATGTAAAGTTCCTAAGTGGGGAGAAATAATGCTTATTCAATTAAACTGAAGATAAAAACGATTTCGATACACCAAATATTCGATTAAGAAGGCAAACGAAATTCTGTGTTTTCCACGTTTTCGTTTTGGATGTATGTGATTTTCGAAAACGCGGAAAGCGCGGAAATCTTTTTACATCAAGTTTTATCAGTGGTTTTTCGTAGATAGAGACCAGTAACACGTTAAGCTATACCTATTATTTAATTTGTTTTAATTTTTTTTTTTTTAACATATTTATACAGGGTAACAATACAGAATTTCTGATTTATAATTGGCCCTGTTTAAAAGAAAATTAAATACTGGCTATAATATTTACAATTTTCAAAGGAAACAAAATAATACGCATTTAAATACAAAGAAACACGAAAAAGAAATAAGAGCGGCACGAGCGGTATCAATTGTTTTGTAAGTCTTTTGAAAATGCCAATTGAGGGCGCCATTTTAGCATCGGAGCTCAGCTGGTTCCAGAGTCTGGCTCCACCATACGAGAAGGACTTTTGCCCATACTTAGTTCTCGTCATTGGGACACGAAGATCAGACTCAGTATTTCTTAAGTTCATGTTGCTATTTTCCGAACATTTTGTAGACATTTCAGACAAATATTCAGGTGCAATACCATTAATTGACTTAAAGACCATCGTCGATGTTTCAGCTTTGATTATGTCGACAATTGTTGGCCAGGAAAGACCTAGGATCAAGTTAGCGGCTGATGCATTATAAGCACTACTTGTGACAATTCTTGCGGCTCGATTTTGTAATTTTTGCAATATTTGCAGCTTAGTATCGCCACAGTAACCCCAAACCGAGCAACAAAAGCGAAAGTGGGGTTCCACCAGGCTGCGATTCATTTTACTCAAAGTCCATTTTGGAAGAAACTTCTTAGAGTATTTCAACAGTCCTAAAGCACGCGAGATTTTGGTGCGTATACTTTTGATATGATTGTCCCAGGAGAGATGTTTTTCAAGGATAACGCCCAAGTAAATTAGTGTGTTCTCTCCCAAAATAGACTTCTTAGATCCGAAGGAAACTTTTGGATCATAACGATTTAAATGTCAATAGGCCTAAGTTGCCTAACTGGAATTTGAGGGCACTTGGTTCATTAATTTGTTGACCGTATGCCCGTTATAATGCTATAGGCGGATTCCAATAGCATTATAACGGGCATACGAAATAAAGCAAAGCAATGAAAGCAAAGCAGCAAAGCCTCCTGTTTTGTAAAACAAAGTTTTTTTCAAAAATCACCTATAGCCACAACGAAATGCGGAAAACGTGGAAAAACTTTCTTTTAAAAAACAGGAGGCCCTAAGTTGATTGCTTTGCTTTATTATTGCGAACTAACTTGCTGGAATCCGCCTATAGCATTATAACGGGCATACGGACAACAAATTAATGAACCTCATGTGGGCTAGACCTACATGAAATTGTTACCAATTTGGAAAATGATCTTAGTAGATTGTTCGAATGGTTTACAAACAATGGAATGGTTGCAAACCCAAAAAAATTCCAGCTAATGTTCCTTGGTTTGAAGGGGCAGAGAGGACTACGACTTAACATCGAGGAGAACAAATTATGTGCAACAGATCATGTTAAATTGCTAGGGATTGAAATTGACAACAGATTAAAGTTTAACAAACACGTGAAAACGCTATGTTCAAAAGTCAACAAGAAAATTAGTGCCTTTTCTAGGCTAAATATGTATATTTCTAGAGAGCAGGCATTAACAATTTGCAACGCGGTTATTTTATCGAACTTCAATTATTGCCCTTTGATCTGGCTATTCTGCAATAAAGGTGCAAACAAAGAGATTGATCGTACACACAAACGTGCTCTTCGGATCCTCTATAAAGACTACGAATGTTCCATTGAAACATTGCTCGCTCGAAGTGACAGCTTTAGTATACATGTTAGAAACTTACAGAAATTAATGACGGAAATCTACAAGTCAATGAATCATCTTAATCCATCGCTTGTATGGGAATTTCATGAAAAGAAACATGTAACTTATAATCTAAGGATACAAAATCTATGTAAACTGCCACAAACTAAGACACAGGGCTTTGGACAAGAATCACTGTCTTTTAGAGGGAGTTTCCTTTGGAACACCCTCGATGACAGTGTCAAAAATGAGCCAACACTTTCGGCTTTCAAAAAGAGGATCAAACACTGGGCTGGAGATAAATGCACCTGCAAAATATGCCGCTGATTTTTGTATAAAGTATATATATATATTTTTTGTTTGTAAATAGTTGGTTTGAATTAGTATATCTATTACTACTGTAAATACCAACTTTAAATATGGATTACATTACATTACCAAGTGCCCTCAAATTCCAGTTAGGCCACTTAGGCCTATTGACTTTTAAACCTTACTATCCACAAGTTTCTTTCGGATCTAAGAAGCCTATTTTGGGAGAGAATACATTAATAGATATAGCTTAACGTACTACGGGTCTCTGTCTACGAAAAACCACTGATAAAACTTGATATAAAAAGATTTCCGCGCTTTCCGCGTTTTCGAAAATCACTAAAGGCCAGTTTCCAGTCAGTGGAATTTCTGAGCGAGCGGAAATTCTTTTGTTTACGATAGAAAATGTCGCTTTGCAATTGAATAGAAATTTAAGGTTGAATGACTTTTGATTGTGTAAAATTCCGCCCGCTCGGAAAATTCCACTGACTGGAAATCAGCCTTCATTTTAATTGAATAAACATTATTTCTCCCCATTTAGAAACTTTATATCATTTTCCACGATTTCGGGGTTTTCCACGTTTTCGACCTGGCCAACCTTTTGGAGCATATACCTTCACTATTTAAGTAAAGCTGCAAGAGTCAATCTAGTAGGGCATTTTCTTAAGATCTGTTACTGATCTTAACATTTCTTTTTTCTTTCCAAAATCATTTTTGTGAGCGGCCAAATTTTGAAGCGTTTTATGAACCCGATGAAGAATCTTAAAACCAAGTATTTCTCAACAGACGGTAACCCTTGTCCAGGAATTTTAGATATTTGACAAAAAATTGTATTTTAGAAGTAGTTTTTAGCGATTTGCCAAGTAATAGCATGCTCATTTGCTCAGATATCTCATTTTCAGGGGTGACGAAACGTCATAGCATTTGGGGCGGACTCTGACAAATCTGAGACCACGCCCTTTTGGTCTTCGGTTTGACGGCATTTGAATTATAACAACTCAGAAAAGCATTAAAAAACTACGCGAAAGCATACTTAATATTTGTTAAAAGTATACATGCTTGCTAAGAAAATCTTTAAGATTCTTTAATTTCTTACTATCATTTTATGTACGAAGTAAAACGAGTACATATAGGAGTGGAGTTGTGTCCCCTCCCTAACTTACCCTACCTTACCCTAAAATCCCCTTTTCCAAACCTAACCCTGACCCAAACCCTTACCCCATGCCACCTTACTTGCCGATATTGAAAGCTGGTCCGCTAAAGTGCAGACTAGCCTTTTGAACTCCCTGATTCGAAAGGAAATGTCAATTTTGCTATTNACAGACGGTAACCCTTGTCCAGGAATTTTAGATATTTGACAAAAAATTGTATTTTAGAAGTAGTTTTTAGCGATTTGCCAAGTAATAGCATGCTCATTTGCTCAGATATCTCATTTTCAGGGGTGACGAAACGTCATAGCATTTGGGGCGGACTCTGACAAATCTGAGACCACGCCCTTTTGGTCTTCGGTTTGACGGCATTTGAATTATAACAACTCAGAAAAGCATTAAAAAACTACGCGAAAGCATACTTAATATTTGTTAAAAGTATACATGCTTGCTAAGAAAATCTTTAAGATTCTTTAATTTCTGACTATCATTTTATGAAATTATTAAGGCAAACTAGTTCCGCCGCCCCTGATTTTAATTTTACTTATTCTCAAAATGGGTGCGCTCCGCATAGCTTGAGCTGACATTAACAGTACCACATGATTATGAATTTCTCGCCAAAATCACCTTATTTTCTGCTAAAGATATACCTTTCAATGGAATATGTGTTTTTCTCGTAGGGTGTTGTTTTCAATGCAGCCCAGGAAGCCGCAAATGGTAAGCTTACTTCGGTAATTTTATTTCTTTAATCTTAATAAGCTTTACCTTTTGCGATAATTTATTATTGAGACTTATTTTGGATAAAGTAGCATTTTGACAAAACATTGCTTATCCATTTCCTGCAAAAGCTAAACGATCTTGTTTTTAGAGCAAAGATAGATTGAAATTTTAAGTAAAACGGTCCTTGCCAAAGGTTGCCTAATGTAGAACCCAAAGAATAGAACTCCGTAGTGGCGGCCATATTGTGAGAACCGAAAGAAGTAATGCTTGTCGCTAGTCAAACTTTGATCAGATTTGTAAACATGCATTGTCATGTTAAAACTAAGGCACAACCAAACAACAAGTTTGAACATCTAAAAAAGCTGAACCACTCACTGACTAGTCGCGAAGAAGAAACTAGTATCAAGAAATGAATTCTGAAAACCTTCCCAAAAACAATTATATCGTCAGTTTTAAATTCAGACGTAAACGATAGTGACAGATTAGAAGTGACCCTTAATATTGGAATTTTCGTGGCCCTTTTATGATGCCATAGTCAGTAAATTATGACGTAAACTACCCCAAGAGTTATACAGTACATTTCGGCATGTCATCCGAAGTTAAGAAATAATCAAACATTTTACTTGCGATCTTTCAGCGGTTTTTTCAAGCATTGATATCACACGAAACTTACCTTGGATATTAATAAAACATTCAGGGACATTTTCTTTGCCTCGTTTGATTTTCATAGGCCTCTTCTGCTACTAAATTGACAAAGTTTTTGAATAACTGAGAAACTTTGAGGAAACGTTTAGTACCTTAAACAGAATAGGAAAATCAAGAAATTTTTTCAGGGAGAAGTTCCAATGAACTGATGAGATGATTTTTCATTCTTTCTGGGAGAAATGATAAAAATTCATTTATCGGATAGCATCGTTGATCAACTCAATCTAATTATCAAATAATAAGATCAAATGCCAGCCCATGGCTTTACTTTCTCCGTTATTTGTATTCATTTAGTCACTATCATCTTTCGATGTATAGTGACTTTTGATTCATAATCTCCTATATCAGTTTGGGGACTTTGAGAATCTTACAATGAATTGAAGTCAAAGAAATGGTAGCCCGTGATCAAATCCCTAAGAGATGCACTTTCGCCTTCTACCATTTTAAATGGCATTTACACGAGGATAGAGAATCTAGACAATGGTTTGTTTTGACTGCAGCACAGTTTGATTATGCTTCATAATCCTTAGCCTGCTAGGGAATTTTGTGATTAATTTTCCGACAAGCATCAAAGCTAAACAAAAAGGTTTTCCGCTAGCAAACCTTGACTGACTCTGGAATTTGGAAATAGTCCAGTTGCAACAGTTTTATTTGAAAGTTTAATAATTTTGTCTTTGCTCATGATCTCCCCATACCTCATTATTATTAACTGAACGAATGAATCTTCTAATAAATGAATAAATCTTGTAGTGAATGAATGAACCCATCAATTCATCAATAACTCAATCAATAATATGATTAAATGACTCATCTTTCAATGGATCATCAAAGTGATCTGTCCCGTGATTAGTTAATCAATGGATCAACTCATTAGACTAAATATCTTTCGTATCAAATGTTTTTAGATTCACCGTTAGCAAGTGTAGTTGTTTCACACTATGCTTTCTGTGTGTCCTGTTGGCCTATAGGTGCAGGCAAACGTCATACAATATGAAAGGAGATGAACTTGCTATTTGATTTAAACATCGCACGAAATCAATGTTATATTGGTAAAATTTTAGAAAAATAAACGTTATTGTATACCAAAGAATCAAGTAGATTTAAGGATTAACCGTGTACTTTTTGATGCAAATATGTTTTTCTTAACAAAGACGTTATACATATGACCTTCAGACAGAAATCACAATGACTTGGAAGCTGTGAGATTCCTGATTCGGTAGACTAGGTGTAGTTTGTCGTAGCTTTTTATTTATCATAATGGAAATTTTATGTCATGAAACTAGGGGCTGTACCAATTGTATTTCTTGTTGTCCCGTCCCATTTATACTTTTCCATTCAATTTCATCAACATATTTAGTCTTCATGTTTCTTAAAAAATGTAGTTTGTAGAAAAATACTCTGTTCTCCAGACATCCATAGAACAATTGTCCACCAAGAAACAAGTCCACCCACTCCACACACAGAAACGGAAGAGAAACAGGAAACTGCAGGAGGGTACTGTAGTGGCGACAGTAAGCCTTGCGCAAGTGTCTATTTTTAGACTTACAACAATGCACTCTTGTCAGCCCAGACACAGAATGTGTCGCCCAGACAGCAAGGGGTACAAGAATGAAATTGCGTCTCTTCTTTTCCCCAACTTCCCATCTCGCCAAGTGCTTTTTGACCGCCAGATATAGCTACGACTGAAAAGAGAGATATGAACTAGGCAGCACGTTAGCCTTGCATTCGATCTCAGATGTCTGGTTTAAATTTAGACCACTGTAGATTGCTTCAGAAAGTGTAAAACCCCTGAGGGTGTATCAACGTCTGCTTCGATGATCTTTCCGGACCTCAAAGGATTAAATACACGCAACGAAGCATTAAGCAAGGATTTAATAATTGTTTCTCAAATAGCTGTAAATAGACACAGGAAACTAAATGACACCCAGTTTATAGAAGAAATCGCTCATAAGAGTTTTTTGTAGCAAGAATCGAAAACACCGCAAAATGCAATTGTAAGATTCATATTGGAGTATGGGGGGTGCAGGGTTGAAATTTCATATAGCTTCTAACAATCTTATCTTAATTTGATAAATAGAAAAAGGATATCGGCTTCGTGGGTTGTCAAATTTCTATATGAAAAGGAAGGCGAGAGGAAGAATTAAGCCTTCTCATTTGTTTCCTTCTATTAGATAGCTCACTGGATAGCCTTTGCGCGTTGTGAACAATTTAACCCTATTTTTCCCCGGCGATTTTTTTGATGTTTTCTCCCGGGGGGAGGGCATTATGTCCCCCCTGTTTATCTCCATAACTATAACTCCTATGCTGCTGCAACTTACAAGAACAGTACCTACATATATTAAAAGTGTAATTACAGAATTTGGTTGTAACTGATCACGTCGTTCGTTGCTAGGCAACCAAAAAGTGGCAAGTGGTCACACATAAGCTTCAGTACTAAAAACGAGAAAGCGCTAATTATTTTGGATTTTAATGATTAAAACTTTGAAAAATAGGATGAATATAAAAAAATATTATTGTCTATCCATCAAAAGCAAATTTTTGAAAAATTATCATTATTCATTATAAATATGACGTCATCAATATGAGTGACGTTATAGACCTTATTTTTTGCTGATGTAAGCAAATATGAACAAAATATATATCAAATGAAAGCTCTTTCAAAGATCAATCGATTGGTACCAATTTTGTTACAATTAGATATAAAACAAAGGAATTATTTAGGTTTTTGTGATTTTCTTTGTTACCACTGTCCAAATAAGGGATTGTTCTCGTCACGTGACTACATTTATGACAATGAAACATTTAAAATTTGATAGACAATTAAATCTTAGGAAATATTCGGTAAGTTTCAGTATTCCAGCTCTTTTCAGCTAAGAGCTATAGTTCATGATTCAAGTGGGGGGGGGCATAATGGCCCCCCGGGTAAAATAGGGTTAAAAGAAAACTACAGGGTGTCCCAAATTGACTGCACCCCGTTTTTACGGCTACTGTGGAGGAGCTCTGCTTTTGATTCTCATGTTTCGGATATTTTTTAACAGAGGATGCTTCAACTTGGAGTTGGAGTCCTTGTTTTAATGAATCTTACGAGCAATTGCTACGTTATGTCACTTCAAAACCAGAGCATTTTACGTGCACCTAAACTGTCAAAAATCATATATCAGATTGATTCCAAAGCGGTTCCAGCGTAATTTGCTTATATTTTAGAACAGGAACAAGGTCATTAGATTTGAATAAAACTAAGAAAATGAAGCTAAAACATTTGCAGCGTCTTTAAAAATGGTAATGTGCAAAACAAGATTCAGGTAGCATTTCATATGTCCATGAAAAAGTTACATGTTGAAGATCAAATTGCTGTTCATTGGTACAAATTTTGTCTTCGAGCACTTTCTGGCAGTTAATTTTTGACGTTTGCTGTCATGAAGTGTTTTTGACTTGTTTTTCGATGGAAATGTCAACTATAAATCATTTTAGCACAGTACTAAAATATCGGCTACAAGGTTATGTACTGAAAGGAAGTGACTCTGTTTTGAAGTTTCGAATTTTGGCTTCATTTTGCGATAACTTCGTTAAATCAAGGCAAGGTCTCAAAGTCTACGTTGAATCCTGCTCTATTAGAAATATCGTAAACATGAAAGTTGAAATCATGACCCTCCACAACAGTCGTAAAAGCAGGGTACAAACATTTTGGAAACCGTATAATTGAAGACAAATTAGAGCCTTTCCTGGCTAGAAGTTGTGTTTATAGGTGAAACCGCAGGCAAGCCCTCTTGCCATCTGTCAAGACTGCTGCTTTTCGTCTTGACTTTCAACCCAGTTTCGTTCCCTATGTGATCGTTGCACTGCTTAAGGTTTTATTTCAAAGAAACCTTCATGCCTAAGATAAAGAAAGTCTAAATTAGAAGTAGATAAGTGTTTGTTGAGGACTCTGTGAGAAGTTACAGTTTAAGAACATGTTTTCCAGTCGTAATCATTTCAATTCTTTTGTAGAACCAGTTACGTCAGCAGGCGTTTACATCCATCCAAGTGGTTATTGTTACACAGTAGCACCAAATGGAGTTTGGTACTTTCATTCAAATGGCGGCGCACCTGAAGAGGTACCAGTGTCGCAAATTCCACGTACTAGTGTGACGTCATCAACCCAGAGTACCACTTCACCTGTGCCAATTACTCAACAACACAATTCACCTCCAGTGCCTCCTCCAATGCCAGCCCAGGTGAGTGAAAGAAATTTATCGTTCTTCAAGGTTGTCACCCTGTGTAAAATCTTGAAGATCATGATTATAACAATTTTAAGTTAGAAATGGAAAGGGAAGGGCGAGAAGATAGCTAGTGTGAAATCATTTTTCTATTTGGTTTTTGGAAACTATGCATTTCGTGATGAAATCAATTTTTGTGCCCAGAAAAACATTTAATTTACTTGTTCCTCGTTTTCATATACCATGCAAAAACCTATCGACAAAGCGTAAATAAATGTTTAGTCTTTATTCGATCTGTGTTCTTCTCGTTAGGCTCTTGTCTTATCTGAAGATATACTGTAATCAGTATCGTACGAAATATTCAGTAACTCTCTCCACTAATTGACGTATGTTTATTGCTAAGGAATCCACACTTGAGAAAAAGCCCTATGGAATATGCTCCAAGTGTAGTTTTTCAGAAGGTACTTCCCACATATTTATCTATTTTGCAATCCTTGAAGACCCCCATCTTTGTTTTTGTTTCTTCAAAGCTGGGCCTTATTCGGCTTTTTAGCTAAAAGATACAACCCATTGAAATCTGCTTTCTCGTAGATGTGATGAAATCCCTGTTCACTCACCCTGTTCACTCATTCGCTGGACTTACCCAAGTCCACTCATTCGCCCAATCACTCACAATTTCGTTCATTCAGTTGTCCTGAATTTATGCCCGTTGCAAGAGTCAGTAGTACAGTTACGCTGACCCCCCCCCCCCATGTACTTGGTGATTGGTCTTTCCTTCTTACCTTCTTACAGTCATATTTGAATGGACACCTATGCTATAAAATTTCTCGCTCAGCTATATTGCATTAGACCGAAGAATATCAACGACGATCTCATTAAAAAAACAAGCTCGTAAAATCCTGTTCCTTTGGAACCTTTCGAGTCTTGACTGTCGACCTTTCAGTAGTCTAGCTCGAATTCATATTGAGATATTCAATTCGGAAGTGCTTGGCCCTTTTGTGTTGGCTTATCTTTCCTTCGTCGTATTGCTTCAGGAAGGAGAAGATCTATATCAGGTCTATTTTTTATTGCGTTTGATCTTCCAAAAGATGACAACATTACGTCAAAGATATTTTTGCATTGTAAGATATCTTTTGGTAAATAGTACACCGGGCTTTCCTACCCCTACCTTTATTAAATGAATGTTCCAAGCACTTTGTCGTATTTGAGAATCAGCTAAGCGTTACTTTGAAAGCTTACAAGAATTTTGCAACTTAGCAATGTTATAAAAACAGTTAGGTTGCTTCGTCGTTCCCTTCGCTCTTCTTCCTTCTTTTACATATACCTTTGTTAACAGTGGAAATAGTTTCTCGTGTTTCTGTTGCGAAAAAGGTTAGTTCGAGGTACATATTTAGAAACGGGTTGATTGGACATCTATTTAAATATGATGTGTGTAGTAGAACGCTTCATCCTAATCTATTCACGGCAATTTATCGTACGTCAGTTTGAGACAGTTTAGCAAGAGTTCGTGGTGCAAATACAAAGTTGGATAGTAACAGCGAGAAATGAAAGTTATCAGCGAGTTATCATTTCATGAAAACTAGTGGTTCTGTTTTGATTCAAAAAAGGTTCTTACATTTTAATCATGCTAGACAATGTAAGCTCACTTGGTTATTCTCTTTTCATGTTCGGTAAATTTATGTAGCCTGCTAGAATTTAAGAACCAAACACTTAAATATAAATTGTGGAAAAAGCAAATGAAGCGCAGTTGACCGTGAGAAAAATCTTCAATATGCAGGCGACTACCCTCTATAGCTGTGAGAATTTTTTATTTTGCTTAGTAGTAACTTCTCTGTTTGCTCATCATGACGCAACACGCTTTACTTTCCTCTAAAATAGCCAAAGGCAAACTTTGACCTTCAAATCTTTGTACACGAAAAGAAGCTAACATTAAATATTCTGAAGAGCTGAGTCATTACAAGATGTGATCACGAACGCCGTACATATACATACAAGAGATAGGGAGATTCTGAAGACTGCACTTAGCACGACCAGACGATCCCTGCTTGATTGAGCATAGTATGCTGCCATTACTTGTTGAATCTTAAGAAGTGTTGGTCAACATTATCATTCTTTTTAGTCGCTTGGATTTATGAGCAGAACTTTGCTTGGATTTGTTAGCAGAAAGGAAAATTGCTTGAATTTGTGAGCAGAACTTCTCATGCAAAGATACCGTCAGAGCTCGAGCCTATTTTTGTTGCTGCTGCTGCTTTTATTGGTGTTGTTGTTGTTGTTGTTGTTGTTATGGAAGCCTCAATAGGTCTAAACATGGTCTAAACATATTCTCAGCAATACTCTTTAGAGCCAATTATCCCCTTTACCTGCATGCAGTCAACCAATTTCTAGATAGGGATTCTCCTTGCAAAGTTTTTCCTGAATGTAGACCCATTTGTACTCATTTTTCAGTATATTAATGACTTGAAACCCATACCTATAACAGTGAGAACTGATTGAGCCTAGAGTACGCCTGACTCTTGGTTGTGCCTAAGGGTAATTCTAATCAATCGCATATTTTGCGTATCAGGCAGTCATTGGTTGCGGTTAGTGATTATTTGCTACTGACTGATTACTAAACACCGTCGGTTTTGTCTGCTTCCACGTAGAGACTATCTTTTCCATCATAAATACAAACCAAAGAAACCCACGCCACACTTTGAAATTGGGCGAACCACATAAAGAATGGTGTTATTGGTCATTTCTCGTGCTAAGCTTAATTGTAGCCGATCCGGTTAAATTGTGGGAGTTTGTGCAGGCTTAGATGTTAACCTGCTGTCTGACCTATCAGCAATAATTCATTTTCATATCGCCTAGGGCATTGCTCCAAGGTTTCAATAACTTAGACATCTGTTTTGGGACGGTTTTCAACACAATGAATCTATTGCTGTGAAATAGGTCAAGACGGACTATGTTGGTTTATGAGAATCATATCTATTTGCCGCAAGACTCGAGGATTTAGCCAGGAGTGAGATTTTGGTGATTCATTTTGTCCGGCACGTCTCTTAGTTTTACAAGAGATCTTCATTTGATAAGACTTAAAACGATTACGTCTATCTTAGCGTGTGAACGATTGGAAACAAAATTCAAGCCTGATTGTCGTATCTCCTGGCAGACAGAGTGGCAGTCCTTGAAGGCTGGCCGTAAAATACTTTAGAATGTTTAACCTTGTTGTATTTTTAACTTTCCCTTGCTCTGAAAATTTTATTTTCGTTAAATTTTCTTCAGCAATAGTTCAGCTCAAGACAAATCAATGGGGTATTAGACTGCAAGTCAGGTTCGAGCTGTTGTACATTGTTAATGGTGAACCATGTTTGCTATATAACCTGCTTGTGGTAGAAAAGTCGTCGAACCAACTTTTAATTCCGTGTTGTTGTTGCTGTTACTTTCAGAAGAAGCTTTCTCTCTTTGTCAGCAAGTCATAATCTTACATAATAGAGCCTTAACCATGATATGTATGGAAGCACGTGTATGCTCAGTTCTTTTCTTGTCTTCTTTATTGTTGATGGATTGACCTGTATGACAGCTTTGGAGGTTTTCCAGTGTATAGCCAGGAATCTTCTAGAATTTGCTTTTGGCGATTTCCTGAAGATTATGATTCATAACAGAGAGTAACATTGATGGATTGAACTGATTTCTTTTGCTGGACAAAGATGCATCCGATCATTACCCTTGCTCTGTTGAAAAGAGGATTAACATCTCCATCTCCACAGTAACCTTGCTCTCGGGCGTATTCATGTTGTAGGGCCTTTTAAAAACGTTGACACGTTAGAAACGTTGGTGAGACTCAGAATGCCTTAAAGTACTCTTCTGAGATTCAAACACGGTGATATCTCATTTCTTATCAAACATTGAGATGATATATGAGCTGTCATTAGCTCTTATAGAGTTGATTCGATCGTTTGATTATAAGGGAGAACTAAGGACATTATGACCGTGAAATGTATTGATATTTTTATATATTGCATCCTAAATCCACCAATCAGATCAACAGAAAGTCATTGGTCATAAGACGTCTCTGCGAGGAGATCCTCATCGCCATTGTCGGTGTAGTTTTCTTTCAGTCATCTCTTCACATAAAATAGTCCTCGTTAAAAAAGGGTTCGGTAGGAGAGGACCACCTACCCCTTTGAAATATTCAGATGTTGCCTTCAACCTTCCCATCCTTACAGTTTATATTAATCCAATTACAAATACGATTTCCTATTTTTTAATATAGTTTATCCAGTCCACCAAGCTACGTCTCCTGCCACCATTTTGATATACCTGAGAGCTATTAATTTATCCTAATGTTTTTACTGCATTCTATACATAACAATCTATTACAATAACATGAAACTTAGGAGGAGATTTAGACCTCAGCCACAACTGATTTCGCAATTTTTTTAAATGGCCTAAATTTTCAAATTTCTGGTTCTATAAAGTTGCTTATATTAAGTTTCTTTTGTAAATATTTGTTTCNGTCATCTCTTCACATAAAATAGTCCTCGTTAAAAAAGGGTTCGGTAGGAGAGGACCACCTTACCCCTTTGAAATATTCAGATGTTGCCTTCAACCTTCCCATCCTTACAGTTTATATTAATCCAATTACAAATACGATTTCCTATTTTTTAATATAGTTTATCCAGTCCACCAAGCTACGTCTCCTGCCACCATTTTGATATACCTGAGAGCTATTAATTTATCCTAATGTTTTTACTGCATTCTATACATAACAATCTATTACAATAACATGAAACTTAGGAGGAGATTTAGACCTCAGCCACAACTGATTTCGCAATTTTTTTAAAGGGCCTAAATTTTCAAATTTCTGGTTCTATAAAGTTGGTGATATTAAGTTTCTTTTGTAAATATTTGTTTCATCGCTGGTCTCCTTTTCGAGTTACAGTCTGTCTCAAATTAAATGTCAGGTGAGCTTTGCGATAACGCAAAATTACTCAAGCGAAACTCTTTAATTGTTTTCATTCGCGGATGCTTTACCTGATATCTCGAAGGGCAAATCACTGATTTTTTTTCGTACGCATTCCTTGAAATCCCAAAAAATCACACACAAAAATCACAAAAATCGCAAAAAATCACACATAAATCACAAAAATTACCAAAAAATCACAGAAAAAAATCACAGAAAAAATCGCAAAAATCACAGAAAAATCACGTACACTACGGTATTTTGAGAAGTGATTTACCCCTCGTGATATCTAATGTGAGACCGTGAGACCGACTTCAGTTACATTTCTAATTGATCAAAACACGACCACATTTTATTGACATCATCGTTATTAATACAGTCGTTGGTCATCGTTGTTGTTTAACTGTTTGTTACAATGTTTTGATATTTTCCCTGGGTACTACAGCTTTAAGCTTTCCTATAATTAGCAATAGACACATAAGAACTTTCTCTTTGGACATACCATTTAGGAAGTTAAAGATGATACTTAGCGTTCTGCATTTCCTTCACTTTGATATTTCATTTTATTAGAAGCCTGAAAGGAAAATCCCAAGGTCGATGTGGTCACTATTTCCGTATGCTTTGAGTCTTATCGTTCAATCTAACTATGACTATTTGAATGACCATCTGTCATTTAAATATATTCAGCAAGTGATTCCGTTTTTTGATATTATTTCCACAATAAAAATATTTATGAAAGCTCTCTCATAGTCAACTTTTTCTTTTTCAGTCACCGCCTGCAGTTATGCCAATGAAATTCCTTCCTGCGGAAAACTTCGCACAGCAGAGCTGTCCTGTTTATAGTCACTACGTCATGCCCCAGAATGTAACATTGACAAATAATAGCCCAGCAGAGCCACAAACACGATTCATCAACGATTCGAATGTTATTCCTTATTACATCACACAACCACAGGTATGTGAACCTTAACAACTTGTGAATTGTCACTATGTATGTTACGAAGTAGATGATAGTCGAGCAGGGACTCGCATAGATGTTCCTATCAAATACACTCAATTTATTATTTTATAAGAAACCGCTTATAAGAAACTAAAGTACAACCAAAAACTGTGCAGAGTAAAATTGTTTTTGGTCATAGAACTACCATTATATTGCAAAATACTGCAAGCGAGGTATCTTCGAAAAGAGCTTAGCGAGCGGAACTTGAATTTTGCAAGCGTTACATGATTTTGTTTACTTAATGGGGGCTTAGTATTGCAAAACAAATTTGGTATCCTATGAAACTGTGAAGTCTTCTGATTAAGAGCTCCAGAATAGACCCTGGTCGAGGTTATTTCTGTCAAATTTTATCAAGAAAGTATAGGAGCAAAAAACTGACCTAAAGCTGAATCTACACTTGAAGCGTCGCACTTGACGCGTTCCAGATAACAATGAAGCGCTGCAATGCAACAAAGTTGGATTAATTCAACTTTGCCCCGCGCGCCGCATCTTACCACACAATCGCCTAAAGTGTGAATTCAGCTTTAGTGCAACTATGATATGCACCACTTCATATTTCTGTTTGCGAGGACCTGCCCTTTCGAGACATTGGAGCGGAGGTTTTTCAGAAAAATTTGTGAAACTAAAAAATTCCTAAGCATTAAAATTCCCAAGAGACTAAACCCCCCTTAAGTAACCAACATTTATATTGTTTGCAAGAATTACGTTCCGCTAAGTTAAATGATACCTGGTTTGCATTTTGCAAAATTTTGGTAGTTCTATGCCAAAGGCAGTTTTATTCTACATAGTTTTGGTTGTACTTCATAGTAGCTTCCTCTAGAAAACCCTACTAGAAGCAATCAGATGTCAATTTGAAGATAAGAAACTTTCTCAAATTTTGGTTGTCAGTTGCAAAGTGTTTTAAACAAAAAGTGTATTAGTATTACCAACCCAAATAATACCAAAAAGTATAATTTTTATTTATGATTTGGCTCTCTCTTGTAATTCTATGGGCACAAAGAGCTTTATTAGTGGTCCTCGATGAATTATGATAAGTTGTGAAATTCAATTGCACGAAAATTTAGAAAGTCTACAAGAAATTTTTATCATAAGAATTTGGCTCAAAATTAAGAAACCGTACTACAAAGCTTAGAGCCAACTTTCTGAAAAAAAATGAGCGTAAAAGTGGCCCTTTAAATGTCAGTCATAACATGGAGAAATTCGTGTGGAGAAGAATTTATTTTGTAAGATAGCACATGACAGAGCTTGAAGCATTTCACAAAACTAGCTCTTCTGAATACAGCAGTGAAGCAATTGAAAATTGCGCTGAAGATGGTAGAACGGAACTTTTTACCAAGAAGATTCTTTGCGTCTCAAGAAATTTCACTTAAATCTGGGATATGTCGTAGAACTTAAAGCCTATTGTAAAAATATCTTGAATGCCATCTCGAGCGTAATTGTTATTATTCTGTATTGCTCTGTGAACGAAAGCCCCCCCCCCCCCATCTGCAGTTGTCGGTGTAGTTTTCTTTCAGTCATCTCTTCACATAAAATAGTCCTCGTTAAAAAAGGGTTCGGTAGGAGAGGACCACCTACCCCTTTGAAATATTCAGATGTTGCCTTCAACCTTCTCATCCTTACAGTTTATATTAATCCAATTACAAATACGATTTCCTATTTTTTAATATAGTTTATCCAGTCCACCAAGCTACGTCTCCTGCCACCATTTTGATATACCTGAGAGCTATTAATTTATCCTAATGTTTTTACTGCATTCTATACATAACAATCTATTACAATAACATGAAACTTAGGAGGAGATTTAGACCTCAGCCACAACTGATTTCGCAATTTTTTTAAATGGCCTAAATTTTCAAATTTCTGGTTCTATAAAGTTGCTTATATTAAGTTTCNAATCCAATTACAAATACGATTTCCTATTTTTTAATATAGTTTATCCAGTCCACCAAGCTACGTCTCCTGCCACCATTTTGATATACCTGAGAGCTATTAATTTATCCTAATGTTTTTACTGCATTCTATACATAACAATCTATTACAATAACATGAAACTTAGGAGGAGATTTAGACCTCAGCCACAACTGATTTCGCAATTTTTTTAAATGGCCTAAATTTTCAAATTTCTGGTTCTATAAAGTTGCTTATATTAAGTTTCTTTTGTAAATATTTGTTTCATCGCTGGTCTCCTTTTCGAGTTACAGTCTGTCTCAAATTAGATGTCAGATGAGCTTTGCGATAACGCAAAATTACTCAAGCGAAACTCTTTAATGTTTAATTGTTTTCATTCGCGGATGCAGGGGCGTCGTGGCCGGAGGGGCAGGGGGGGCCATGTAATATCATTCTCTTCATGGCGCCTCACCTTCTAAGTATGCATCTTCCACATTGATTTATATTGCTTAATTCCCACAGCCTCAAGTTGCACCAATGAACCCATATACAATGACAACGACGTTACCATCACAGGTAAGCTTCGTCTTCCATGTGTTTGTTATCAAGTATGCATCCATAGAAAATTGCAGAAACTCGGATAAAAACTACTGATCCTTCAGTATTTTACACTAAAAATGCACAACCCTTGTTTCTGTCCGACAGACCTTCTTTTCTAGCAATAGCATGTATTCCTTTTCAATGGATGCTAGAAGTGGTAAGTGGTGGGTGAAAGAGGCAGCATATTCAAAATAATAATTTAAAAAATGTTAAGTATTTACAAAATTAAGTTTGCTTACACATTTACAGAGACTGCTCTCCTCTACTTCTCTACTTTTATTTTAGGTTACTGTAACCCTTCAGGCAGCGATTAAGAAACTCTATTTTCCACGGCCGTTCCTTAAACTATACCAAGCAAGATTATATGTTATTCGAAGCAGAATTAAACGCGGAATACCATAAAAATATAACAAGTTGCTTAAATAAAAACGCATATGATTTATTCCAGATTTTAGGCGAAAAAGTGCAATTTTAAATTAATGTTAATGTCTGAAATGTCTTTTTAACTTTCAAACCCTTATAAAAGTCGGACCAGTGGATCTATCATAAATCACTGACACCCTTTGGTAGTTTTATGCTTTGTGACCCTGTTTGCCAAGTGTCAAGCGATTTGATTGGCCCGTTAGGTACACCAAGATTTTTTAGTACCCACCAGTACCCCAGAATCTTGTTTCGAGAAATCAGGCTTTTATCAAATTGAAGCAGAAAGCCCGGGAAAAACGATTATGGTTTAAAGTGCAAAAATAAAGCCGCAGGTCGAGCAATAATGCTTTAGCGCGGTCTTGATCAATCGTTATGTCAGTAAAATAGCAGCACGGGATGTTATGAATATAGCTGCTAGGTCAAGTGAGTTTACTTTAATCTCCTGATGTGTATTCCCGCGATTTGTTAGAAATATGATTGCTTCTTTTAAAATGCTCACATTTCCAAATAATTGTGGTTATTTCTGGAAGTGAGTTGGTTAAAACGGTACTCATATACTTAAACCATCAGATTATGATGAAAACGAAAAATCGAGAATTTTTTGTCTGAAGGGTTACAGTAACCTTAAACTCAGGTTAAAGGACATATGTCACGCATATAATTGGTTGAAAGAAAAGAAAACAAAACAAAACAAAACAAAACAGCGCTTATGAATAGATGTCAGAAGGAGGCTGAATTTTCATTGCAACAAAAAACACAAGAACAAAATTTATCTTTGTTTTGCAATAACCAATAAGGTACGTGACATATGTCCTTTAAAGGCAATGTAAGCATATATAAGCCTTTGACAAAAATAGCCGTGCAAAGACAATATACTTTGACACGCGCCGCACCATATTTGGGTAACTCAATTACGTCAACAGGAAATACTGATATCTGATTGGCTAGAATGTAACCGCAAGTGGCTTGAGCCACTTTTATATGCTTACATTCCCTTTAAGTTACTGAATTTCGCAAGTTGTGATATTGAAATTGATGCAAGCTCGACAGTAAACTTGTGTAGTCCAAACTGGCTCGAATTACTCAATATGTATGCTGTATTAGTTCATGGGTTCTAGATAACTGGATACCACTCTAATGTATGAGAATTTGCCTTTCCAGATCCATCATGTACCACCACCTCCTCCTAACGTTCACGTCATTCAAGCACCTTTCCCAACGCAGACGTTGCCACCGGCCCCCCGAGCTCCAGAGGTATATCAAGTATACAGTGCACCTTATGATCCAAGCATCATCGAGCATGGCCCGTTCATGCCTCATAACAGCAGAACAATTACTTCGGGGATGATGAGACCTACTATCATAAGACCTAATGGTCCAATCAAACGTGTGACGGCCGAACTGCCTCCACAGCGCCTGCAGCTGAGAAGAAATTATGACACCTACGTACATGTCAACGGTCGAGGTAGCTTTACAGGTAGTACCGGAAGTGGGGGAAGCACCCCAGCAAGCTCATCATCATCATCAAATGGGGATCTCCAACTCGAACAAAAGGAATGAGCAGATAAACACACCACGCAGATAACTTTAAGATAATACAATCAGAGATGACGATGGATGCAATACCATGAAGAGGTATTTTAGAATCTTCCGTTAGAATAAAGAAATAAAGTTAAGAAGAAGATCCGTTCTAAGATGTATATAAATAATAAGAGAGAATGCGCGAAAACTGGCTTCGATTTTTAAAACGTTGTCCAGTAGTTTGTATCACTATCGCTCCATTTTGGGAGAATTTTTACGAAATGATGTCATTTGGTGATTTTAATGGGGTATTTTATGGTGAGCCCAAGAAGCTTCTCCCGTAGCTTTTGCCTGGACTTTTATGCGCATGGCAGTAGTTATTCGTTAAGTTAGGAATTTGAATGTCCTCTTTCTAGGTGGTCTTGTCTGCATGTTGATCTAATTTTGAGTGGCGCAATGCCTCGAGGATCAGACGATTAAGCTCGACTTCTTGCATTCGTCTTTGTTATCACTATCGAATTTAATAGATTTATATGGTGTTGATAAAAGCGATAAAGGACTCACTGTGACGATTCTGGGAACGATCTGGGGATGGTAACGGGACATATGGAGTCATTTATTTGGATTTTGATAAAGAGTGGAGTAATCTGCACATTTATCGAAAAAGCAAGTATATAATATTTAATTTATCGGATATAGTTTTCGGGAATGGTATTTGTCATTATAAGGAATAAACTGGGTCAAAAGTTTCGTGATCTCAGCATGTGCATGAACATTTTGTAGCTAAAGAAACAATGGTGTGTGTAGGCGTTTTATATGTCCTATTTATAGGCTACTCCATTAGCTCTGTTCATTGATGGTCTTTTCAAGATGTGAAGTCTTTTCGAGATATGTTGTTGTTTTCTTCAGCTGCTGGCTGGTGAAATCCGGTGCTAATTGTCCCCGTTGTCTATCAGATTTGGACATCTCTCTAAAACCTTATCTTGTAAACAGTCAGTTTGTTATGGGTAAGAGATCACGAGAACAATCTCTTCAATTCGTAAGCGAGCGAAGAGATAAAATGTTGATTATACAACTTCTTTTTTGTGAGAAGGCATGAACAAATTGGTTTATTTGCTTGGATGTATATATCTTTTGTACCATTGCCAAGTCACAAGAAGTTTTGGTTGACCTTGAATCAAGCCTTCACTGATGAATATCAGATTAGTCAACTTATCTTTCTTTTAATGCACATTGGCTGTTAACTTCATCCATGTAAATATAGGTCCTTAGGCTATTTGGTTGCCAAATATCATAAAATTCATCAAGGTAAGGTTGTGAGCTGTTAACCAACAGCTACGTCACTTTCTAACTGTGTTTACTACTGACTTAAAATTCGCTGAATTATTCTACTGAATTTGTGGTTGCTGGAAAGTCGACGGAAATTCATTGTGGATGATTTTATGAATTTGCTTGTTGATCGCAATCACTATTCTGTTGTGATTCCTTTCTCTCGGCAAAGCCCTTTTTCAGTAGATCCTTCTTTTCTCGATATGTAGCATCCACAGAAGTACATAAGAAAGAAGTCATTTTATTCCCCTTGAGTGCAGTGCAGGACACTGGTACTCATGATCTATCAAGACGATCAGCGCTAAGCTTTTTGATATTTTTGTGATCATTGAATGTTTTCCCCTGTGGGTTGCATCATAGTTGTTCAATGCGGCTGCCAAACGTTCTAACGCAGACGAGATACCTAAAGGCAATGCATAATACAAAATTATGCCCAATCCATGACCTACTTGCTGTGATATGTCTTTTCACAAGCTCCCAAAGTTTCATATGAAGCATGACCTATATTTTACATCAGTGTAATTCGCCTTAGTCAAAAATTTCCTGATATTACATCCGCAAAAAGGCAAACAAAGTGTTGGCCAAGAGTAATCTTCAAATGGTTGCGTAATACTCGACACATTTTCCAAAATCGATTCTTGTCTCCTCGGCATTGCACCCCAAAGTTAGCCCAAACTTGACATAGTTTATACAATTAAGGCTGGAAGCGAATGTCGATGATCACCTAGGCTAAATGACCGATGCTGCTGCTTGAATTTTAGCTGGAAAGCCATTTTTTAGATCTTTACGGGTAGCTGTGGTGAATTTTAAAAGTATCTTAACTTCTTTTTGCGCGTGACCTCATCATTGTTACTCGTTGCCTCAGCTTGAAAAGCTGAAACAGCTAGAACTTTTAGACATGATGGAATATATTTTTCGTTTAAATTGGTTTCTAATTTCATTACGTTATTTGTTTAAGATTGACTCTGGAATAATACAAATACATTTAAATTCAATCTGCTTAATATATTACGTTCAATTTCAATTTTTTTGTAATAGAATGCTATACGATGGAAAGTATTGACATAGAGTCGTGAGTAACCTTGATCAATTGGCTATTTTAAAACTAAACTGTGTCAGTTATATCATCTGGCAACGAAATGCTCCCACTGATTTTCTTATCCTGTCAGCAGAGAGTTTTGGGATGTCCAGTGATCGGCTATCTTCTGTATGGATATTTAATTAAAGGAAATTTAACCACTGATTGGACAATTGTACTGCTACATTCTTGCAACCGATTCGAAAAAAAGCTAATTCAATCCTACAAGTAACTTGGGGTTCAACGTAATTTTTGTAACTTTGGTTTCATTTAGCGTGTATTTTGCTCTTAAATAGAAAATTCCTTGAAACTGTCGGCGAAGAAGTTTTTCTTTAAAAGGATAAATCAATCAGACGACAGAAACCTGTTATTTTACGCTCTCCGATGTTTTCTAAACGTTAATATTATACTAACTGTTAGGCATTTAGTATAATATTTTTGTAAAATGTGAATCAACAGTTTCATCAGAATAAAAAAAGATGATTTGTAGTTAATCTTCCTTTTTTCAGTGTGCTTAAATGCATCTAAAAGTAATCAACATAGATAAATTCTGAATTCTGTTTTATTCAGTTTAGTAGAAAAGATATAACACTGCTAACACTGCATCAAAATTTACCAATAGTTTTGCTTTACCATTTTTCATAGATCAATATCTCAGAATTCCTAATGTTTCTGCTCTGCAGCAGAGAGGAAATTTATTGAAATTTTGCAAATTATTTTTGCTTTTGTGGTTTTCAGTAAAGAATCTATGCAGCTCGTTTACCGATCGACAGAATAATTGTTTTGTTGGCTCTTTAGCCAACCTTCCTAAACCGCAGTTGATCAAGGTTAACTCAACACCCTCCTTTGCCTTTAGTTCTCCAGTCTGATCTTTTTATTGGTTACACTGCTAATGTAGTGGTGTGTATACAGATCACTGGAGGTTTTAGCTGACTGCGTGTCAAGATTTAAATTCGTGTTTTAGAATTCAGTTCTTTGTAGATTTGGGTATTCACCCAAAGGCAAGGCTTTGTGAGGAGCAAGATTCCATGATTAGAATTTCACTTTGGCAAAGACTTCGCTATTTCAACAATGCAAACGTATATGATGGCCTTAGTTGTGTCTTAAGTCTTGAAGTAGCACTTGAAGAAGTTTCTCATATTCAGCAACCTCCGTTGGTTGACAAGCGTGCAACCGTAGTTATTGTTATGCCCCTTGGCTTACAGTTCGTCTCAAATCTCTTGCCACACTTTTTTTACGTCGCAGCAATGGAGTCTAGTCTCTAGTATTTATTGATAGCTGAAAACAACGTCCGTCAATCATTATGTCCGTGTTTTGACGCATAATACTCATATGATGTATCGAGATGATATATCGAGGCGACGCTCGTGGCAGAGTGACGTGACGTAGATCTATTATGTCACTCAAGTGTGGCAAAACGAACGAATGGCTATAGGTCACGTCACTCTGTCATGCGCGAGGATTATAATGGCGCCTTCGCAGGACAAGTAGACATTGAAAGAAACAGACTCGATATATCACGAATGAAATAATAACTAATCATCCGTAAATCTAATTTTCAATTCAGAATTTCCTACAGCCTGTTGTGGTCAAAGTCAAAACTGCACTTCAAGTTTTGTGCAAAATTTTGTGTGTGGCAAGAATTTTGAGACAGACTATGTAGATTTTTTAAACAAAGTTGTAGATCGATGCACTGTTACTTTGTTTAGTAAGGGACCCAAACTAAAATCATAAAGAAATTCTGTGAATAATCATTTTTGTCACAACGCATTTAGAACATACTTGATAAAGGGCTTCTTCATGACAAGCTTATACAACGAAACAACCAAATGCTGTCTCATATGCCATGCCTAAGGGGTGAATAGCCTGAAGGGTAATACTATTACTGATCCTTCATCTATAGCAGAAATGGTAATTTGAATTAAAATCAGTTAGTAGATTCTTTAAGTGTATCGTTAGTAATATGGTTTGGATTAGGAAAGAATGATATCCGACTTGAACAGTTTATATACACATCAATGCATGCAGGATACTCGAGTACAAAATGAAGCAGAAAATTTGGGATAATATTTTAATATTTCACTGTTTTTAGCAATATGTGATTCCCTAAATGGTTACAAACATTTCTTTGACATTTTCTTTAGCCTGGCTCGTTTCAGCAGAAGAAAGCTGCAATTCAGAAAAATGTAAATGAATTGCTTAATTTGAAAATAGAAGTAGTAGCGAGAGAGGCCTTTTGCTACCTAAAAATATAAGGGAAAGCATTTTTACTAGCATTACAAAATTTCATGAAAAGCACAGATTTCCCGTTTAGCTGATGGTGCCATTTCTAGTTTCTGAATAGTTAGCGGGATATTTTCTTCTTGTCGTAGATATTTTAGCTTTGTTTCCAATCTAAATCTGAACTTTAAGATTACGAAACATTTTTCACCCTTGCCATTATTTCGGAAAGTGATATAAATATTTGGATAGTGTGCCTTGGTGTGTTACTACAGCTCAGTTTGCTGCATGCTTTAGGATTCACAGCAATCCCAGTTCAAGACGAATTTACGTTCAGTCGGATTTCTACGTAGATTGTGTTTATAATGAGATAGTGAGATTACTTGTGTGCTAGCTAACATTCTAGTTAACGTGTAGGTTACAGAAACAAACAGATACTACAGTGTGACAACAGGCAATATTGCCAAAGGGCGTATCTCTTATCTTTACTTTGAGTCCTAAACGTAAAGTGGTCGCTTATTTATTTTAAAGCCCTTTATGTATTTAAATGTATGGTAATGAGAAATATACAGCGATATTTTTGCCATTTCTACTTTTGTCAATCTCCAGTTTCACTATTGTTCATAAGCAACAATACGCGCGAAAATAGTTTTGCTGACAATAGTTTTGCAAGTTCACAAGTTTGCGTTATTCTCTGTCAAGTTTATCGACGGTATGAAGAAGTTTAACAAGGCCTACCTGCGATTGAATTGTAAGTATCCACCATTTTTTGCGTTCGTGTTTCCTTGCAGCAATTATATTTCTTTTCGTTTCCCTATTACAGTTCATGAGAACTGCAGTCAAAACATTTCAACCTGCAGTCGAGATGTCCGAGCTATTTTCAAAGAAATTTTTCAAGACTGCACCTCCTGCTTCCGATCCGCTAGTAAATTTTTAACTGCGCACTGTGATCCTGTGGCGTTTTCATTTTAAATTTTCATTTTAAAATTCTTATGCACGGTTGCCCCGTCAGTCAGTGAGACTGATTTTCAGAGGGCAGTGCCAAAAACTTTACAAATTGAAAATCTACTAATAATTTAAAAAGAAACTAATTACAATATCATTTCTTTACAATTCTTTAAAATGTTCTTAAAAGAAGATAAGGAGGGAGCTTGCTTGGCCTCGCGGCTAAGGTCATTCCAGATTTTCGCTCCACGAAATGTGAAAGCTTTCGGCCCATTGCATTGCTAGTTTTCATAAAAGGGACCAGTAAGTCAGTTTCGGCATTTCTTAGACTGATAGTATTGCGAGCAGAATTTTTTATAAATAGGTGTGAGAGATACTTAGGCGCGAGATTCTTAACAGATTTAAATAAAATCGTTGCTTTCTCACTTCTAATCATAAGTGGTCGCTATAAATAGGCTACGAAAATGCCCACGCACCCATTGTTTCTTCATCTACACAATGAAACGGCACGTGCCAACAGTATCAAATACAATAGACTATATTTTTAACTTGGCCCGGGCCAGCTTTTAACTATGTCGATTCCCTTTAATCAAAGCTTCAGCAGGAGCAGCATAGCTGCTATTAGTGACAATTCTAGCCTCGCGATTCTGCAATTTTTGAAGCTTAAATAGTCGAGACTCAGCACAGTTCCCCCACACAGAACAGCAGCATTGAATACTTCAAGAGGAAAAGGGTCGAAATTTGGATTGATGTTTTAAGAGGGAACTCAGCTCCTAAACATATGAGATTTATGCGTGATCGGAAGAGGGCGATTGAAAAGATACGATTTGACGCTTTAATTTTAAAGTAGATCAATGTGTATTATTTGGTATCAATTTTTTAACTATGAAATTGGGAACGTATTAAGGTTACGGCAAACGTTTGTAGGCCGAAAAAGCCAATTTTCGGATTTTTTCAAATCTCAGAAACCCAACATACTCTCTTAAGCAATAAAGTTGCCTGGAAAATATCATTTTACAATCTTCGCCAATTATTTTGATATGGTTAGAATCCCTACATTCTTGCGCATCGAATGATGTATAGTTTAACTAGATTCCGCTAATAGTTTGGCTTTTGCCTGGAGAGAGAAAACCCAATCTTGTGCTACAAACGTTTACCGTAACTTTAATAGCAATAGCATTTCTGCAAAGCTTCCCTGTAACGAGAAACTCGACTTAACTTTAAGGCTGATTTCCAGTCAGTGGAATTTTCCGAGCGGGCAGAATTTTACACAGTAAAAAGACTCGGATTGGACCAGCGTTGACTATCAAGGCTCGGTTTGCGTCATTTACAATTTCAGATGAACGGTCACGTATTTCCATGATAAGATCATCTACGACGAAACTCAAAGCGATCTGAAATGAATCAGTAGAACTTGACTTCTCCTTGATCTACCTTGTGACCTTTCTAGCCACCTGTCAACAATAGTTTCTAGGTGTTCATCTGGATTATAAGATTTATAACTTAATTACAACAACAGCTAACCGCTTTGTAAATACCCAACTATTTAGCACCTAAAAGGCGAGAGGGTACGCCTACTTGAAGTCGCAATAAAGAGCAATTTCAAATGATTTTCAACAGTTGTTTTGCCGCCACGAGCGAGAAAGTCACTGGATCCTTTTGTATTGCAGTTTTTTCATCATTAGATGAAACTGCTCTAATCCCCATGTAAGCTACACAAATCAAATAACTACGACTGATCACTGAATTGAAAACGAGGGGAAGCGAGTACCGATCTCTGAGAAGGAAAAACGACCCCCCCCAACTTTTTTCATCGAATTTAGACGAATTAGAAAATCGATCCTGAAAAAAATGGGGTGGACATGTCCACCCCAGTCCACCCCGTGGCGCCGCCCCTGGGTTACAGCAACCTTAAAAGAGCTTGAATCAGGGCTTAAGGTGTCTGGAGGCTTTATTTTTTCCAACATACGGTACACGGTTTTTTATAAGAAACTTGATCTAAATTTTGCATGACAATTTCTCAATTGTAGTACTGAAAGTTGTTTAACTTGTTTCTTATTTTTGGTTGCAAGAACTATGATGTAGTTTCAATTCTATGATTGCTATAAATGCGTTTCTCACACGAATTTCCAAGGATGCATATGGTTCTTGTTTCTAATAAACGAGTTTGTTATAAAAACGTGTTTTAAATTTTCCAGCTCGATGGTAGCCCCCAGCCAGAAAGAGACTTTATCAAGATATTCCAAGACAACCTCACTTGCACTTGCAGGTTGAACCATAACACCCAGGGTTGCCATTTGGCCGTTTTGACGGCCAAATTTCTCGATTCTGGCCGTTTTTCAAAACCCTTGGCCGTCAATAATGGTTTTGGCCGAAGAAGCAAAAGTTGGCCGAATTTTGGCCGTAAATAGAAAAACCACGAAAAACAAAAGAAACACCAGTTTTGCACAAATAATGCTAAAAATCATATTCAAAATTTCAAATTTGCAAGTAAAGAAATGAGAAACAAACTAACAAGTACTAAAAGATTTCGTACAAAATGATGGTAAAGTCGAGATAAAACCATTTTTACATTTAAGAATCTATTTTCGATAACATTATTACTGCACAAAATTGGCCGAAAATTGGCCGAAACTTGGCCGTTTGAAAAATTTGTTTTGTTGGCCGAATTTGGCCGCGAATCCTAAATCTTTTGGCCGCTAACAGTTTCGGCCATCTGGCAACCCTTCAACCCTTGCATAACAGTAACACTATAACGAGGCTATGCCTAGGCCTATCTGAAAAAAAGCGCGAAATCAGAGTGTTCGTGCTGTTGTGTTACTGTTCTGGTAAGTTTTTGGTCAAATGTCCAACGAATTATGGCATGTTTTGCAAAGGATGATTGCTGGTCGTCGTTGCTCGCAAAGATCAATACCGCAGGTGGGAAATTCATTTGCTTCACAAAGAAATCGCTCCTTGAAGAACAAGAGGTGTTATTGATCAGGTTGGTATCCCGGGGAGTACCATAAGGATGGGTTTTGAACCTCGAGAATCCCTAAATATGGGTCTCAAAATGTAAATGTTCCACTAGAAATGGGTAGCTTTTCAAATTGTAACAGGAAACTTGTCGAGTTTTTGTTTTTGATGTTTGATTTTTTTCGCCTTAGTTCTGAAACTTGGTTGGNTTTTTGGTCAAATGTCCAACGAATTATGGCATGTTTTGCAAAGGATGATTGCTGGTCGTCGTTGCTCGCAAAGATCAATACCGCAGGTGGGAAATTCATTTGCTTCACAAAGAAATCGCTCCTTGAAGAACAAGAGGTGTTATTGATCAGGTTGGTATCCCGGGGAGTACCATAAGGATGGGTTTTGAACCTCGAGAATCCCTAAATATGGGTCTCAAAATGTAAATGTTCCACTAGAAATGGGTAGCTTTTCAAATTGTAACAGGAAACTTGTCGAGTTTTTGTTTTTGATGTTTGATTTTTTTCGCCTTAGTTCTGAAACTTGGTTGGTGGTAGTCTAACTTTATCTTCATAATTGTGTGTTTTAAGTTAAATGAAGCTTGATTTGTAGCAAGTTCAAGAGGCTTTTCCCCTCAAAATCCTTAAAAATGGGTATGAAAATCGACCGAAAATCCTTAAGGATGGGTCTTTCCCTAAAAAAGTTGGGCTGCACGTCCCCGTCATCCCAAGACTCAAGTTACCCCCCCCCCCCGGGGTTGGTATGGTAGGAAAAAGGAGGGGATGGGTGGAACGACCGGAAGAGTCTTATGATCTAAGGGATTTTCACGAGGTTTGCATCAAAGTCTAAGTTTGCATCATGATGTTTTGTTTGTTGAAATATACTTTTGATAATGATTTTTAGATTGACTTTCTGCAGTGATGATTGATGCAAACGGGTGGGATGCACTTTTTTCTGAGACTTTCTCAAGAATTTTTTTGGCAAGAGAATAGTGTTAATTTAATATGCGCAAGGGCTGTAAGGGATTCTTTTAGGCATCTGAAGTCTTGGTAACCTTCTGAACCTGGTAGATTTGGCCCCTTTGCCACTTTGCCAATTTCCCTCTCTGAAAAGGGCAGAGACTGCAGAGATTTGATAAAAATTTCCAAATTAATGCATATTTTTGAAACAATTAGAGTTGGAAAGATTGTCAGAAAAATGCCAAAAGAATGGGAGTTGTGAAAATTTTGGGACTGGGATGCAATATTCATTCTATTTAAGTTAACATTGACTTTTTTTTAAATTGTCATTTGAATTTGAATGAAGGTGTTGTGGCGCAGTGGTGTAATCCTCTGACTTTGCAACCACAACAGTCAAGCGGACTGGGTTCGATCCCAGCCAGGTAGAGCCCCACCATTTGGGCATCATGACAAGGGGTTGCAGACTCGATTAGGTCTTCTCTACTTCTGTGATCCCAGCGCTTGGCACTAAAAAACAAAACTTCACCTCCACCTTCAATTGTGTACTTCTGTTTTGAAACTCAAAAAGTAAATGATTTACAATTTTCACTCAATTTTCTGATTTTGCAGAAGTTTTTGTTTCGAGAAATGAGGCTGCTTGCATAGCAAAAGCTTTCTGAGGCCTTGAAACCTCAATTCCAGGGCTATCAGTGTCTTCAGCCTCTGGCTGGGGGTTTGAGGTTGGAGGGCTTGAGATCTCTATTGTTTTCAGAAACGCCAAGAGAAGCTCAACAAAAGCGTCTCTGAAGCTTACCAAACTATAGTGACAAAAAGAATTGGATTTTCTAAAACATCATTTTGAGACTGCAAAATTGTCTGTTTTTGTAAGAGATGCACCAAAAGAAAACAAATTTAAGTCTTCTTTTCCTTCTAACTCTACATTTTCCATCAAATGCCTGCAAGAATATACCCATAATTCTTGTAACTCAGACCTTGGAAATAACATTTTGATGTGCTTTATTTGTATACTGTTTTATCATTTACTGCGATGACATCTTGGTTCTAGTGTTACTGATGGTGTTGATCTCTGGCAACTCGAAATCTCAGAAGATGATGTGAAGAACTATGTAAGTTACTTTGGACAACAAATTGTTGGCAAAGCAAAATTCAAATTAGGTTATGGTGGTGCACTAAGCTAAGTTTGTATGATTTTGCGTTCATCGAAACAAATTTAATTAAGTAGGATTAAAAGGACAGATAGAAATGAAAGTGGACATGTTTCTTGAGGTGATTATTATCTTTCTGCAATAGAATGTGCCTTGTTATGGGCATTTACTAGAATGTTGTGGCAAATTAACACAAAGATTGACTTAGTCTTCTGGAATACTATACCAATACTACTTTTTTGTGAGGGCAATATGGAAAAATGTAAAGCCCCAGATCAATATGATGACCAAAGGGCTTGATATTTTCCACATTGCCTGACTTAAAAGTTAGTATTTGGTTGATTATCCAATTAGCAAGACAACAACAGAAGCAATCAACTCATTGATATGCTAGGATCAAGGCAAGATGTACGCCATTTTGTATCCCATGATGACAAGCAATACATGAAAATATTGCCTGCTCCTCAACCAATCAAATCTTTATCATGTTCTCTGCCCTGAAGATCTGCTAATAGTTGGAGATATCCTTATTATATTAGTGTATTTCAATGGTGTATTTCCTTTGCCTTTGCTACCTTGATATTTATTTCTTCCAAAGAGCAAGCAAGCTGGATCAGTCAATGAAGAGGATTATCTATCCAAAATGAAGTATGCAAAATGTTTTCTCTTGCTAATTCTTATTTGCTAATTTTCTTTATCTCATCTAGTCCAAAGCAATAATGTTTGTGTTTGATGAAATTACAGTATGTATGATTTTACATTATCTAAATGACAGATCTTATTATAGTGCAAAGGTTATTTTGCTAGAATCATTGGTACTGTCCTAAAGTTATTGGCGATTTTGTTTCTGAAAAAGTTAGGATTGAAAATAAATCAGTTGAGGTTGGGCAAAGATTCAATATGGTTCACTATTTGGTGAAGCCTCGGAAAATCGGCTTTGTGAATATCTCAGAAAATCTTCTTTTGTTGATCTGGAAAACTGCTTAGGAAGTAAAAGGCTGAAGATCAAAGCTACTAAACTTTGGTCAACAATTCTTTCTTGTGGTTGCATAAGAGCGGTATCAACAGCTGTAGAAAGTACAGTCACTGTGAATCTTTGCTCTTGACATTAATTGTATCATATTTGTGTTGTGATGCAACAGAATTTGGAACTCACTTTTTCACTTGTGTTTGAAATCAATGACATTGTTCGAAGAACTAGCTTAAGTAAATGCCATTTGTTGGTAGCCTTAAGTTGTCCTGTAAAGTGCAAAGTTAAGAGACCTAGAGCAGACCAAACAAGAGCAAATAAATAGATTTTTATTGCAGTGAAATTCGATACATTATCCCTTTATAGGAAAACTTGGTGGGGCTTAGAGTAAGCAATTACATTGTTTTCCAAAATTAAACTAATATTACTCACCCTGACCACCTTATGTTACGCCATTGAATATCAGTGTTCCAGATTACCTTTTATGGCAGAGAGCCTTTTCAAAATGCCTTGGGCCCTTTGGAGTTGATCTAACCCCAATGATACCATCACCCGTGACCGTACTGACTGTCTAACTTGCAGAAGGCCATTCTTCATTGCAGAGACGCTTTTCAAAAGTCAGAGATTCAAGCATCAGTTGTACCACAGAGATTGATATTGACCCTTGGGAGTAGATCTGCTGGTTTTACATTTGATTTGTTTGAAGCAACTGCACAGCAAAAGAAAGAAGAATTACAACATATCTTATTTAGATTGGTTGATGATGTGAAAGAACTTGAAGGGAAGTTACAAGGTAATTCTTGCTTAAGTACATCACTGCATAATATGCTATAACATATAAACACAAAAACTGTTGTGTTCACTAAGGGCAATGTTTTGGTAACGGAATTACATTCAGAAGTGATACTAGCACTATTAAACATCAAACAGTCTCACATTTTTTTCTTACAAACCAAGTAAAAGGGGATTTGTACTGCCTTTAGGATGAACTATGTTTATGCAAAGGTTGGATGCTTTATGTATCAACTGGCCATTATGAGGGAACAAATAGCCATGGTAACGGAATTACAAAAAAAGTGTCAATATTTCCCTCCAATGGTAAAACCATGGAAATAAAAAAAATGCCTAGGATTTTGCCGACTTTTTATTATAGATCAAGATCTATGATATCAGGCATGCAAAATACCATTTGTTCAGAAAGAAATGCTTTGATGTCTTCCTCCATTAGTTGTTCTTTTCAGTAACGGAATTACATCCATTTGGTAATGGAATTACTTTCTGAACTGCACAAAATTAAACTGATTTCTTGACATAAAACTGTTTTCAGAAAGTATGATTATAGCATGTAACAATTTCATTGTTATATGAGTAAACTAAAATAAACACCAGACTGATGTATATCTTTGTAAACAAGTTGTTTGAAACTGATATTGTATACCAGTTTTTTGTGCAAGAAAATTGCTCAGAATTGCTCATTTTTCAATAAAATCTTATAATTTTTCAATATTGAATAATGTTACAATTCAAGTTTTGAAAATGGGACTCAACTGATATTTACAAACAATATAGAAAACCAAACCTGAACGTTGTTCCTTCATTTTACATACGGGGTGAGTCAGAAAAAACAATCCCCGTTTGAAAGGCCATTGCTCCCTGGATATCAAAACGATAATATTGACAAATACATTATTTAATGGTTGACATGTTCAAATATAATTTAAAATTTACCTGACTGAAATTGGACTCTCCTTTCTGAAATTGTGAGCGATTTTATGGAGAAAGCCCCTTCAAGAAACCTTGAAAACAGGCCTAAAATCACGAGCAAATTTTCCAAATATTTCTGCCTTACAGCAATCACTTCAACACTTGCAGTACACATGCTTTAGCACGTGTTATCCTCTTGGGAGGATAAAATCTCCGAGAATATTGTTGTTATGTTCCCAGGGATGGCACTTTCATCCTCCCAAAAGGATAAAACGTGCTAAAGCACGTACAAGTCATTGCTATTAAGGCAGAAATATGACGTAAATTTGGTCGTGATTTTACTCCGTTTTTGAAGGTTTCTTGGAGGGGCTTTCTTGAGAAAATCCCTCATAATTTCAGAACGTAGTGGCCGATTTCAGTCAGGTAAAATTTAGAATTTATTTGAACATGTCCACTTTAGAACAATTCATTTACCAATATTATTGCCTCGATATCCAGGGAGCAGTGGCCTTTCAAACGGGGATTGTTTTTTCTGACTCACCCGGTAGAACACTTAGACAAAAAACTACTAATTTACAATGGTTGTGTGTTGACTTGACCAGACATGCAAAACTACAAACTGGGGATTCCTGTTTGTTTCTGATTGAAAAGGACGAGTTCATAATCTTTCAACGTAAAAAAATTCATACAGAAAAATGTCCTGAATCGTAAAATTATATGGCGTTTTCATGTCATCAAGTAACCACCAAAATACCGTAATTTGACCTTCAATTCACCAAATCAAAAAGTAAACTTAAACGTTATGAAATGTTGGTGTTTGGTGAACTTCTTACGCAGAACCATCTTTTTTACTCACCTGGCAGAAATTTTAGCCCCTTTGGAGACAACACCCTTGTCACTCGTTTTCTGATATTTTTGGTGTCATCGTCAATTCTACGATGCTCCATGTTACCATGCACACAAATTGTCATTAAATCCAAGCCTTTCAGATGAATAATTTTGAATGCTATTGGGTTAAATATTGGATGCATTAGCTGCAACAGCTCCTAAGCCACTGGGTCCTGTTGTTCTGTGGTCCGATTCTATGGGCCCAAGAGATGACGTGTCAAATGCTAAGTCAGTCAAGATGGTCAAGATGAAGTGCATGAACTTCTGCTGGGTGAATCAAAAACTGTACCAACCATTTGTTATATATCATAACGGACTGCTGATTCTTCAGGTGACCGAAAAACTGAAAAAAACCATCGTACAAGGAACGATTAACTTTAGTATTTTTGCAATCACGTTTGGTCGTTTGGTTTTGTTACAAATTATAATTAGTAATGAATTTTGAATACAAAGGCAATGGAAAACAGTCCAAATGTGAGGATGAAAAAAAATTCTTCAAATTGTCTTGCGAAAGGAGATCGTGTAACACCAGAGACTTATTCAAGGACACATAATCGATAAATTGGTAGCAGATTCTCTCCTTAGTTATGTCCCAAGATGGTTTGAAAGTAATTCCTCTTTTCATTTCACAGCTTGTCATGGACTGGTTTGGTGATCTTCGTTTGTACAGCATTTTTACCAATCGTTTTTTATCAGAGAACCAAATACCAGAAATTTATCACAAAAACTTCTTAATTCAAGTTGAAGGCTCCATATTTTGTAAGTTTTTCTCAGGCTTTGTTCTCCGAAATAATCTGTCAGCTATGATTTGTGAAATATTTGTTTTACTCAAGCAGTAAAGTTGTCTGAATTTTAGAACTTAGGAAAGAGACTTGGTATTGAAATTGCACCAAAACGTTTTTGTGTTTTAATGCAGATGCAAACGAAAAGTTGAAGCGTGCAGAAGAATCTACCAAGGTATGGTTTCAGTTTTATTTCCATTTTAGCTTCTGTAATACCGTGGACATCTTTGTCCTGAGACATTCGTACTTCCTTTTCAATGGGTCGGTCCAAAGGCAGACTGGACTTGCCTACCCAAGAATATGTATGGTTTTCCGGTAGATATTAGGTTTTGTCGCAAGCGTAATAAGGTAAATCAACCTGGATTTAAGATATTATTCGGCGTTAGAAATTTATAATGAGTCTTTTTCTTTCAAACAGATTTAGATTATTTTGTGAGCAAAGATTACAGTCTATCCTCGATTATTCGGATTCCTAAGCACCGAACTGGGATTGTCCGGAAAATTGAGAGTTGAGACAATCGAACATATGAATGTTCTTGAGATATATAAATAAAAGGGGTTGGTTAACAGAGGTAAAAAAACCGAAAACAGAAATAGTGAACATTATTTTTATATTATCAAGATGTGAGAAAATAAACCAAAAGGAGGCTAAACAAACTAAAAGCGACACCGTTGCCAAAATGCAAAATAGACCAAAAACCAAGCAAATGGAAAAATAAACTAAGCACTTGCAACTTGAGAAAAGTGTGGACCGTTGTGAGGAGGTTTGATTATACCGTTACACATCCATACTTAAGCGTATTTTGTGCGTCTTGCATTCGTTACATCTGTATCTTAACGAATCAGCCATATAATTCAACTGCTTATTTTGCACATTGCTTCTTCCAGCGAGTAATTTAAAGAGCCAATACCCTTTTTTACCATGTATTTTCAGTAATGCTGGAATTGTAGCTAAAAAAGGAATGTTATGCAGGTAGGTCCGTGACCTAACATTGTTTTCAATGACTTGTCCTTTGATTTTAGATCGGAAGTCCAAACAAAAGTCCATTCAAAGGTAAATACAAACAGTTGTTACTAAGCCTGTATGAGTGTGGCCGTTATGTCTCAATGTGGAATTTCTTGTTTCGTCTCCTAATTTTCATTAAGTTCCTGTGTATTTTACAATGTTATAAAATAAAACTGAGAAAATGTTCAAAGTGCTGCTTAAGTGTCCAATGGTCTCAATAGTTTGGGAACTGCAGATAATAACTAAAAGATGAAACAACAATTTTACATCCGTGTTGCAGTAAGCCAATCAGGAATATCCTAACCTAGATTGATGTCTCGTTTTGAATACCTGTCAGAGCCCGGTAAAATCAGCGTGGACCAATGAGATGCAAGGAATAAACGAAGAGTCCCAAAGAGAAATGATCTTTCTCTGTCTACAAAGCATTGGTTTTTGGGACTTTTAAGTATACAGATTTCAGAATATGAAAAGGAACTTTGTACTGCTGATGATCGGAAACCAGTCATCAGAAAGCTTGTTTGTCTAACACTCATCCGAGTAACAAATGCCAGATAATACCTAAGCGATAAAACTTTCATATCCAGCTATGTGTCTGGTTTTTGAGCTCTTGTGTAAGATAACGCAATTGTAGATCAGTAGACATAGTTCCACGCTTCAACTCTGGACCTTCGTTAATAAAACTCTTGTGTTTGGGAATGGGAGAGGCTTTTCTCCCCCATGACATTGTTCAAAGTATCATTGCTTGCTATTTCATTGTGACTTCCTTGTATATGGAAATCTTAATTCTAGCTTTTAAACTCAAGAATAGTGTACTTAAGAACGCATGGACTACGACAAAACAATATTAATGACATGCTTTTTGCATCTAACACTTTGAAATATCTTTCCATCCAGTTTATATGCAATTATTCAAAAAGTATAGAAAACGTCCCGTTGTGGTTATTATATGCGGGCTTTTACTGTATTTGAGGTCTTTTTTTTCATAAACAGAATTTCTCATATTCGTTTCGAAAGTGCCTGAATTGCTATCTGTGGTTATCCAGATGATGTCTTCTTTTGTTCATATTTTTGGGCAAACCGGGGCGATTTCTGCTCGATTTCAAAATGTCTCAGTAATTATTCGAGGCATATGATTGCCCTATGCATCCAAGTAGTACGGGTTTCAACATTTTGGGTTTCAATTAAGTCTCCTTTTTAGAACCAAAAGCATCATATATTTGTTGTTCTTTGATTAGAATAGATCTATGAGAAAATTCTTACACCCGTTCTCAGAACCTTCTGTTTCCAAATGCATTAGGACCAAACTCTGAAACAGCTTGTCCTCTGACTTGAAGTCCATCAAAAACTCGAATAGTTTCGAAAACAAAATTTAAGATTCTTTTCTCGAAAGCTGAACAGACAAGAAGACAGTCTTTATGTCTGTTACTAAGTCTTGAAGAGTTTTTAGCCCATATCAGCCCTTTGCCCATATTAGCCTGCATTAGTCCATATTTTTCTGGTGAACTCAAAGATATTTTCATTGTTCGTAACTAATCATTCTGTTTATTTTCACCTCAAAAAGAGAGAGAGCATTACGGAAACAAGGTCTCTTCTTGACCTTTTTAATGCTATCCCTGCCATCTCAACTTAGAGGGTTTTTTATTATTTGTTTCCTTTTCATCTTAGATTTGTGTTATAGATATCGCATTTTCTTGTAGTTTATCCTCGTCATAATTTAAACATTTTTAATTGTTATATTTGTTTTAAAATCGTTTTTAACCTCGGGGTAACTTCAGTAGGCAGTTGTTGGGGGTGTGCCATTTTGACTGTGGAATCACATCCTAAAATTGATAAATTTTTCAAAACCATACCCAAAAATTTACAGGCCATAGAATTGGGATCCCGAAAATTGTAACAAGAATCCAAAAATTTAATCAATTATATGACTTAGATCAGATTAAATACCAAGAATTATTTTTGACAATGATATCCCAAAATGTGTGATTATACCAAAAATGATACCCCAAAATGTATGGCTGTTTGTGATCTTACCAAAAATTACACCCTAAAATGTATTTTCTGCCTGAAAAAGGGACCCCCAAAATTGGCGCATCCCGTACCGGTATATATGAAAGTGACCCCTTCAGGCTTTTTAACCTATGCCACTGCAAATTTTAATTTTGATGCCGAATGAATTACTTATTTGCAATTATCTTTCAGATCCGGAAGCGAAGAAATCAAAAGTTGTGCCACGACAGAGACAAGTCAAAGGCCACAGTGTTATAAACCCTGGAAGCAAAAGGTTGGCAAGTGATCTTTTGTGTGCATTTGTGTCAAGGACAACATTAATTGAAGAGATATTGCAAAGTCTAGAAGCAACTTGAATTTGTGCTTTTGCGAGCTACCTGGTTTTGAAGCATACTCCAAGATCGGAAGAGATGATTATCAAATTGAACTTTTCCTAACCCTACCACTCAGTTTGGTTGGTTATGTTCATGATAAGGCTATTTTGCCATTTAGGACCCAAAATTTCATATGATTGAACGATACAGCTTTTTGGCTACATCTAAATCGTAAAATCTATTGCGCAAAATATGTTTTTGAAGCTATAATTTATCATTGTTGTCCTTTTGGGATAGACTGACTAGTTGAGTCTCATTTTTTCGCATTGCATTGAATGGTTTTGGCTTCAAACTGAGACTCATTACAGTACGGCATCAAAATGGGGAATACTTAGGCCATCTCTGCAAGAAATTTTGCGGAGCCAATCAGATCACTCCTTTCCTAATGAGATCAAAGGACGTGCCTAATCTTAGCATTTGATTAGTTGATTAGATGAAAGTTGATAATGAGGAGACGTTCCATTTTTCGTTCGAAGCTCAAAGGAAAGGAGATGTTATGGAGTGGTTTTCAGACTTCTCATCAGATTTAGTCTCTGTTTAGAATCTGTTTGGTTGTCAATCCTTGTATAAGGGTGGAGATACACTATCAATTGTTAAATGCAGCGAATGCAAAGGGCTCATGTCGTAAGTCTACTAGAATGAATATCATCCCTGGAATCAATTTGGTCTTTGACATAAATTCCCAAAAAGGAATTTTCAAGATCGGTTACTTAATCAAATTTTGTTTATTTTTCAAAAAGTTTAATTTCTAGAGTCATCTGGTACGTGTTGTGCCAAACTTGAAGATAGCCTTGTCCGCTCAATTTAATTTCATCAAATATATTCTCATGGTCACAGTACGAAATGTCTGAAATTAAGTTTTATTATCTGTTTATTCATATATGGCTAGAATGATTTACAAATTATAAAAGAGCAAAGAGTCCTAATGAGAGTTTTCTCATTAGACGACCATGTCCGGAAACATAGCATAGCATGTTGAGGGTGGTGGTACACGTATTTTCTTTTTAAGAAATTCTTTTTAAGAAACTAAACTCTGAGATCACCAAAAAAGCTTGAGTAATGGGGAAATGTTATTTAGTACGCTTTTTTATTTAGTCCAGAAATCTAAAGGATACTGCCACTTGTTTGTTGTACTTTATTACTCGTATTAGTTGAATGATGTCAGAACACAGGATTGGGTCTATAACTGCGAGATTCTTTGATGTTTTATTGTTTAAAAAGGTATTACGTCATCATGAAAGTTGGTTGCTCAACCGTTGCATCATCATAGAAGTAAGTTGGTCATCAAAAACTCGGGGGCACACCCCCTTTACAAATGAGGGTTAAGTACCCTCATCCACCCCTCTAACGGCAAAAGATTTTAAGTGATTTGAGCAGAAGGTTTCTTTCCCGTAATATACAGTAAGTCAAGCCAGCCAAATACTTTTAGCACTTGAGTTGCGAATCAGAATAAGTTGTGGAACTGATTGATGTTCCCTTTTCAACTCCAGGAAACAAGCTGCTAAAGGTGTTGTGTTTGAGTGACCTTGGCATAAAGTAAAGCATTCCTTCATGGCCACAGAGGAAGGAAACCTTTGCACAGTGGACTTCAATCAGTGACAACACGGAGTAGATCAATCAAAGCAAGTACTAAGAACGTATATGAATTGACTTTCTTAAAGACAGTCCTTTTAGAACACATGGTCCAAATTTTTAAGAGTCCTGGCATATAAGCCTGCAACTTGAAATCCATGGAAATCATGAATCAAAGGCCATAGCAGAAATGAAATTAGTTTCTGTTAATGCTGTAAAATGTAGCTTGTATGGATGATTTCACATTGATTACACATTGATGCAACGTCTGATTACAAAGTTGTAGAAAATATGCAAACTTTTCAGCAGCTTCTAAAGGAGCCCTGTGTTATAGAATCTCATTTTTACGAAATACCGCGTGAGTCACAAAATGTGCCATCTATTTGAAAATGATAGCTCATACTTTATTGCTGTGATAAAAAATCTAAAAAATTTATTAGATTTCGATGGTTCAATTAAAATCCAGGTATTTGTAATAATTGTAAAGTATTTCATTCTTTTGATAAATGCCTTTTGTACGTTTTAATTTAGGTTTAAGTACAGGTATAGAAAATCAAATAGTAACAATGGTTGCAAAAATGAGTGAAAGCATTGTTATAAAATGAAAGATAAATTACTTTCAAACCATCTTGATTGACCTCAGAAAAATAGAGAGGATACAAGAAAAGGTGATGAACATGATCTATTGTCATATGAATGAAGCAGCCATGAAAAACTATCGAAGAAAGCAAAGCTATCTACTTTTTACAGAACAGGAGAATCCCAGATATCGCAATATTATTGTACAAGGTCAAACACGGATCGGTTCCTGAGTACACACCAACAAAAGCCAGACCAACATTATGTGCTTCGAAACAATGACCTACAGGGTGTCTCAAAAAATTGTTCCACGTTTGATTGAATATTAAAAAATAACGATATAATGAACGGGCTCCATGGAAAGACAATCCTTCCCTAAGATCTCAAATTGATTTTAGACACCAAAATCTGGCAAATCCGCTGAATATTCACGGAACTACAAGCTCTTGAAGTTCAAGTTTGTGCGAAAGCTGAAACCAGAGGCTTCTCCATAGCATTTGTAAGGAATGTAGCATGGGGCTGTCGTTTGTTTTGTTTCTAGTTTATTTCAGGGCAAAACCAAATGGGATTTGGAAAGGATTTTCGATAACCAGACTCTCGCGAGCATTAATTCAAGCGTATGGATGCTTTTAGGAATTCTGTTGAGCAAAGTTTGAAAAAGCAACTTTTGACAATGGTTACAAGAATTAAATTACTTTGATTCTTAAGTTACGAAATCCTATTTGGTTCGCTCTGATATTAATGAGAGGTATGGCATCGGATAACCTTCCTTTAACTCGATTTCGGAGCTTTTTTGCATAACTGGTCGCTTTGGGGTCTCTGGTTTCAGCTTTCGCAGAAACGTGATATTTAAAAGCTCATAACTCAGTGAATTTTCAGTGGATATGCCAGATTCTTGTGTCAAAACTTAATTTAAGATCTTACGAATAGGGGTATCTTAACATAGGGCCTGTTAATTTTATCGTTATTTCAATATTTAATCAAACGTCGAACAATTTTTTTGGACACCCTGTAGTTTCAGAACAGTTGTGAACGGTAAAGATTCTATCAGATAATTTCAGCCTTACCTTTGGTCTAAATTAAGTAAAAATAAATTAAGTAACAATGATAGAAAGAAGCCTAAAGTACTCCCAAAAAGTTTGTACTCCAAAATTATTTTTGGCCATAGAACTGCCATTTTATTGCAAAATACTGCAAACTAGGTATCATCATTCGAAAGAGCTTAGTGAGCTTAGCAGCTTTTTGTTTCGCGAATTTTTCCGACCCCATATACATAATTCGAAAGCGCAGGTCTTTGCAAATAGTAATGTGAAGTGGATTTTGCATAGAGTGACTGATTTGGTCGTTGCATGTCATAGATTGCACCATGGTCAGTTTTTTGCTTCTATAAATTCTTCATAAAATTTGACAGAAATAACCTCGGCCAGGGTCTATTCCGGTGCTTGCAGTTTCAGAAGAAGCAACTCTTACGCTATTCGGCTTATAGATTCCTAGTCAGAAGACATAACGGTTTCACAAAATGCCGAATTTAGTTTGCAACTTACAAAGTTCAAGAACTCTTTTTGAGAAATGTGACACAATTAGATCTAACGAGCATAGGAACATATAGCAGCAATGGACAATGTAAATATTGCAATGGATAATAGACATTTTTCCAAAGATATATGATACAATTGTAATTCATCTTTTTTTCTCTCTTTAGGCATTACGTTATCTTTTTCATGTTTCCTTTCACCAGCGGTTATCGCCAATGATCTTAATAGTAGTATTAGTTATCAATATTAGTTATCTTTTTCTGTTTTATTTATTACATTTTATGTGATTGTAAATAGGCTAAATGGTGTCCCCAACTAGCAACAATGCTAAATATTTATGACACTTTGATAAAGTCTTGGTGGTTTCAACCACGGCTGAAATCCATATTTTGCACGGAAAATATTTCAAAATTACCTGCGCAATTTCCAGTAATTTCAGCCGGGTTAAAAGTTATAATTTGCGAAGCCTACACTTTAGTTGGGTTAGAAGCAAATATTTAACAAACAAAGACATTTTTTGCAATATTAACGAGCATTTCCGACTCTGTGCCATATCATGTGGGTAGAGAGATGCAATACAAAGCCAAGGGAAGTAGGATTATAAACAGGACACCTTTTCCTTATGAATTTGAAAAGCTGTCCTTTTAGGTCCATGCTTTGACTTCAGCAACCAACGCACTTTCCCTTCAATTTTCATAAAGGTAGATGTTGTTTTCTGTATACAGCAAATGTGCGAGGGGTCAAAATATGCTTTTGTGGTCGGAAAATATTTTGGAAATATAGACGCAAAAATCTAACGGGCATGAATAACGGATAGCTTATTGAGAGATACCATTGACTGATGTTTATAAATTTCAGTCCTGGAAGATTTTTGCACAAAATTCTTTTGTCTACATTTCAACAAAAAGAGCATAGAACTTTTTCAATGCTTTATGGTGGTTTACAAGACCATGGCTGAGATTGGTCGTATTGATGAAATGGTTGCTCTGTGAGTCACCAAAGGTTCCCTTTGATTGATGGTTCTACATGTTTTCCATTTGCCATAGATATCAGCCGACTAACATTTTTCAAAAAGGCGCAGGCACAGTTTTGTGACTCACCCAGTATACTTTTCAACATAAATTTGTAAATTGCAGAATGGGATTCTGCCAACTCAAATAACAAAATTGAAAAATCATTTTCACAAAGAAATTGTAATTGAATTATGATTTTAAGGAAAGATCAACACACATTTTACCATCATGTTGAAGTCGGGAAGCTAAGGTCAATCAAACCTCCAAAATATCGGGCAGTTTCAAATCATGTTGTTTAAAATGTGTCCATGGGTTTGTAGATCATTATTTGTATTGGTTGGACATCTCCAAATTATTTGTGGGGCTTTTCCAGCAATCTATTGTCAAATATACTTTTATGTTTCTGTACACTTTAAAAACATAAAAGTTTAAAAATCAGATACACTGATACACTACACTGACACGATAGATGTTGATGAGTAGAGTCAGAAAACGTATTTTGTTTGTAACATTTGGTCATGTATCATTGACGAGGTATGATAAACTGAAGTTTGAGTGCCCCCCTGGACATATCAATCATTCCACTTCTAGAGAATTCATTTCCAGGGCTAAAAAGGAGGGTAGAACCAAGAGAGCAGAATTTATTCATGCGATAAGCTATAAGATGTGATGTAACAACTTAAAGTCTGTCTCAAATTAGACGTCACATGAAATTTGTGCTAACACGCATGTAAAGCTCTTCGGTTGTTTTATCTGCAGGCATTTTCATGTGACGTCTAGCTTGAGACAGACTTCAGATCTTCTGTATCTTGGTCACAGCTCCCACGAAACCAATTTCTCACAAATTTAGTTGATGAGAAAGATATTCCTTTCATTGCAGCAAAAGATTATTTCTGTTTATAATGCAAATTGATACTGTTTAAAGCAATGGTAAAAGTGGTTGGACATCTTCAGAAAGTCGTCATATTTTTAGGCCTAAACCAACCAGCACATCATCAGTACTAGATCTGAGTGTTGTCGCAGCTTTGTTTATCTCTGCTAACATTTCTTCATTAACTTCCAGGGATGATAAAACTTCTAGCTGGTCTTTTTTAAACTTCACAGGAAACGAAAAAACAAGTCCCTCAGGGACACCAAACCAACCCTTTGAAACAATACCAATAGAGTATATTTCATCAGATTTCAAGCCATTGTATAGCGCAAAGAGCTGATCAAGGATGGCTGCAGCGTATGACATGGATGAGCTGTTTTCTCTTGCATTTCTCAAATCATCTCCTTTCTGGATTGCGATCTCTGCTAATTCCTTTGACAACCATTTCTCATCATGTACCATCTCCTTTGTGTCTTGAGAATAACCAGGAATATGAGGACCCCAAACTGCTCCATCATAACCAACAACCTTTGAAAGTGACACATCAATTAATTGGTTATAAAGAGATTGACCCCAAATTATCACACTCTGTATGTTAGCAGTTTTTACGTTAAGTCTGCTGGCAATGACGCTTTTTGCTCTGTTTTCCTGTAATGCAGACAAAGCAAAGAAGTTCTCATTATTTGTGCTTTGTTCATTTGCAGCAATCAGAATGTTGCATATAAGATTTGACGGCCCTCCAGCAACAATAACCTTGGCATTTTTATCTGCTGATCTACCAATTAATTCACCATACTTCTTGAATGGAGAGAAATCAATCTCTTTGAGGGACTGGTTGTAATCCTCGACTTTTATTTCATCCTTTTCCAATTTCATCCCATCAAGTATGATTATCAATTTGGCATTTTCAAAGGCTTTTTCTGGGTTGCTTGTAGAGTACACCTCTTTCAGCTGACCAGGTGCACTGTCAGTCAGCTCCATGCAGTAACCTTCAAGTAAATCATTGTTTTTCTTTTCATCAAGCAAGCAAATAGAAACTTCCTCTTCAGCTTGGAATATCTTCAAGTTACAAATGGCAACGAGGATATGGTAGCAGACATCATTTGCTGCAGAGGAGATGCAAACTTTCAGAGGATTGCTCTTATCCTTGCGGGCTTTCTCTATTTCGTCATCTTTGATCTTTGTTGCTTTATTTTCTTCTGCAATCTTCAGTAGCTCATCAGTCATCTTAACTGATTTGATTCCATAATACCCGTTTACAATCTCTAAAAATTCATTGCATGAACCCACCAAGATCCCTTTTCCTCCCCTATCTATCAATTCTTTCCATATCAAAGGTGATTCTCCACTGTAGGCCCATTTTCTTTCAGCACAGGTTTTTTTCACCCATCCATCCCAGTCCTTTGTTTTCATAACTATCTTGTTAACTTTGAAGTCGATGAGTCTGGCTTGTAGTTCATCAGCTAGAAGCTCAGCTTTTGCGTAAAACGGGCAGTCAAACTTGCCAGCAATTACATACTTCGCCATTTTGCAAGGACACAAACTGCAATGACATGTTGTTGCTAAGGAGATTGTGATCTGGTTTCTATGGTCGTTGTTGCTGCTTATTTATTGTTGCTGTTGTTGCTCAAAAGCAGGAAATTCTTCAAGCACCAAATTCTTGCAAAACCTTCTGTATCCTGTATTCAAATTCTATCCTGTATTTCGCGCTGTTTCTTTGATATGCTTTTCCTCCAAACCTCGCACCCTACCCCAATTTTTGCGCATTTGTTTTAGACCATTTCCGCGCAAGGGGAGTAATTAAGGGTGTGTTTGATTGGTAACAGGGCCGTCGAGAGACGGCCGGGGCCCCAGGGGTAAATCCCCGAAGGGAAAATTTTTTGGACCACGCCCATTTTCCCTTAGGCCACACCCCCTATGCACTGTTAAAACGCTGTTTTTAGATGGAAACGCTCTCCTATACATTGTTAAAAACAAAACTTTTAGATGCAAACGCCTTCCTGAATCTCAACAAAAGGCCTTTTCACGGAAAGCAAAGCATGCTGGGAAAAAGGGAAAATTTTCGAGATTTCGACACCACGCAGCTTCGAATTTCTCAAAGTTTTGCAATGCTTATTTTCGCAACAAAGCCTGTCTCCTAAGCACGAAAATAAAAAATTATTATTGACAGCCTGGGATGGAGGACCATATTGATCATCAGAAAAAGTGNAAAAATATAGAACACTTCACATCCACCCTATCCATATCAAATCTCTCTAAACTAAAAGTAAAACAATCATTAAGGCAAACTTACAGATCCTTCTGGAAAAATAAACTTTATGAAACCCCAAAAGGGACTTTCCTGACTGAAATCGATAAAGAATTTGCATATGAAACATATCTTGATTGTCCGTTCAGAAAAACAAGAATATTAACTACCAAATTGCGCACTAGCGATCACAATTTAGCCATAGAGAAGGGTAGACATTCAAGACCTGTTGTTCCGAGAGAGAATAGATTGTGCGAATTTTGCCATCTTAATTCCATCGAAACCGAGCTCCACTTTCTTAGTGATTGTCCAGCTTATAGCGACATTAGAGTGAAATTCTTGTCAAAAATTGTGAAACAATTTCCAAGTTGCAAACTCTTGAAACCAATTAGCCTGTTTCAATACCTTTTTATCAACAAAGAAGTAGTCGTTGATCTCTTAACTTTTATTTTGAGTATACATGAAAAAAGAAACGAAATAGACACAAGCTTAAACCTCACATCTCAAAGTATCTAATCAAATTAAATTCTCGTTTGTTCGCTTTGTTTTATTAATTTGTTAGTTATATTAATCGTTCTTTTTGTTTAATCTTACATATTTTTGTAAATTTAGTTATAGGTAATTTACCTGTAAAACATTATTGAATTTACAAATGAAATACTATATAGAGGAGCAAAACTGTGGAACAGCCTCTCAGCCGAGTCAAAGCAAGCTTCCACCCTCACCCGTTTCAACAGGTTGACAATGTTTGTTTTTCTCTGCGACGATATGTATTTTTAACATGTAGAAAGTAGGCATCCCAAAAACTTGTTTTCTGAAAAGGCCATACGATCCAATGTTATAACGTCATTTCAACAATGCGATGTGATTGGTTGCCTTCATTTCAATAATGCAATTTGATTGGCTGTTTCCAAAAGCGCGCGCTGCTTTGCGATTTTGTCAGAGACCAAGATAGAAACATGGCCGGTCTGCATCGCAGCTTCACACCCCATCTGCATTTTTGCGAAACAAAGATAAAATGTGAATTCAACAATTCGCTGGATGTAGTGCAAAGAATGGGAAAGACATGTCGTTGCTTGCAAGCGAAGTATGGTTTATACGAGCCACCATTCAAGGCATGGATTGACGACGCTCAATGGCCTAGGCCTATTTCTTGGAATGACTGTATTTCTTTCGATAATTGGGTATGGAAATAGAGTTAAAAGTGAGCATGGCGACCTTGGAACGATGTCTTTTCATTTGCGAAGAAAGACGAAGACTCATTCACATTTACACAAGCATTCTAAATATCACAATAAGACTCATTTTATGAACGGAATTGGCAGAAGTAAAGATGGTTATTCATTGAGGGTAAAAAGTGTTTTGGTTTATTTGTTGATATTGGCAAAAAAGGCATATCGGAGCCTTTCGCTAAAATAAAGCCTGCCAGGCCTACTGTTTCTTAGCTTAGTCCATGTTTTAGCATCTGCAGATGCGAACTAAAATGCAACATGTAAACTTGCTAGGCTAGTACAGTTGGCAGAAATTACAGAACAACAGTGTAAAGCAGTGTAACCAGACCATCCATGACTTGCTGAAAGTCATTGGCGATTAGAGGCCTAGAGTTGATCAATTATTCAAAAGGTCAATCAAATAATACAATTGCAAATTGTTTTTGTTTATTTTTTGTTGTCTCAGAAAAGGAAATTTTTACAATGATTTAAGTGGGTCACTTGATTGATTTTCTGTTTTAAACTGAGGCAAAGCTTCCTTGGTTGTTGGAGCTTTTTCAACAAAGTTTTCTTTGTTCGTGTTAGAAAGGAATCATCTTAAAAAAATCGGCGCGGTCCGCGGAGTTTGTATGGCCAATTTTTTCCAGAGTACATTAATTTTTTTATAAGAAACTGCTTATAAGAAACTCAACTCTCAGATCGCCAAAAAATTAAGAAACTTCAGTACTGGGAAAATATAACTTAAGAAACTGTTTATTTTAATCAATGAAATCCTTTTAGCATATTTTTACTTTATTTCCACTTTTTTCCTGTATCATATTACTCGGAAGATACTTGAGTAATGTCTAAACATCGGAAAGGCTTAAAAAAACTTTGTTTTGAAATGTTCACGAGTGCACAGGTACTAAACATGAAGATTGTTATGGAACCTTCAAAAAACTCGTAAGAAACTCTGAGTACTGAAATCGGATAATTTTAAGAACTTTCAGAACTGGCTCAAATTCTTGGTTTCTTATAAAAAATTATTTAATACATGTAGTAGAACATGAAATTTCCAAAGCCTCTACCGTTTTGCGTAGAGAACTCCAGCAAATTTTGTGGTCGAGTAGAATAGAGTTTCATAAAAAATGCTGCCAATATTGTCTGCACTTTGGATTATCGGTGGAAGGAATTACGGAAAGTTGTTATCCCTCACGTTACACTTCAGAATTGCACCAAACCATTGTCCAATAATCACAACCTGGTGCACTTTGTCTCTTTTTCCTTGGGGACAGCAGACAAAGCTATCATTTAACACAATTAGGGCAGTATCATTGTTCCCACATTGTGAGTGAACAATTGGTGGAATGAACGTTGCATTTACCTATGACTCACATAAGTCCTTAAGAAACACCTTTATATGTAAAGGGCTTATTAGCCTACTCAGTAGATGGCCTCTAGAGAATGAAATAAAAATTCCTTGATAGACAGAGTTTCTGGCGCATTTTCAAAAATTTCACCGTATCCGTCTGCCGACCAATAAATTTAGAGGGCGGAGAATTTGTTCAGAATATCCCAAACTGCTCTGATAAAATCGAACTGACTGCCAGTGGTTTGAGGACAAATAGTTTTCTCCATTGCTGCCACTGAAAAAGTCCTCTTTTATTGAAAGGATATCTCTAATTTTCATCACCTAAAGCGCAATAGCATTGAAATTCATGAATTTGCCAATGACCATTTTGCCCCACCTTGCGTGCCCTACCTGATAAATGCCTGAAGGTGTTGTGGTGCAGTAGTGGTGTAATCCGCTGACTTTGCATCATGACAAGGAGTCAAGGACTTGATTAGCAATTTAGCTACTTCTGTATAATCCCAATGCATGGTGCTAAAAATCCACTATCACCTTCATATTTGCCTGACTCAGACTGGATGAAAAATTGGCGACTGTGCAGTGGCCCAGATCTTGAAATCGCCTGGTGTAAAGCAATGATAAGATGATGCACTTGAAGAATGTGTAGAAATAATCAAATTTTTGCCATATGCATTAATGCAGATATGATGAGGCTTCTGGTGTGGCATGCTACAAATAATGCTTGCAAATATTTGCATATTCTCCAGTCTGGCGGCTTCTCACTCCCAAATTAAGAAGATACAGAAAAAAGTGCAAGAGGTCAAATGGGTAGGCTGTGGTGTGGGGTAAAATACAGGAAAGCAGTAGACCCTAAAATGTTAAAATTCAACATTCACAATGTCAAGAACAGTTGTAAGCCCAGAGAAAATTTGTGAAAAATGATTTTTCAAGATTTATTCAAATTTCCTCTTACCCATTTTACCTCAAGCTTACCCATTTTATGTCTATAGATCCTACCTAATTTTATTTGCAAATAATGGGTTTCTATGTTGCTTTCTTATTTGTTACCTATTTTAGCAATCAAAGTCAATTTTCATATTTTGCTGATCTCATTTTTAAGACCACATTTTAGTTGATAACATTTGTTGATGCAAGGAGCTGCAATGCTTACTGCTCTGACGTTTGAGTTGTCTTTGAGTTGTTTCAGGTCAACTTTCCATGTCGATTCTGAATTTTGATGTTGTTTTTTGAAATTTTGCGCCATTTTGCTACGACGTCACAATGAAATCTATAGAACTTATTGGAAATTTGTAGTGGTCCTGCCGACAAGGGGGCTGACCCAAAAGATGCATTACTCACCTGGATGGATTTGACATCAATCCATGCAGAATTCATTTCTTTGATTTGTTTACAAAATATCAAAACTCCGCAAAAAGGACGGCTTCAGGGAAACAGTCACATGAAGGTTTTCAGTCCACAGCTGTGGCCATAAGTTTAAGCAAGCCCTTTACTCATAGTTTGAAGCAACAAATCGCATAGTTATTCGCAATTGATTTTCAAGAATTTATTTTATTATTCTAATTTCTTTGCAGAGTACATCTTATGCTTATGTAATAGAAATGGATATCGGCACTCCAACACAAAGGGTATGTTTGGAACTTTTGATGCCTTTATGGTAATCTAAACTGATGATGCCCATTGAATATAGCTTTTTTAACCCAGGGAATTAGAAGAAAGAACTTTCTGTAATCACAACCAAAAATGAAAATTATTATTCACCTGAACAGAGCCAACAAATTTAGCAAAGATATTATTTTGGTGTTGTACATTTTATTTGGTATTATGCATTTGGTATTATACACTTTTGATTGATCTCCAATCCCTCCTTGTAGAAAAACAGCAATTAGCTCAGGACTTATACAATTTTTCGAAAATAGTATTTTTTTGCAATAGATTTCACATCTCAGCCGTTTAATTTGTTACTTTACTCCCTAAAACTTAAGAATATAATTGAAATTCAAAACTAGGAAACTCTTCATGGGACATCCTGTTTTTGCTAGTTTCTTGTTAGAGCTGAGTCAAATTGATCCTTATGCAACAATTCTATCTAGATGGAAAACAAAATCAAAATAAACGTTTTGTCTACCAAAATCATATGTGTTCACTGATGTCCATGCAGACTCTCACAGTTCTTTTTTTCAATCTTTTAGTTGGAGTTCCTTGTTGACACTGGATCAGCAAATATGGCCATTGCAGGTACAGTAAATGTATTTGTGTATATGTTACAACAGTCCTGCTGACATAAACCCTGGCATCCTGTATATTACACTTTATTCTTCCAAAGAAATTGTCTACCAGTTTTAACTTGCGTCGGTGCCATATTTCTTAAGTCAGCGACTGACTGCGACATAATAGAAATCAGGCTTAAACAGTTTTCTGGTTGAGGAAATATCACTCTATTGAAGGGATAAGTAATTAATATCTAAAAACAACCCCTACATTTCTAAAAGTATCGCTTTTATGTATGCATATACTTTGTTGAATATGGTTTAATGTAGAGTTGCACAAAATCTTATTCCCTTAGGTCCACACTGTAAAGATCAGCATAGCAACAAATGCAAAATTGACAACTTTTATTACCCAGACAAATCAACAACAGCAACTTCGTTGAACAAGCCAGTAAGTACTTGCCTTGGTGAAATTACCATCCCTTTGAATGAATTTTGATTTACATACATTTTCGTTTTCCTTATTGCAGCCTTAAGTTTCATCAGCAAATGCGGAATGCGATCACTAAGATTGACTTGAGTCACGACTAATTATCTGCCATTTTGAATCATAATGACGAAGATGAATAACTATTTAGGGTAGATCTCGATAAAAATCTATGATATTGAAGTGATTTGTTGGATTTCCTGTCGGTTGAAATGTAAAACAGCAAACAAATGCTCTGTTTAACAGAGAACATGTTTATTTAGATTTTAGCATTTACAGCGGCTGAAAGTGGATAGGTGATGGTCAAATTTCATCTGTTTTCCTTCCTTACAGTAATGATAATTTCATGTGTTGGCATTTGTTATCCTTTTGGGAGGTGAAATCTTGCAGTAGGAGGTTTCATCCGCAGCCCCTCAGTTGAACTGCAGTGTTCCAGATAAGTGCATGTTGTACTTCGAACTGATGATTTGCCATAAATACTGTGGGACAAATAATTTGGCAAATTATCGAGTTGCCTATTAATTTTAAATTCTAAATTCAATAGCAATCTCAATTACTAAATATTTTGAAAATTCATCTAATTCAACTTTGAAAACATTCTACATTTTGTTTATCTATTCAAGGTTGAAACTGAGTATGGTAAAGGTGCTTGGTCTGGAGTTGTTTACAGAGATGTCATATCGTTTCCAGGAGGTATGGTTTTGTTAAAAATATCTGTCTTCAGCAAGGAGTTTTACAAACAGTAAACAGGGTCAATAAAAAACTCTTGCCGAGATTTAAAACCTAGAATTATGAGGCGATTTCAATTTATCAACAGATTTTCATATAGAGAGAAAACTAGCTTCGAGGCTGTTTTGAAAATATTTGAAGAAGGGCTGGAAATGTTTCGAAATGCTGGAAATTATTATTAAGTCTTGAATAATTTTTAGCCCTAAAATTATAATAGCGAGAGTGACCACCCTCTAGCGAGATAAAACGAATGAAAAATGTGCCCCTTGTGATTTAGTAGGTGATAATTGATGCAGTTGTCCCCATCATTCTAAATTTGATTGGAAGTTCTAGTCTTGCAGTTGATTTGATTTGATACATTAAAAATTCTAATTCTACAGCCTGAAATACAGTGTCACTTTATCGTACACATCAGAAACGTCTGAGTTTCCATAACTGTTTGTAAAGTCTTAGCTAGTTGATAAGTCGAACAAAATTGAACTCAAAAAGTCTGCTTTAGAGCCTTCAGGTTTGGACTGCAATTGCAATCAATCAATCAATCAATGCAATCAGTCAAGGATGTTACATCTGGTGGCTCCATCAAACATATTTATGGCACATCCGATAGTAAAGAAATCCAGCCTTCTTTTGGAACAATTGGCTCGTTACAATATAATCTTTTGAAATTTGTGAAATAACATTTTACTTTAAAGATAATTTTGATTTCATATCAAGGAGCTCATAACAAGCTTATAATTGTTGTCCAACAATGCAATGATAAATTTATTACAGGTCCCACAACGATCGCCGAATTTGCAGTCATCAATCAAGAAAAAGATTTCTTTCTAAGTAAGTTACTTACACATTATTATTATTATCAAATTATTTACAGTTGGTACAATATATAGTAATAAAACTAATTCAAACCAACTATTTACATACAAAGAAAAATTACAAAAAAAGTTCATTTGTGATCCTCACTATCAACTATTTTTTTAAGTGCACATCTTGCATGTGCAATTTTGCCCATTCCATTCTTTGGTCTTTCTTTTAAATAAATGTTAGCTCACATTTCACTTCATTTCTTTCGAAGAATGTCAACATGAATTATGGATTTTCTTGTGAAAGGGACTTAAAGATTTGAAGCATCAATTTTTGCAGGTTTTTTGTGTGGACTTTTTGTTCATTTGTTCTTTCAAGAAGTACTTCAAATGGCATATTGAAGTCATTATGCAAAATTCCTAATGCTCTTTTCTGAACACGGTCTACCTAAACACAAATGCTTAGAGGTATCAGCTGGTATATTTAACAAAGTGAGATATGATGATCACCATCCTAGGTTATATGCTGATACAGTCCAGGGGGCACTGGACCAGATTTTGATTATGGACGTGCCAGCCAAGCTTCAAAACCATACCCGTTCCTTGTAACAATTTTCCGAAAATTTATACCTAACCTATACCAATTTCTCAAATTGTATACCTGTCCTTATACCAATTTTCAAAAACGGCCTGTTAATTTGTTCTTTATAGCAAAATCGTGAAAATCGATACCGTTCTTTGTACCTAAATCACTTAAATCGATACCGTTCCTTATCGCATGTCTCCAGTACCAAAACATACATAGTCTCCCCCCGATACAGCTGTATCTCTCTCCATACTCTCCTTCAGAAATTATCTCAACATAGAACAGGCTCTAGGGTTTGCAAATATTTTTTTGCAATGGTTCAAACATGAATTTATTGGACGTCTATTTGCCTTTCGCCACCTTTTTGAAAAACGCTCATAATTTTGGAACGGACGGGTAGACTTTCTTTCAAATTTTTTCAAAACTTCAAAGCTTTTACATTGTTAACTGACAAATGACTACGAATATAGAACTTGTAAAATGTGACTGCTTTTAACCGGTAGTATAATGAGTTACCGTTGATTTTCATGGCAGAATAACTTGCTCAAATATGTTCAAATCATTAATTGATGTTCTTGTTCTTGTTACTAACAGAGAACTCAGTCAATGAAGGCATCCTTGGGTTAGCATATAGATCTTTATCAGCTGATAATGTGAAGGTACTTCTTGCTTTTCATGCCTGCAGCTATATTTTTATGTATTTTGTTCTGACTTTTGATAATAGTCTGTCGATGGCCCAGCCCATATAAAAGACAGCCTTTGGGAATAAACCTCGTTCCCAGGGTGTTCTTGTGTCATACGACGCTAGTTACGAATCCAAGTGAACACCCTGGTACACGTTACAAACATTTGCCCAAAAATTCGACAGATTAGCAGCATTACGGTTGGCTAGATGCAAGGGAGTTCATTTTATCACAAGTACCACTATTGGCTTATGCCGTTATTTCCCAGCTCTGATCGGTTTTCTAAAAACATTGGCGGACTGGCTCATAATTTTTCACTGGCCATCAGAGGTTGAAGGAGGACCCTAGTGGTCGTGGTCTGACTATTCAGACCATTTAGGTGTTTTCTATAGTAAAAACTGTTTGGGCAACTTTTAATTGTCAATCACAGTTAGAAAACAACACTCGCAGAACGATGAAATTTTTAGTATCGCTAAAGAAAGCTCCCATCTTAGTCTATTGTTAGCTTCCTCATTAAAGCAACAACCTTACAGCACAGCTGTTATGTGTTATGAACCAGACGACCTATAGTGATTAATTCTTTTAAACAAATGGCAAGCATGGATGGGGTCTGGATCCGTGACTCTCTAAAAACGATTGTAATCTGGCTTCAGTTGTTTCTGAATGGATCATTTAAAAACAAAAGCGGTTCGTAATTTTATTTGGAAATATTAACACTAGGATTCAAAACGTTTGAATGATTTACTTTTTCAGAATCTTTCATTTTACTGGGTGTCCCAAAAAACTGTAGACAAGTTTGAAAAATTCTGACGCCAAGAGATTATACCCAATCATTAAAACAAATTTTTCTTTGTTACTCCTAATTACTAAATTAAATGTCGATATTTTTTACCATTATCGGTAACTTGGTTGTAGAGCTATAAATCAGCAGACGTAGATTTACTCTTATGCCCAAACCAGAGCCTACATAATAGGACCCTATGAAGATTGCAAGAAACGCTAAAGCATGGCAGCCCTCGATATTCTCAGCAAACAATTTGCCGCTGATTTAATCTTTGGGCACTTCCTTTAGAAATTGTATCACTGTTCGTCATTGATCATGGGAATTCTTTTCCTTTACTGCAATGAATCAGTCATTGTTAAAATTGCAATTTTGATTTAAAGTAAAAGTAAAGAGTTTTCTTAATTAATGATGATGTAATATGATTGTCTTATGAGTGTGTATTTTTCTTGGTTTCTAATCTATGAAGTCTCAAGGGATTTTTCTGGGGATGTCGAGGATAGCCATGCTTCTGTCTTCCTTGGCATCGTTAGCTCTTCAGTACTGGAAGCTCTGGTTTAGGTCTAAGAGGAAATTTTACGTTTGCTGAATTATAGCTCTGCAACCAAGCTACTGAAAAAGTTACAAATATACCAACATTTAATTTAGCCATTGAAGATTGACATGAAAATATTTTTGGGGCGGTTTGGCGAAAATTCTTGGAGTCAGCATTTTTCAAACTTGTATACAGTTTTTCGGGTCACTTGGTTCCAAGCCTGAAACTTACGTAGCGTTTTTAATTGGTTAATTTCAAATTCGTGCACAGTCTAGTCGCATTTGTGTCCCCTGGATGCTTTAGGATTGTTGCAACTAAGGTTCTAAGAAATAAAAAAGATTTACTCTTTCGGATTTTATCATTGTTTAAAACACTCATAACACTTATAGTTGCCTTTCTGATTGGCTAATTTCAAATTTATGCACAGGTCAGATGAATTTTCTACAGTTTCGGATCTCATGAAGAACATGATCAGTAGCGACAAGACTTACATTTAAGCTTCATTTGTTTTTGTAAATGCATCCCTCTAATCTCTCTGTAGAATCTGAATTGCTTCCATTTCTGATATTCGTTGTTCTCGATCGTCCTCTTTTCTTTTTAGCCTCTTTACGATCAATTGGTTGCTGATAAAAAGGTGCCGAACGTCTTTGCAATGGCATTATGCAATGGAAACGTAAGATTGCTATTAATTTATCACGAAGAAACAATCATTTTCGTTTATCCAATTCCAAAACTGCTATTATTTTCACTCTACTATCTTGCTGCTTTTATTATTCTTTTCAGAACATAATCTTGCTTTATTCCTGTAAAAGCTAGACGTGGTTATCTTCGGAGTCATACTGATATGGGAAAATTTGGCTGCTTTGTCATAAATACACATGCCTGCTTCTTGTAGTTTTTTCTAGAAAATGAACAAAGCAATAGACAATTTAGCTATGTAGAAACAGGGATTCGAATTTGATTCGAAAGGCTCCAGTGATCGGCGTGGAAGATTCTCTGTATTACTATTTTGTGTACACTTTGATGTGAGTACTATGACAAAGATAATGTTGAAGGTCATTCTAGAAGAAAGTGTCAAGTGCAGTATAAATCATGATCGACATTTGCAATGGTTATAAATATTGTTGGTTTATGACTCATAACATGGTTTGTTAGTACGAACCCTTCTTTGTAGGGTTCAGCTTCAAACGTGTTAATTTGTTGATTTGACAGGGTAGGCTATGGCTTGATGAACCCGATGTTGGGTCATTTTTGAAACCAATACATTGGACGAGAGTTATCCACCAAGCTTGGTATACTGTGAGAATGACTGGTATTGTAAGTATATGACTTCATCTGATCTAGATTCACACTATATCAGCCTGATTAAGCGCCCGGAGAATATGACTTCATCTTATCTAGATTCACACTATATCAGCCAGGTCAAGCGCCCAGAGTATGTGACTTCATCTTATCTACCGGGTGTCCCAAAAAAAAGTATAAGCGTTTGAACAGTTCCTTCGGAGGAGCCTTATTTTCGAAAATTGTTATTCAACCTTTATGATATTGAAAAAATCTTAACTTGCAATTTGTGACCTCACATTACCAAATCGGATTTGTATTTGTAGAGTAATTCACTGAAACTGGCAAAATTTCTGAGGCAGCCTAAGACAGATGGTTATTGAATTATGCTACTATTATCTATGCGTAATTTGAAAGAGTTTTTGGGGCAGCTCAACAATAATTTTTGGAAGTTATTTTAGCTATCAAAATGAATGATATTTTCACTAATTCAAAAGCCTGAATATCTCGTTTTTATGACTGAATAATCAGAACTGAAACGAAACTTGGGTGAGAAGTTCCGCTCATGGTTGAAAACCTTCAGTCCTATAAAGTTACTCTGTGACCTGTTAAAATGTAACTGCATCTTTTCTCGTCATTTTTTCTAACTAATATGATAGTTCAATTGATCAACAAACTTTTAAGAATAAAAAGTTTAATGGTTGATCTGCCTCAAAAACACTTTCAAATTACGCATAGATTGTAGCAGCATAATTCAATAACCATCTGTCTTAGGCTGCCTCAGAAATTGTGTCTGTTTAAGTGAATGACTCTGCTAATACTCAACCGATTTGAACATGCGAGGTCACAAATTGCAAGTTAAGATCTCATCTATATGAGGCTCCTCCGCAAGAACTGTTCAAACGCTTATACTTTTGTTTGGGACCCGGTAGACCCACACTGTATCAACTGGTCAAGCGCCTGGAGCTAGTGGCGAATGCTTTACCAAATATGGGAAGATCAAAGATATTGTTTCAATGGAACAGTTTCGTTTACTCCTATTGCTTTCAATCAAAAGGTCGTATGCATTCAAGCACGAATTTCTTTGCCAATGATGCTTAAATTCTTGCAAAAATGTATACTCTTAGTTAATCCCTCCATGGCCGCATGGTTCTTTAAGCCTTTCGATCAACCTAAAAGTTAATTAATTGTGAATTTTCAAATAGATGGTACCTTCTTTTGACGCACCCCGTAAATTTAGTTACATGCTTCGATAATCTGCTTCTTTTTTGTCATTGCTGTTACATTACATCATTATTCAGAACGTGATGATTTTTGTGCAGGATGTAGCTGGTCATAGTCTTGGATTGTCTCCTTACAGTTATCCTCCTGCAATTGTTGATAGTGGTAAGAAACATCCTTTTTCACAAACTCTTTCTTTTGGAATTTTCCAACAATTTTTTTGATCCTACTGGGATGATGAATATTACAATCGGATCATGAAAGAAGGCAGACATTTCCATAGTAACTTGTGACAGCGCCTTCGAAGGCACTCGATTTTAAATGCTTTTGGCTGAACGTGACAGGCTCATCGATGTTCCTGCAAGTAGTGTTTATACTCGTACATGTTTTCGAATTTTGGCTTCAACGCTTATCGTTCCAAGCGAGGAAACACGATAACCTACTGAGAACAATGTAATGATGTCTTTAACCCTCTGAGGCCCCATTTGACAACTATGTCACATAATTTTCAAGCGACATCATGCATTATTATAGGCATATTGCGCGTAGAGCCTAGAGTGACATATTTGTCCAATGTAATTTGCCAATTGGGGCTTTCTACACCAAGTACTTCAGTAAAAACATGCAATCCAAATGGCAGAAGTTGAGTGAGGCTTTCTTTGTTCACTGAGTCATCAGTTCTTCAAGCTGTGACTCTCTGTGGCTTCTTCTACCTCATTTTTTATACTTTTTAGTGTTATATGTGTCTTACATCTTTGTGCCTTGGAGACTGTGCACATCAGCCTAGCAAGGCCATTCTTTATTGATTACAAAGTTGTTCAATATTTGATACTGCCCGTTTACTACAAGGAGAAATGTGCGAAGTTTCTCGTTTCTTTTCTTTCGGATCTGACCATAGAATTTGTTCTGGCCAGTGTGTGAAGAAAATATGCTGCAAATGGTTTCGCAAATGATTCTGTACTATACTACACGAAGACATTGCAACCATTTCTTTACTGCTTGACCCAATCACTTTTTTATAATATGCTAGCCGTATGTGAAGAAAATATGCTGCAAATGGTTTCGCAAATGATTCTGTACTATACTACACGAAGACATTGCAACCATTTCTTTACTGCTTGACCCAATCACTTTTTTATAATATGCTAGCCGTATGTGAAGAAAATATGCTGCAAATGGTTTTGCAAATGATTCTATACTATACNAGAATTTGTTCTGGCCAGTGTGTGAAGAAAATATGCTGCAAATGGTTTCTCAAATGATTCTGTACTATACTACACGAAGACATTGCAACCATTTCTTTACTGCTTGACCCAATCACTTTTTTATAATATGCTAGCCGTATGTGAAGAAAATATGCTGCAAATGGTTTCGCAAATGATTCTGTACTATACTACACGAAGACATTGCAACCATTTCTTTACTGCTTGACCCAATCACTTTTTTATAATATGCTAGCCGTATGTGAAGAAAATATGCTGCAAATGGTTTTGCAAATGATTCTATACTATACTTCACGAAGACATTGCAACCATTTCTTTACTGCTTGACTGCTTGACCCAATCACTTTTTTATAATATGCTAGCCGTATGATTATTCTTGTCATTTCAGGGACAACAGACATTTTGCTAGAGCCTGAAATTTATATTGCTGTAATTGCAATGCTGAAAAAGGTAACATTTCAAATTTTATTCTCTTATATGATTCCTATTGTTTGAGGAAAAGAGTAAAACATCTTACTTGACTCCTAATTTTCAGTATTTTGCTTTCATTTAATTTCTTACCCTGTATTATATTTTCACTGTGTGGAACTTTCATGCAAAAAAATTCCTGAGATTCTTGATGCAGCAATAGTTTTCAAAGAGGTATAACAATTTTCAAGTATCAATTTGTCCCCAATGAAATTCGTATCAAGTAGCTAAAAAGGTCAAGGGTTCGCATGTTGAAGAGTAAATTTGTGGAGGGTAAACAGATCGTCCGTTTACGTTATGGCAGACTTGTTTCTAAGGCAACGGCACAATTCCTGTAGCTCTAAGGTTATGTTATCAATTCTTGGCTGTACCGGGTCCGGGTAACTAACAAAGCTCGGTGTTTACCAGAATTTACACATTTTCAACAAAAAAGGGCCTATTTTATGGTGGAAATGTCGACATTTATGGCACTAAAATTTGACATACCGTTCTAATGTTTTTGTTTTCGTTTTCTGAAACTGTTTCCAAAAAACACGTAAAATGAGCGAAAGCGTCGATCATTGTTATTATGAGTATATTGAAGATAATTGTTTCAGCTGAAAAATTTCTAGATTGTTTTCTTTTCCGTTCCATCTGTAGCATGGACCTCCAGTTGATGAACGCTTCTGGAATAATTATTGTGTCGAGACAGATCCTTTTAAATGGCCATATTTGACAATATATTTAAAAGATACCAGTGAGTATTTTCGTTTTAAATTTACAGACTATTTTTTGGAAAGGATCAAGTTCCTTTTTCGTTTTCGGACATCAAATATGACAAGAATCGCATCAGAAAAATATTTGTTCTTGTTTTGCATCAACTAACTTTCCAGTAATTCTTGGAATAGATCATTTCGAAATATAATTATAGCAGCCAAGCTCACACATTTTTAGCCTGCTTTTAGGGTTCTAATTTCGTTTGTGTCCAGAAGGACAGTTGACATATCCAACTGAATACAGTAAATCCCCGCATATAAGAACCTACAAAAATAAGAACCTGCAGGCTGTTTTTCCTAAATTATGCACCTCGTAATTAAGAACCTCTTTCAGTTTGATGGACAAAATATGTTCTTATGAAAAGGGTAATAAAGTTGATTTTGTTATTGTCCTTAAAAAGTTCCTTTTTGTCCCAGTTGGCTGTTCAAATCTGAATCTCCTGCTCTGCTATTTGTAAGCTTAGAATTTGTCATTGGGTCCTTAATAACATTGCGAAAACAAATAACAGGGCTGAAAGCCTCTTGGTGATGACCCCTAGGTTTACACAAGGGATCCTTCGAATAAGAACCTTTAAGAACCTTTATACCCTGAAATTAACATACGTACCTTTAAAATAGGAACCTAATTCAGCCTGGATCTCAAAAAAGTAGGTTCTTATACGCGGGGAATCGCCAGCACTTTGCTTCTGTTGCAGCGTAAAGTAACCGGAGTCTTCGCTTAAATCAAAGCAACACAAATTTACTATTTTGTTTCACAGAAGGTGGTTCCTTTGCTTTGACGATCCTTGGAAAACACTACGTCCGGAAACAAGAGTAAGATATATTTTTTTAATTTCTTTCCTGAACCTTTATTCTAGACTTTCTGTTTGTGAAAGACAATAATTTGGTAACACTAAAGCTTCAAGTTTTGTTTTACTGAAGTCTGTAGAAATAATTGTTTGTTAGCAGCAAGCGATGATTAGATCAAGAATAGCTTTTGTGCAAGTTTTGCAACAACCATCAATTTTTATTTCTCCTTGCAGCCAGTTTTACTGTCTCAGCATTGGAGCCAAGCAGTTTGGTGCAGTTCTAGGTGAAGTAGTTATGGAAGGAAACGTGGTCATCTTTGATCGTGGAAATCATAGAGTTGGTTTTGCATCCAGCAATTTGACAGATCCAGAAACTGGCAGACCATGTGGTAGGCTTATTATCATTATCATTTTAGTTATCAACCACAAGCTACTTTTAAATGTCTTGAGAACTCTCTAGACTTAAATTTTACCTCGCAGGAAGATGAATAGACAAAATTGGATAACGTTTGTCTTACCCATTTCAAGTCATGAGACCATTAGGTCTACCATGAGAGTAACAAAAAAACAATCCCCGTTTGAAAGGCCACTGCTCCCTGGATATCAAGTCAATAATGATGGAAAATATATTGTTTAATTATGGACATGTTAAAATATATTTTAACATTTACCTGACTGAAATCGGCCACTCTGTTCTGAAATTATGAGGAATTTTCTCGAGAAAGCCTTTCAAGAAACCTTAAAAAACGGCATAAAATCACCAGCGAATTTCCCTAATATTTCTGCCTTAGAGCGACGACTTGTGCATGCTTTTGCACGTGCTATCCCTTTAGGAGGACGAAAGTGCCGTCCCCAGGAGCATAATAACGGCCGACTTCATCCTCCCAAGAGAATAACATGCGCTAAAACGTGTTCAAGTCATTACTGTAATGCAGAAATATTTGGAATATTTGATCGTGATTTTCGGCCTGTTTTGAAGGTTCCTTGAAGGTTTCTTCAGAAAATCCCTCATAATTTCAGAACGGAGTGGCCGATTTTAATCAGATAAATTTTAAAATATAGTTGAACATATCCACTATTAAATAATATATTTGCCAATATTATTGCCTTGATATCCAGGGAGCGGTGGCCTTGCAAACGGGGATTGTTTTTATTGACTCACCCGGTATGGTGTGTACCGAGTGAGACAAACAGATTTCACTGCATCTGCATTTGATAGGTCGTACATCATAAACATATGATCATATCAAACTTTGTTTGGGTAGTTGGAAGAACAACTAGATTTGATAGCCTTGTCCATAGTTTTACTCAATTGCTGAGTTTACAAAAGAAAAAATTCTACAAAATATTTGGTCGCAAAGAAATGCTAAATTGCCCGAAAGTCGATTGATCAAATAGGCAACCACTAGGACACTGGCGTAACAGCATGTTGATTTTATCAATAAAATTTAAAATGTATTCAATGTAAGATTACGAAGAGTTTTACTTCAGAGTTGTTGGTCTAAATGCGGTTGTAGATGCTAATTTGGTGCTTTTCTTGTGAGAATCTAACCAATCATTATTTACAAACTGTTGTACTATTCTTTTTTGCATATTAATGTGATATTCAAATTTGCTTTAGGTTTGTTGGTTCATTAATTGATTGGTTGATTCATGCATATAATTTTTTTAGGTAACCCTATCACATTGAATACTACAGTTGCAGGTAGGCAGTGCATTTTAATTTCTGTTTTCACCAGCCTTGTCGCAAACCATCTTGACACTTTAACACCAAATATAAAAAAGCCATTTTGTATCAGGTGCCCCAAAATCAACTGCACATTTGTGTTTGCCAAGTGTAAGGACACTTTCTGAGAAATTCAAAATTTCTTTGCGTTTCTAAACTTTGAAAGACTTGATTAACTTATAAAAACAGATGGAATGTTTATTCTTCTGCTAAGTTACCGAAAAACGATTTCAAAATTTATTTGAATTCTACTGGGAACAAAGGGTACACTGCAGTAAAAGGCCACATAAAAGAACCAGCCATTTAAGAAGCAACAGGTTCAAAATTAGGGGACACTGTTCTGAGAAGCCATTTTACAGTCATCTTCAACTTTAAATCCATGGAATGTCTGGTATTCATGTGCTGTTATCTGATGCGGTGCTTGGAGTATTCGTCCTTTCAAATACTAGGTTAATGCTTTGAGTTGGTATAAGAACTAAGGCAAACTGGATTGAAAATTTTCTTGTTCTTTAATGCGTGTTTTTGCTGTACTTGACACCGAAGAGGACTAAATTTTACTGTCCCATGGAGGTTAGCGATTCTCAATTATACGATGGAAACTTCTAGACGTTTCAAATGCGTCACTTTAGATATTTAAGCTTCGTTTCCTAAAATGTGATCTTTTTTCACAATTCAGGTCGACTGTACGACTTCTGTCATGCTCCGTTTATACCAAGAGTATCATGCCATCGTGATTGTCACTCGTGCACCAAACATGGAGGAGCTTGGTGTTCTCATGGCCAAGTTATCATTTGGATCAATGGCGTCAAGTACGTATTGTCTTCACGTTTTCATACAACCAGGTAGACCGCAATAGACCATTCCGCTTTCGAATGCGAGGACGCTGTTCGCGTTGCATCTCGATATCGCATGGGAGTTTCGAATTCGAATCCTATTTCGAAAAACGAAACCTCATGCGATCCCGAGATGCAACGCGAACAGCACCTTCGCAGTCAATGTGTCATGGTTTATTAGATCGTAAAAAGCCGTGCACGTAGCTCCTATGCACTGTTTTGAGATTCGCGAAATTAATTCGTGTTCTTTTCTTCGGGCACACTTTGTTTACATTTTTTTTGCTTTTGGATGATTCGCGTGGATTTGTTTGTGGGTCATTTTACTTAGGATTTAAACAATGTCAATTTTAGCATGTTTTGATAGTTCAGACCATCGATTTACGAAGCGACAAATCTGAAACTGTTATTAGAGAAAACACTACTGGACTTCACAACTTAATCAATGAAATACTTGCAGGAGATACCCTTGTAAAATTCTCTTTTTTTTTCAAAATTCTCATTTTGCTTTCTCCAGGAGCTAGGGTACCTGTAGAAGGGTACCAGGAAGGTACTAGGTCCAGAAAGGTACCAGGTAACAGGAAGGTACTAGGTCCAGAAAGGTACCAGGTCTCTGTAGTGCGCATCGTTATCTTGATTAATGTACAGTTATATTGCTTCTGACATTGCAGAAAGACTAGTCGTTGATTATGCCAGCTTGAAATATGAATTTTCAAGTTCCATGTAGAGGCTGACCAAAATCAAACTCAAATACTAAATGATATAAAATTCTTGTACAATGCCAGTGGGATTTCTTTTGTAGATTTGGCTTATCTTTATTATGTTTTTTATAATCTCTTGTAGGTCTGCCTTAGATGGATCACAAGGCTACTGCTGGATCGGTAAGTTTAATTTAAAGTATTTCCCAATTTCAGGTTTTTGTTGATGAAATAGACACCGTTTGTATATTCGCAGCTTCCCTTTTGGGACCACGTGATTTTAGCAAATGTTTCCGCTTCTTAGAACAATTTTCAAACGAGGTATTTTAAATCTGGCCAACTAGTGATTCCTTTCGCCACTCAACAAGAACTTTGTTATTGGCTCTACCACTAGAAAGTGAAATAAAATTTCTTGATGCGTTTACATTGTTTCGTTGATAATTGAGAACCGGACATACCCTCTCAGGTTTGGGGTGATTGAATTGTGTGCTCTTGTTAAAACTGTTCTTGTTTTGCAGCAAATTAAGTTTCAGGCTCTTGGGCAAGAATTAAGATGTCTTTCAATTTGTAGATTGTGATTTCATAGACTTTCGCTTGCAGGATAACAACAGTCACTGTTGCTAAAACGTGATTTGGTCATCGAAAAAACTAGGGGAAAGACAATTTGAAGTTTATAGTCATTTTAAAATAGCAAAGTTGAATTTTATCCAATTTTTACCACTGAACCATTTTCCGACTTATCTAAAAAGCTAAGTCGCCACGTACTGTCATTTTCTTTTTGTCAGTCGGTGATGAAGTATTTTAAAGACATGTGCGACAGCGTAGCGTCACCGATCACTTTAAGGTTACGGTAAACGTTTGTAGGCCGAAAAAGCCAATTTTCGGATTTCTTCAAATCTCAGAAGCCCAACTTTTAAGAAACACAAAGATACCATCTTTGGAAGTAGCAGAAATGTTGAAAAAGTAGAATTCTTAATCGAAAGAAGGATACTATAACTTCTCACGCAAAGTTTTTCTGTGTGGTTTAAATCCTTCTCCTAGCTTTTTGACTTATTAGGCCGGTCGTGTGTTAGAAAACAAACATGAAACCACATTATATGTAGCGATTCCTTTGTTTAAATTCACAAATTGCTTTATAAGCGGTAATTGCTTGACCCGGATTACATTATGGATTATTTGACCTTTATATTTACATTGCAAGTGCGATCAGTAAAATCCCGTTTTTTCAGGACTCACAAATCCGCTAAGCACAGGTACGAAAAAGCTATTTCGTACCCAAGGAACCTATCGAATGGCTACAAATCTTGCACACTACCAGAGCAGGTGTGGGGCAACCAAACGTGTCTCAGAATTTTTGTATGTCCTCTGGTCCGTCTTTTATAGCCAAATACGACTGTGCGAGTGCAGAGAAATTATTTGCAAATTTATGACAGCTTATATTTTTGAGGGGAGGAAGAATTTGAAGAATCTGAGACACCTATTGGTAGCTTAGGATGTGCGCTTCCTGTTGATATAAGTTAGATTTTGTTACGTTAAACGCAAGGGTACAAAATAGCTTTTGAAGGAGGTATGCTCTCTTAAGCAATAAAGTTGCCTGGAAAAATTCATTTTACAATCTTTGCCAATTATTTTGATATGGTTAGAATCCTTACATTCTTATGCATCGAATGATGTATAGTTTAACTAGACCCCGCCAATAGTTTGGATTTTGGGGAGAGAAAACCCAATCTTGTGCTACAAACGTTTACCGTAACCTTAAACGTTTATTTATTGCACCTGCTCTCTTTATCTTATTTTAGACTTGGTCAACGCATGTGCGTTTTTCATTCACTTCAAATACTGAATTTTTCACAATAAGTGCTTTCTTTTATAGGAAATGTCTTTGGGTTCGAAGTTCCAAAGTTCCAAACATACCTGGATGGTCATGGAAGCGTCGAATTTGAACTGCAATGTTTTGCGATCATGCCAATGTATCGACAATGTATCCGTGAGTATACTTTTTTAAGTTATACTTTATGTCATAATTTTATATTATACTTTATATTATACCGGGTGTCCCAAAAAAGGTGACAGATTTGATCGGGCTAGCGATAAGAATTTAGGACGAATCATCCCTAATATTTTTTGAAGTACTCCTCGATAGTCAACTTGAAGATAAATGCCTCGTTTCTTGATATTGGTGCATTGAGAATTGAAAATCTTGAAAGTTCAAATTTGCCTCCATCCCCAAACCAGACTTTTTGGGTTTTGGCCTAAACTGCAGCGCCCTGTTTCCGGGAATCTGCTGAATCACAGCGAAGCGAAAGCAAGAAACCTCGTGCTCAGGAACACATTTTGATAGAAATTTAAAACCTGAAAGTTGACAAACATATTAATGAATATAGTCACCAACGAATATCTTTCTTCAGCCAAATGCATTTACGAAGATACACCAAGCCAAGCATGAGTGAGGATTTTAAGGATCTCACCCATAGACATTTGTTCCCTTTTGGGTATATACGATTGCCTGTTTTGTAATAACTCCAAGAGAGATGATGCAACATGCATTTCATTCAAACAATGAAGATTGCAAGATGTAATTTATATATTCATGCCCAAGGGAATTATTTGTATAACTTTTATTAGAAAGACGTAATTTAAACTTTTTGTAGAAGAAGAAAGATGTCTCTTCGGGACTAAATTCGTGAATCTGATTGTCAAGTTCAGTTTCGATTTCTATTAAATTGTGTTCCTAAGCACTAAGTTTCTTGCTCGTACTGCGCTATGATTCAGGAAATTCCATAACACAGTTATGTTAGCAGCTTAGGCCAAAACCTATAAGCTCTTGTTTGGAGGTCGAGTTAAATTTGGACAATCAAGATTAATATTTCAACTCTCAATGCACCAATATCAACGAATGAGATATTTATGTGCAAGTTAACTATTGAGGATTATTTTAAAAATTATTTCGGACTGATTCGAGCTAAATTCATCTCGCTACGCCTGATCAAATCTGTTGCCTTTTTTTGGGACACCCGGTACTTTATGTTATACTCAATGTTATGTGTTATATTATACTTTCTATTATACTTTATTTTATACTCATGTTATGCTTTATGTTTTACTTTATCATAAAGTTTTTATGTTTTACACGAGTTTACTATACGTGACTATCCGTGAGTAGACATTGTATACTTTTTATGTTTGATGGCATTCTTTCCAGCATGATTAACCATGCCTATAAATTTTAATGCATAAAAAAATCACCCATCCATTTTGGTCCTTCTGGGTGAATTTGTAAAATTTCTACATTTTTTGGAGAATGTTATTGTTAACAGCATTCAACCAATTAGAAAAAGCCTAACTTCGTTCCTGAGTAGTGCTGTGTAGACAGAAAGAGTTGGTTTTCTCACTTGGACACTTCGAGTACTTTCATTGGTCCATGCCGTTTCTACGTTGCTCTGATTGGCTTATTTCAAACACAACGGTCTTGTTTCATTCTGTTATGGTCTCTGGTTTCATACCCTTATGGGCGTCAGATGAAGAAAGCTTTAGTATTAGATGTTAGATAATTGTTTCGCTTTTCAAAGCAATCTTCAAATTTTTTTTTATATCATCATCAAAAACTACAAAACTAAAAAAATACAAAGCTACAATCTAGGATTACTACACAAGAAAACTACAAAATTACTTGAACGAAACTGCCTGGGGTGTGAACTCGCACATCTCCCCTGCAGCCGACATTTAGACACAAAACAAAAACAAAGACTACACAAGACAATTGAAAACAAGAACAAGAACAGAGAAAACAAAAAGAAAAAGGGATGCAGCTCAGTTCATGCGACCAGTTGCTAAGATGTATTCTAAGGTTGCCGAGATAATACGCCTGTTTAGGGTGCAGTTAAGCCTAGGGTCCCCACACAATAAAANATTTTTTTTTTATATCATCATCAAAAACTACAAAACTAAAAAAATACAAAGCTACAATCTAGGATTACTACACAAGAAAACTACAAAATTACTTGAACGAAACTGCCTGGGGTGTGAACTCGCACATCTCCCCTGCAGCCGACATTTAGACACAAAACAAAAACAAAGACTACACAAGACAATTGAAAACAAGAACAAGAACAGAGAAAACAAAAAGAAAAAGGGATGCAGCTCAGTTCATGCGACCAGTTGCTAAGATGTATTCTAAGGTTGCCGAGATAATACGCCTGTTTAGGGTGCAGTTAAGCCTAGGGTCTCCATACAATAAAATATTAAGAAGTGCACTCTGAGATAAATCGCTTATATTGATTTCTATTTCAGGCAGAACATCAGATACCTTTCCAAGGAGGAGTGTTCTCTGCTGATTGAACTCTTGGCAAAGCAGCATAAAATGCTCGTTTTTGTACCATGAGTAGACTTTTTCGTTCGTTTTATTTCTATAGCGAGCTGTGTCATTGGTCGGTCGTAAATCTGAAGAAATATTGTAACGAAAATAGCCGGGTTTCTTCTTATAGATAGCCAAACAGCTATTAATTATTGTCTCGGCTGCTTTTTATGACTTTTGATTTTTCTTCTACAGTACGTGGAGAATGGCTATTTGCGATCATAGTATTGATATTGTTCGGATCTAGCATCTTCTGCATGTGTCTTTGCTGCAGACGTGTATACGAGGCAGATACAAGAGAGCCCTATCCATTGTTTTATGATGGACAAAGAGAACTTTATCCAATTTATGACCAGAGGAGGTTGCCGAGAGAACAGGATAGACGAACAGGTCCATTTAGATGATTAGTAATTCTAGCTGTACAATAAATTATCGAGTGACCCACAAAAAGTGAGCCAAGAAAATCTGTTGCACAAACTAGAGTAATCGGCCGAAATCAATGATTTAAACGCTGTTTTGGTAGCTACATCGCTACTATTTTTCGGTGTTTTTATAGACATCGCAAACCGGCGAAAATAAGGATTTAGGGAAACCAAACAGATCTAAAACCCGTCCAAATTAATCAACAGCAGGGCATCAATTTCAATCGGCTGCAGAGCAACGACACAATGAGCATACCACCCTGGGAATTATGCATCTCAGATTGGATGCATCCAAACAATCCCCTGATGGTATTAGATTTTCCTTACCTTAAAAGGAAATTTATATTCGTTATCGAGAATTTTTTGCATGCACTGGGCGTTTCGGTGTGACATGTCTATTGCCAAGCTGTTGCGAAACGGATTCCTTATTGTATCGTACTGATCAAATCGATCCCCTGTTTTTGGTGACTTTCGACGGGTTTTCGATCTGCCTGGTTTCCCTAAATCCTGATTTTGGCCAATTTGCAATTTCAATAAAAATAGCAAAAATTGTAGGAATGTAGCTAAGTCATGAAGCTACAAAACAACGTTTAGATCATTGATTTCGATTGATTAGTCTATTCTCGGTGCACTTTTTTTGGTCACCCGGTAGGTATCCATAAGTTGAAATACCGTTTCGTGAGATAAGCGCTTGATTGCCCCAAGCGACTAAGCAGCAATCGACAAAGCAACGCTCCCAGTTCCTCATCTCACAACTTTAACGAAGGGAATGGTGAAAAGTTCCTGTGGTTTTTATCTGAAATCAAATTACATTGAATATTACGCATCGTATTCTAAATACAACCTAAATCCTTTTCAGAATATAAGCTTTTAAGAAGACATTATGGATCATTGAACTTATAAAGTAATATTTTATTCTGGCCAAAATATATTTGTGTATCCTGACATCTTTCTCGAGGATTTGTCTCTGTTATAAGCAAAACCTCATATCCTTTATAAGCACATCGTATCGTCATGTTGTTTGTCGTAAATTTGTTGTTATTCTTAATTGTAGTGTAATATATTCTTTTTTGTGAGGTTTTTATTAGATTGTAATTGTCGACTGCACTAGAGATGAGGCAGGGAAAATTTTGCAAGATTCCTTGCGTTCTCTCAACCCTAATCCCGATACCGCCAATCTCAATACCGCCAAATGTTGGGAGGGGTCATCTGGACAAAAAGGTGAGGCTATAAAAGTTTGCCTTTTTGCTAAAAGGACTGTTTCGATGGGCCCATTTTTCATCAAAACGTAAAGACTATCGGCTTCCTTTTTTAGTAAAAATTGCCATATTTCTGACTTGTTCTTTTTTCACCAACAATTGTGACCACAGGTTTGCTTTGTTCACCAAAATTAACCGGTTTTCAGAGTGGCCATCATTCAATAAAAACTAAGGCTAAGCTAAGTGACTGGTTTTTTTGCCAAAATTTGGTTGTTTTTCAGAATGGCCAATTCTGACCAAAAATTAAGGGACACTCAACCCAATTCACTCAACTCATGGACAATTCTAGGTTCACAGTCTGATTAACCATCATTCAGCATGCAAAAAGGTGCTATTGTATGCCCCTTACTATTCGAATGTAGATAAAAGATAAGCTCTTAGGAAAGTTCTGTAATACACAATGCTCTTTTGTGATCTCATTCAAAAGGGGGACTACAGAACTAGTGTCCACTGGGAGATCTCCCACGTGAAACACGAGGAACTAATTTGTGCTGTGGTTAATTAATCAAGTTTCTAAATTTGTTCATTTGTCGAGTGAAGACTGTGCAGCGTTTTTCATTTGTAATTTTACTCTTAATCTACTATTTGTTTAAGCTAATGTATAGCTTTCAATTAGAGTAACTGGACTTTCTCCACCTTTCAATTCTTTTCCATAAAATTAAAGAAAAGATATTGGCATCAAATACGCAAACGAGAGCCATTTCCTGTCAGAAAAACTGCTAAAACAGGGCGCGACAATTTCACATCGTTAGCATACTCTCACCAAAGGAAAATCGATACATTCAATGCAAAATAAATTTGTTGAAAGAAATTAGAAAATTAGAAACTGGACAAATACTGAGAACAACATTTTGACCTCCAAGCCCGTTCTTTAGTTCTCTTCTGATCAGAAACAAGTTCTTCAAACAAAATGGGTAAATTAGTAGATCTCATAATGGGGCATTGGATTATCATACAGGCTTTCCATGTCAGCTTTTCTTGGCAAACCGCTCTTTAATTAGGGGATACCCCCTGGGTAACGCGGTGCCAGTTATTTCAGTAATTTACTTTTAAAGTCTTTGGAAAGTGGACAGAGGCGAGCAACAAGAAAATATAGGTTCTAGTTCTACCTGGTTTCATTTGACTATATTATCTACAAGATACTAAATCTAAGTGGTGAAATACAGTGGTCGCAGAGTAGCAGCATAATGTGGTTGAAGAAAACGCAGTTTTTGCCAGAAATTAACCAGAAGATCAGAAATAATTAGCTAACCTTGTGTGATATTATCAGTATCAGTAGGAATTCTTTTCTCATATTGATAATTGGAAGCACGTATAATTTGACGCTGTATGGCTTTCCAGAGTTCTAATTGGCGGAATTCTACTGGTTATAAAGAAAAGGAGTGTTTTCTTCATAATCCCTAATACAAAATTTGCAAATGTTAATGCAACGGTCATGATGGATAAGAAGAAGGCTTTTGACGCTTGCTTAGATGGTACGTGAACTTCCCACCGATTTCCATATCAATGACATCTATTTTAATAAAATCGATCATTCCAATTCTAAAATTGCGGATCCTTTCGTTTTGAAGATCTCGAGAAAGGACTACGCATTTCGACCACATTGCTTATAACTTTTACCCTCGGACTTATAATGGCAAGTACCATTATCTTTGGAGGCACAAGTTCCGGATATATTTATCTCTCGCTTGTAAAATAGTGCGTGCAAACTATTGGATGAAAAAACCCAATGCAGTTTCAATATTCTAAAGCTGAAAACTTTAGCAACTCCTGTTCGAAGCAAATTCAGAAACGGTTTCCAAGCGAAATCGTCCTTCACTTAAGAACGGCATAACTATGCTGAAATTAATGAAATAAAGGCCCACATCTTACCCTTGCACTATAACACAATGTATGATTTATGGAGAATGCCTATGGTTGAACTCACAATAGCACTTCTTAACAAATGCCCAAATCTTGTTTAAACGCATTCAATACATAATTGATAGTTGTAATTAAAGTCTGTTTCACATTAGATGTCAGGTCAGATTTGCGATTACGCAAAATTACTCATGCACAACCCTGCAGTTATTTTTGCGGATATTTTCGCCTGACATCTAATGTGAGCCTGACTTTTTTAGATGAAGTGGGCCATGCATATAAATTACGATCATCTGCATATATTATTATACAATCAGGCAAATCAAATCATTTAAGTCGGAAATCGCCACTTCTTGGTTATTGACACGTCGTCATTTCGTTTCTACTGTCATTCGATGGTGTTAATAAAATAGATACTTACTAAAATTATGCATAAATAAAGCGATTCGCTTCGTTGTGGTACAAAATACCCAAAGTCCAATGACGAAGTCTGCACTGCAGAAACGTTGCCATCACTACTGATCAATTTGTTTCAGCTAAAATGTAGAAAGAAATTCAATTAAAAATTGAAAAACGTTCAATATCGAAGGGGTGAGTAATTTTAAACTGCACAGTACTAACTACAAGTGGACCTATCGCACATTGCTGAAATAATAATATAATGAGAATATAAAATAAATCGACCAGTTTGGGGCTCAGACCCACGACCTCAACCATTGAATATCTTGTCCACTATCCCTACCAACTGAGCTAACTGGTTGGGGTTTTAGGCCGCCATATAATCATATTCTGGAAGTAAAATTATTATTTAAAATGTTTCACTTAGCGAATGGTTTTCCTGGATTGCCCCCCCCCCAACCCGAGGAAGTCCTCTCCCCAAAGGGGTACTTGACCTCTACATGTACAGAGGGGTGTGCCTCAGGGATAATGAGATTCTCACCCTGTGCGGGAACAATTTTTCAAATTAATCACCCTATCTGGGAGCAAAGTTGTAAGAGAAACAAAAGCATAACTCCAAATCTTTTATTAACATCCTGCAATTTCTTTACAGATTAAACACCCTTTTGGGAGCACTGTAGGTAAAAAATGCCCTGTTTGGGAGGAAAATTGCTAAAAACAATACACTCCTGTTGAGCGGCACATGCCCGTTAAAAAGATCAAGCAAGTGTAACCCCCTACCGTTTACTGAGAATGCTACGAACGCTTTTGAGCAATTAAATTTTTGCATCTAAGTTGACATGTTAGCTACACAATTTACATCAGTGAATCTTACGAATAATTGGAAACAACTTGCATACAAACGTCTATATATTTGTCTTACGCACCCAATACCAATGCATAATTCTAATAAGAAACAATCATTGTTACCTTCTCCATGGCTTGGAACTTTCCGTCGTCTTCTCAGAACAGCTTTCGATGGAAAACTAGATCCATGAAGGACTTCACATCTATTCTCAAATGCAACCACCATTTTCTTTACGACTTCATCGAAAAATACCGTTGATAGGTGAGAGTGCAAGGCTGATTTGAATTCAAATGCAATCTAAAAAAGAAATATGTTTTGTCTTAGATCTCNATCAGTGAATCTTACGAATAATTGGAAACAACTTGCATACAAACGTCTATATATTTGTCTTACGCACCCAATACCAATGCATAATTCTAATAAGAAACAATCATTGTTACCTTCTCCATGGCTTGGAACTTTCCGTCGTCTTCTCAGAACAGCTTTCGATGGAAAACTAGATCCATGAAGGACTTCACATCTATTCTCAAATGCAACCACCATTTTCTTTACGACTTCATCGAAAAATACCGTTGATAGGTGAGAGTGCAAGGCTGATTTGAATTCAAATGCAATCTAAAAAAGAAATATGTTTTGTCTTAGATCTCGTAATTTGGATTCGATGCAAAGTACCGATGTCAGGCTTTACATAAGTATTAACCGGCTGATCTGGGGGGATAATTTACATCCCATTCAGAGCGGAAATTAAAAAAAGTATGTTTGAAATCAAATCAAACTGGACTAGTCAGTTGAACATACTGCCAAAAGACATGTCCCCTGGCAGTAAAATATGGATAAAGTTAATCTATTTGTCGGATCTTCTTCCACCAGGACTTAGTTGATTTGGCCTTGTGTTTACTTGTCTTGTGGGTTGAATAGCTGGGGTTTATTCCCTTGCAAAATCAACCGACTTTTTTTAAATTACATATTTTCGAATTTTTTTATCTCATCCGAAAGCCCAGCTCCTCCTGATTCAAAGTATCAGGTGCAATTTTGTATTACATATGTATTTTTAAATCGATGAGTCGATCTTCACATCGCAATAACGATTTCTTGTATATGAACTGCTAGCTACACTGGGTCCAGTTGAGCGGTTATAATTTGGAACTGAAAATCTCAACATTGATGAAAATATATAGCTTTTAGAAGAAATAAATACAATTGCAAAATACATATTTAAAGAATTCGATGGAAATCCAAACAGAAAAAACTCTCCAGTAACCCAAGTTATTTACCTCAGATTTGAAGAGTAAACACAAGATAATTGCACTTCGGTAGCGCTTTTGATCAAGTCCTCATTGAAACCACTTCACTATTTCTTTTGCTTTTCCCTCATTTTACTGCCACGAAACATTGATAAGTTTGTCACACATTAGTTTAGTTTACTCCACCTTGAATTGAACTCAGTCTTCTAAGAATGGTTTAAATCGATTCAAATGGAGTACTATGCATGATAATACCGAAATTGCATTATTTTGCGTATTATTTTGGAAAGCTGGAGCCTCAGATCTCAAGGAACAATAGACCTCGCAGAGAAAAATTTCAGGTCTAAACAAACACAACGTACGAAACTGGCAGAGATCAGAGAGAAAAATGGTCAGAAATTGATTGTGTTACCGAAAGTGATAATTGCTGTTGTTGTACGTTTGTTTCAAGGACCAACCTGGAATTGGCTTTGAATTTGTGTCTCAAGAGCTACCTGGTTTTGAAGCATACTCCGAAATTACAAGAGATGATTATCAAATTCAATCTTTATCCCAAACCACCACTCACAGTTTGGTTACCTCTTTTAAAACTAAGAATTCGAATTTTCATATGAAATTGCAACATACGGTTGGCTAAAATACGGTTGGCTAAAATACGGTTGGCTAAAATACGGTTGGCTAAAATACGATATTTTTTACTATACTTTTACTCGAAAATATGGTTTTTTCAAACCCGTTACATTGCATTTTAATGCAATTAGATTGGCTATCTACAATCTTGCATTGAAATTACGAGGGTTTTGTAAAAATCTTCGGGACGAGTGCAGTTTAGCGGGCGGCGCTAAATGTCATATTCCTTTTGCAGATATTGAACTAAACAAACCCCTAACCCTAACTTACCCCCAACAAACCCTAACTAACCCTAACTTACCCTAACTAACCCTAACTTACCCTAACTTAACTAAACCTAACTTACCCTATTTAAACCTAAAAACCCTTTTCTAAAACTAACCCTAACCCTTACCGTATGACATACAACAAGACAACATTCGAATGCCGCCCGCTAAACTGCACTCTAGCCCAAATTTGACTTTGGGCTAGGAGTGCAGTTTAGCGGGTTGCATTTGATTGTTGTGTTGTTGTATGTCATGCGGTGTAAGTGTTAGGGTTAATTTCAGAAAAGGGTTTTTATGGTTAGTTGGGGTAAGTTAGAGTTAGTCAGGGTAAGTTAGGGGGTCAAATGTAGACTTATTACATGAGTCCTTGTTTTCTCTCCATTCCCCCTAACCATACCCCCACAATANAATATGGTTTCAAACCCGTTACATTGCATTTTAATGCAATTAGATTGGCTATCTACAATCTTGCATTGAAATTACGAGGGTTTTGTAAAAATCTTCGGGACGAGTGCAGTTTAGCGGGCGGCGCTAAATGTCATATTCCTTTTGCAGATATTGAACTAAACAAACCCCTAACCCTAACTTACCCCCAACAAACCCTAACTAACCCTAACTTACCCTAACTAACCCTAACTTACCCTAACTTAACTAAACCTAACTTACCCTATTTAAACCTAAAAACCCTTTTCTAAAACTAACCCTTACCGTATGACATACAACAAGACAACATTCGAATGCCGCCCGCTAAACTGCACTCTAGCCAAATCTTCGATTGCAATATTTCGGAGGACGTCGAAGCAGGTTTACGAGGAAACTTTCTACCGTTTTCTGAAGATCCCAAAGAATAGGAAAACATTTTTTCGAAAATTTTCCGAAAATGGCTTGATCAAAAGGGAGCGCTTTCTACCAGAATTGTTTCTTTTCTAAGAAGTCTAAATTCTTCGTAGGAACCAACCAAAAGAACAGACTTTCTGATTCTACGGAGTGAGTCTGGAATCTTTTTGCGGCGCATAATCAAACTTCTTGAGATAAAACGCTGCAATAAGTATCAGCACTCATGGAGAAACAAACTAAGACCACATTCACAATGTGCGATTTCAACCAGTTTAGATCAAACCAGAATACGGGCTGGGTTTTCTCGGTTCACTTTTTTTGGGTCACGCGGTAGTAAAATTGGTTACATTTATGCTACACTCGCCGCCAAAATTAGTAAGCCACCCTGAATCAAACTTAAAATACCCAGATGATCGTAACTAAAATGACTTACTGACAATCAATAAGAAGAACGAAGTACATTGAATCCGTGTTTCATGTACAAGCGTCACTGGATGTTGACATTTTATGTTAATACAACTATTTGCAATATTTACGAAATTTTAAATCAATGCAAGGGCGCCTACCTTGTATGAATTAGGTTTATTCGCAGTCTTGTTTTCGTGACATAGTTCACACATGTAGTCTTTTTCAGATCCAGGTGTTGATGTAATGCGATATCAACTGTTATAAGAGACGACCACAGGGAACCAGACAGGGCGCTTTTTAATTGGTCAACACTGATAGACGTTAGACCTTGAAAGTCACCGTAAGTATAGAATATAGTTACTATTTCTTATGTTATACACGGATTAACAGGACAGCAATTGCTCCGTGTACAATGGCACGAAAACAGGACCGCGAATAAACCCAATTCATACAAGGTAGGCGCCCTTGCACAGTGGGCCAGAATGATGATTTTGCAGACATTCATCCATATCTCAGGCAAAATAAATGTTACAGTATTGGTTGATGGCTCATTTCAACGTTTTAAATTAGTGAATAAGACTTATCGAGGAAATTGAAAAATTTTCACATTTAGGGGGGCTGGGGCCAAAATTTCTTGTTTTTGATTTTGAACCAAGAATGCTTTTTATCACAAGGCAAGTAGAAAAAAACGCTCAACGTTGGAAAGGCTACTGTAGCCTGAATAACACAGCATTACTATTAGAAAACGCGTCAGTTAATGTCTCATTTGATTTCAAAATTTGTCTGGCTTAAATTGGCCATTTCTTGACTCATTTAAAAACACCCTCAAGCAGGGCTGCAAATGGTGATCAAATTTTTGTTGCCCACTAAATGCCATGTCCACGTCTGCAGTCCAGTAGTTTATAGCGGTTTGAGAATTAATCCACTGTTATTAATAAAACAGAGTTGGTCCGCCCATGTCACCCCCTTAAAATAATGCAATAGTGGAAAAAAAGAAAATACTTTTATTTCAATTAGCCGAGGAGAAACAGAATGAAACCTTTTGCAGTGAACTTATCATAAGCTGTACTTTCAGAAAATATGTTGGTTATGTTTCTCCTCGTACTTTTTGCGATATTCTTTGATTGAATTCAGATTTTGCCTTCTGGAGCAGTAAAAAAAAACTGACATTTTGAAAGCAAAAAGTTATTAAAACATCAAACTACCGTAAGAGAAAATGTACAAAATAAATTTTTCTTGGTTTTCATTTAATATAGCCTATCTATTTTCAGACAACACTAATCAGTCTTTTTGCAACCCCTTTTTGCTAGTAAATAAAACATTCATCAACTTTTATTTGCAAAGATCATACTTGTGTAACATTTATACAATTTTGTACATTTTCTCAAATTAAAAAAATCATAATTATTTCAAAACACATGATATATGAAAACTGTAAAAAGCACAAGAAAGCCACGTCATTCAGCTGTCTAGAACTGCATAAAAACCATTGATTTATAGAAAAATTCAAAAATCGCGAATGTCTGCCTCTGGCCCACTGTGCCTTGATCAATGTGACTTTTGATGATTTTTGTGTGCCAAGGAGAATAAGTTAGAACAGAATTGCTGATTTTAGAACAGAATTTAGAACAAAGTGCTGAATTCTTACTCGAAAAGAACATAAATCCAGAGAAATGGATTGTTGTGAGCTTGTTGATTTATCAGAAAACAATTAAAAAGGTTCACAAATATGAAGGCACAGCCACAATCAGAGACAGCAGTGGAACAAGGAACAACTCATTGATAAATCGACTTGAAACATGCATGGTTTTGTCACAGCCTTAAAAGTAAATTAACTGCATCGAAAAAAATTAAAAAATATTCTAAAATGACATTTAGACATTCAGGTAAGTAGAAATATTGTAAATAGAAGTGGTGATTTCTTTTGGAATTCTATATTCACTTCTCTCATAACCCTAGCCGTTGAGAGATGGATTGTCCCATCTATTATTTGTCAGCCTTCGTTTTCAGGTTGAAATGGGGGTGTAAATTCCTTCGTAGACAACTGTTTATATTCAAATGTCCTTACAGTACTTTACAGGTTAAATAACGTCGTAACTCCCATCTTTGTTAATCTCAAGAGGGTTCCAGTTGGCCCCAGTTATAGTTTTCGTATCTGCACTAGATACGAAAGGGGAAGTACTTACATGAAAGTCTAACGTGCATGATTCCGGATTGCCAGGAATACCTCTGCTAAATCTCCAAACTGCTTTCATGTAATTGAACATGTCACCATCAATACATTCAGACTACAAAAACGAGCAGGCATTCAAACAGAAATTTATATACTGGGTGAGTCAAAAGAGAGATTAAGGCATTTTAATCCAAACGTTTAGTTAGACAAAACCGGACGTATCATTCTCAAGCAACAAGCAATTGTATGAAATCTTGAATGTCAGAATCTTTGAAAACAGGCCCAAAATCCTGGATCAAATATGCTAACAATTCAGCTACACGGCTGTCAACACGGCTATCAAAATAGAACTCCGCCTAGCTTTCTTAAGGCTGATTTCCAGTCCGTGGAATTTTCCGAGCGGGCGGAATTTACACAATCAAAAAATCAAAAGTCATTCAACCTTAATTTTCTATTCAATTGCAAAGCGACATTTTCTGTCGTAAACAAAAGAATTTCCGCCCGCTCGGAAAATTCCACTGACTGGAAACTGGCCTTTACTGCCTAAAAATTTCTCTTTTACTGAAAGAGCCCCGTCCACAGTTTTACATACTTGGAACTGTCCTTCAGCCGCTTTTGCACAGTTTTTGTTAGGATTGTGAGGTTGAATATTTAGATAATTTGATCAAGGACTGTAGGCCTGTTTTCAAAGATTTTAAGATTGAACATCTTTATAAAATCCTTTGTAATCTGAGAACAATAAGACCGACGTTGACCAACTAAATTTGTCTATCTAAGTTAACAAGCTAGCTACATACCAAACATCACCTTATAAGAATCTGCTGAATATTTAGAAAACTACAGGCTCCGAAACGTCCACAATTTTTCTGATTCACCCAGGTACAAAAACTGCTCCCTAGCGGTTAAATGGAGAACTTCTATTTTCTATCACTTAAAAGGCCTGTTCAAAATGCAAATAGGTTCCCGAAGGGTAAAGCTCTAAGGTTTAGCATTCCCAGCAAGTTTGTTACATTCCTTTTACAATTTCATACCTGCAATCAAACGTAGAGAACCAAATTTTGAAATCTAAACAATTACAATTTAGTATGCAAATAAAAGCACCAAGAATTCGTTAAAGTACATGCTCGGTATTCTTGCCAACAAGTCTACATTTAATTTAGCACTACTAATGAATCGCCTCTCGGTAAAAAACATTTCAGCAGAATTATGTAAACAATGATGTCCACTTTATTTTTGGGCAGTATAAAAAAATAAAGCAAATTTAAACGTTTTTAGGGATGTCAAAATCTGGTTAAAATGCTGCTACCAATAAATCAAAAATTTACATACCAAAAGAGGTTTAACAATGGTTGATGTGCCTACGTTAACAAGGTACCATATAGACGCAGATATAAGGGCATGACCTGCAACCGAAAACATTAAACAATGGCGTGTTCTATCTTTCCAAATCGACTCGTACATAAAGTTGAACTATTTTTTATCTCTTTCTATGTTAGCAAGGAGGACAGCTTATTTGAGACTATTTAGCAAAAATTGATCATAATAAGTATCAATAATGCATCTTCTAGTGTTTTGATATTTTTTCTCAAGATATATAAGGCCACTGCCCTTATATTTGGGTATAAGAGCACGCCCTCATATACGAGATGCCCTTATATTGGCGTCTGTACAATACAATTCCATGGTGTATCTTTGCAGAAAGCGTACCTTGACTAAATTCGGTCTCACTAACGTAAGGATGGAAGTATATCTCTCTATTATAGGAGGGAATCCAACTTCCAGCAAAGCTCGCACATGTCCAGGCTTTGTTTCTGTTATCTTTGAATTGCGACACCAAGGAACAAAGTATTTGTAGTCATCTACATTAGCAACCACATCAAACATATGATCCATTGAAAATCTGCAAAGATGGTAAAATCAATGTTGGTAATGGATTGAGTTCCATTTTTTATTCTATTGTTTCGCTACATGAACAGCTTAGCCTCAGGTGTAAAAGAAGAGCGGGTCAGGGAGCCAAGGCAGGACCATCTGAAGAAGCACCAGTGACAGAGGCCTTTGTCATATGAACAATAGGGAGCACGGAATTAATCAATGAACGTACAAGAGCTCCAGCAACCACTTCCTGAGGCCTCCAAAGGGCTCGAAACACTTAAATTAAGCAGCGAAAATCTATGAAATAGTGGTAAAAAAATCTTTGGTGACTGTATGGAAAGATTGTGTAACGAAACTGACTGTTGACAATAAATATTATTAATGACTTACTTTGAAAGATTTCTCCTAACAGAACAACTTACATGGGACTGAGTGACGAAGCTGCTTGGGATTTAATGTTGCTCTCCTACAATATCTTGTACACTTTTCATATGTGTTTTAAGCATTTAAAGGCATTGATAAAACGGTTATTAATTGACCTTGACTGACTCGCGTGGCACCCCTTGGAAAACTGCAAAATCTGTACCTATGGCTTTGGTAAAAACAAATTTTAGTGAATATAAATATTTGCAATCAGTGACCAGCTACGCAAATTTTCACGTGCCAAAGGACGGATGATGTGATCAAATTATGCAGTACAATGAAACGCGTTTGGTTTGATAATACAGTAAGAAAAATATATAACGGGCTACGGCTTTTATCTTTTTACGTCAGCTCCAAAATATTCGGACTGATAAATTTCGGACAAAATAGTTTCACACTGAATTGAGAGATAGCGCTCCACAGTACTTTATAGTAGGATATTGTTGCTTGGCTATGCCTTGTTAAGACAACGGGAGATTTAGTTTCAACAAGCCCTTTTGCATATTGGCTTGGCACGGTGTAATCCGATCGAACGCTGTTATGAAACTCTTGGCATCAAGTTTAAGCACAGGGGGTCCAGGCGTATCCCCTAGCGAGTTCCCTTGTTTTCGTTTCTTTGCTTCCTTGTGATCCGGATTGTGAAACCAACACCTGTGTAATTCGAGATCGGGTTACGTCATCGTTGCGGTCGAGCTGTTGTTGTTACAGGTGCTGGGGGATACGCCAAAATGTAGCGAGTCCCCTACGAAAACTAGGGAACTCGCTAGGGGATACGCCTGGATCCCCTGTGATAAATGTAGCGACCGCAAGGATGGCAGGCAAGCTAGGAGCCCAATCAGAAGTGCTTAAGCAGATATAACGAAGTGTGCTTTTGGCTACAGTTACAGTTCAATCGTTAGCCTGCGTGCAGCCTCAACACTCCTCCAGGAGTGTTGAGGCTGCGCGCAGGCTATTCAATCGTCTACTGGATGGAGGTGTTAAGGTCACTGTAACCCTTCAGACAAAATTTTTCAATTTTTCGTTTTCACTTCCAGAAATAACCACAATGACTTGGAAATTTGAGCATTCTAAAAGGAGCAATCCTGTTTCTCAAAAATCGCGGGAATAGACATTAGGGGATTAAAGTAAACTCATTTGACCTTGCAGCTGTATGACTAACATCCCGTATTGCTATTTTATTGATATAATGATTTATTGATATAATGACCGCGCCAAAGCTTTAATGTTTGACCTGCGGCTTTCTGTTTGCGCTGGACATGCATAATCGTTTTTCCCGCGCGTTTTGCTCTATTTTGTTAAAAGCCTGATTTCTCGGAACAGGATTCAAAGCTTTGCATACCTAACGGGTCAATCAAATCGCTTGACACTTGGCACACAGGATCACAAAGCATTAAACTACAATACTGTGTCAGGGTTTTTTGATAGATCCACTGGTCCAATTTTTACACGGGTTTGAAAATTTAAAAAGACATTTCAGACATTAACATTCATTTAAAATTGCATGTATCAAAAATCCGAGGCATAGTTTTGCAGTTTAGGACCTTGAGTCTTTGGTAAATAGATAGTCGTGGTCGAAGAAAGCCCGATACGGTACGCAAAGATTTTTTCGCAAGGGTGATCGATTTCGCCAAAAATCTGGCCTACATCCTTTGCGCTTTTATTGAATCAACTGATTATATTTTTATGGTATTCTGCGTTTAATCCTGCTTCGAATGATATAATTTTGTTTGGTATATTTCAACGAACGACCGAGGAAGATAGGGTTTCTTAATCACTGCTTGAAGGGTTACAGAGCATAGGGCTCAAGTCTTTAAAAAGGTGGGTGTAAAATTCTATAACATTTTTCTTTGAATTAAATGGCTTGAAATGAACTTAGGGTACTTTGCTGTAAATCTGTCGTGGAAATTTTTTGATACCTTGATTATTTTTAAAATGGCAGCATTTATTATATTTGAGGCTGTGCCGTCATAAAATTTCTAAATCCTAAATCAGAAGAGCGACAGATTTCTGCTTAACACCATATTGTAGACCTTTGCAAACTATGGTTTTCTTGAAGATTGTATCATTTTTCCTCTATTGATTTAGGATTTATGATGATTTTAATTTTTTCAAAATTTTCGATGAATTCTTTCAACAAAAACAAAACCCCGCCATTTTGAAAATAATCAAGATATCAAAAAATTTCCACGACATATTTACAGCAAAATACCCTAACTTCCTTTCAAGCCATCCAATTCAAAGAAAAATGTTATAGAATTTTACACCCACCTTTTTAAAGATTTGAAAGATTTGAGCCCTATGCTGGGTTACAGTAACCTTAAATAAATTCTTCTCTTGTAGAGATGACGAAGATTTTTTTATATGAAAAATTGAAAATAAAGATACTGCTTCAATAAAAATGACGTCAACAGACGTCTAAGACCCCGTNTAAAATTCTATAACATTTTTCTTTGAATTAAATGGCTTGAAAGGAACTTAAAATACGTTGCTGTAAATCTGTTGTGGAAATTTTTTGATACCTTGATTATTTTCAAAATGGCAGCATTTATTATATTTGAGGCTGTGACATCATCAAATTTCTAAATCCTAAATCAGAAGAGCGACAGATTTCTGCTTAATACCATATTGTAGACCTTTGTAAACTATGGTTTTTTTAACATTGTATCATTTTTCCTCTATTGATTTAGGATTTATGATGATTTTAATTTTTTCAAAATTTCCGATGAATTCTTTCAACAAAAACAAAAACCCCGCCATTTTGAAAATAATCAAGATATCAAAAAATTTCCACGACATATTTACAGCAAAATACCCTAACTTCCTTTCAAGCCATCCAATTCAAAGAAAAATGTTATAGAATTTTACACCCACCTTTTTAAAGATTTGAAAGATTTGAGCCCTATGCTGGGTTACAGTAACCTTAAATAAATTCTTCTCTTGTAGAGATGACGAAGATTTTTTTATATGAAAAATTGAAAATAAAGATACTGCTTCAATAAAGACCCCGTTTACACGAGAGAAAACTGGATCGATCCAGAACGGGATCAATCCCAAAATTTTGCAGGTGTTTACACGGGATCGATCCCAAATTATGTTGTGTTTACACGGGCACATACCACTGATTCCCAGACTCCTTATGAAGACTTGTGCATGCGTTGCTAGGGTGACCGAAAGATGCCATTCTGAAAACGCCTCGATTTCTTTTTTCGGCTTGCCTCGTTTTGCATCCGTGTCAGTTTGGGATCGATCCAGCCGTTTACACGAGGCTCTGACGGGATCGATACCAAAATGGATCGCGCTGGTCAACGATCCCAAACTAGCACGGATAACGGATCCATCCCGAGCGATTCCGTGTAAACGCAAGGCTGATCCATACCAGTTTGGGATCGATCCCGTTCTGGATCGATCCAGCTTTCTCTGGACGGGGTCTAAATGTAAACGGGGTCTAAATGATGTCCACACGACGTCATAACTGGTAGTTAAATCGACGACAGAAAGCGAAGCTACGTTGATATCTCGGCGTCTTTTCAACTTTCATTATCGACCTTATGCCAACGTCAAAGTGACGTCACTGTTTGACGTTTTTTCGATGTTCATTTGATGTTGATTTGCTGGCTGAATACGAGCATTAGGCGGCCGAAAAAAATCGTCGAGTATAATTTGAGATTTCGGCTAGATAAAATCATAAATGTTCAAAATCGGCTTACTGTACGATTAATTGTGGCCTGTCAAAGAGGATAGTTTTTCTTTGGCGCACACAGCAGTTAACTGCTGTATCAAAAGTGCTCAACATAAGTGTTTCAAACCCAAATTTCGAACCCAAATTTCAAAGGCAAATTCTTTAATGCTAGATGTTATATTGTGAAATTCTTTCTTCCAAAAACATCTAGACCCTCTTGTCATATGAAAGGTTTCAATTCTGTACAAATTACATGCAATATTCACATGTCAAATTAGAGTTTACGGCAGGATTATGGAAATATACTTTCCCAACAGAAAATACAGTTTACATCAAAAGTACTCACCCTAAAACCTTCCTTTCAGAGAACTCTTTCCTTTTTCCTTTCAAAACATATTCAAATGGGTTACTAAATAGCGTCCTTCTCGACAGAGTTTCATTATTACGATAATGCAAAACTGATGGTCCTATGACGCTAAGAGCACCAGAATTTCTTGCCAGCAAAATGGCCCTCTCTTTGTCATTGCTTCTATTGCCTTTGATGGAACAGCCACATCTGTGATAACTGTTGAAAGAAGAAATGAGTTCAGTTCTCAGAAAAGAGGCGAGAGGTGCAATACAATCACAGGTAAAACGATTGGTTTTCATTGTCAAGGTGAAGGAATCTTCAAGAAATATTTAGAAGAAGTAGTCATTTGGACACTGGTAGCTTTAGTTTTCTATACTACCGCAATACGAGTAAAACACACATTTAAAGCATTTCAGCATCATCATATTGGGAATGGTGTTGAAATGGCCTAAGTCTTGGTCAGCGGCATCAGAGCGATGTTCATCCGGTTTTTCGAATAGTTTGATTATGAGTCGTAATGTTATAGCAATTATCAGTTCATCGAGGAGAGAAACTACGCCCATTGTTAAAAGGCTAAACCACCCAGCAAAACGGCAAATTGTGTGTATCGTGTCTGAAACGAAAGTTTACAAACTCCATACAGAAGTCCCATAATAATGCCATGAAACTGTATGGATAAACAGAAAACAATTTTGAAAATCTTCTGAAGACAAAGGTAATATTAAGAGGTCATCTTGAATGAACAGAAACCAATGATAATGTTGAGTACAAACTTCTGGTGATACGTTTTTATTTTTTATGACAAGATTATGTCTAATATCTTCTTGTGATATTGATACATCAACTTCTACCACAGTGCCACATTTAATGACGTCACAATAACAGGATGTTCTATCCGTCATTTTAATTTTTGCGAGCTTAGTTTTGCTACTATTTCAACGTGACTTGCTGTTTTAAATCAAACTGGCAAAACTGTATGGCTGCATTTGGTGGTGACTAGCGAGAAAATTAATTTTCTGTAAAAAAGGATGTGGCAATTTTTAGTAAGGCCTATACATTTTTTTCTGTTTTAAAAAACAGCTGGGGATAAGCGTTTTTCTCCCATTTGGGAGAAATTCTCATTAACAGTGGAAAAATCTATGTATTTTCTTGATTTTCTCTCAAGTGGGAGAAAATGCTTTTCAGTCACTAATCTCCCAAGGAGGAGAAAATACCTAAAATATGTAGTTTCACCATGAACCATTCTCCAGCAGGTATTTTTCACATCATATTCAAAAACTATGCCCTAGAAAGCGGGAGATGGTATGAGAAAATTTTGGGGTTACAGTTAAAAATTGTTTCCAGCTTGAAACCATTCACATTTTCTCCCTGTGATTAAAGCACACTTTCCCCTTTAGCTAACTTTGCCTATTTTTATAGTTGGGATAAAAATGAAAGCCAGCCATTATGGAATATGATCATTCTTTCTCTGTTGACATTTCTTAAACATTGATACTTTGCATGTCCGGCAGAAATACTAAAAATCATACTCACAATTTTTTATTTATTCTGAAGAACTTGAATAGACGATTATACTAAAGATGGTGTCGAGGAATTTTTACCAAGATGCATTACGTTCCAATTACAACTTTTTAACGATTCTATAAGGATTTGATTAAAGAACGCAATGCATCTTGATATGTTCCTCGCCGCCATCTTTAGCGTAATTGTGTATTCAAAATCGGAAATAAGAAATGCCAGCATTATTTTAAAGCACACAAGGTGTCTTTATTTATAAAGAAATCCTCATGCGCTTTGAAATTTTAGTAGAATCATGGTTAATATGTCTTTTCCAGTTCAAGTTTTGGTTTAAGAAATATGCCATGTCGATTCTAATTCTTCAATTCAGATAATCTTATGCAGAAGATATATGTATTTCGTTTACTGGCCTGAATGAAGATCACAAATTTGGATTTTTATCGACAAGAGAATAATTTATTAGACAGAAGCCATCAGTGGAAAGCATTTTTTAATCTCTTTAAAGGTTATTCAACAAAGAGAAATGTCAACAGAGAAAGAACAACCATATTCCATCATGGCTGGCTTTCATTTTTTATTACAAAGTACTTTGTAATCTAAGAAGCGACTTCGAAGTCAGTCCGTCCGTCTGTCAGTCAGTCAGTCAGTCAGTCAGTCAGTCAGTCAGTCAGTCAGTCAGTCAGTCAGTCAGTCAGTCAGTCAGTCAGAAACGCTCATTAGTGTGATTGATCAGCATGTTATCGCAGATAATTATCACAACGACAAGAAAAAGTGCGTTTGGCACGCAATTATCCAATGATTATCCCCCCTGCGCATAGAAAACCAAGGCTTGACAACGGCCTTTTTCATGCTTTATGGCGAGCGTTCGATAAACAGGATCATTAATGGTCATTCAGACCAAATTTGTATTGATGTCCCGCAGATATTGAGGAATTTGTATCTGTGCCAGAAATTTTTTTATTTTGATTGTTTCATGCTGGAATTGTATGAAACAAGGGGGTTTCTTCAGATTCGATCCTCTACGTCCATATCGGTATCCGATGAAATGGGCGGGGCGGGGCTGAAACACAGTACCTTAAGGAAAAGCTAATATGCAATGAAATTTACACCGGGATTTAGGCAAATTTTAGTTAACAGTTTGTGTCATTTCACACAACAGGCTCTAAGTTAGAAGTCGACCCGCATTGAGGAAGCAGAAACTCTTCAATCGACCCGTATGTTTTGCTGACTCATAACTGAGGAGCATGCAACACCCTTTCCCTCATCTTACAACTGAGTGTTCTCGAACGTTCTTGAGTTATTCAGACGTGGAAAACAACTTGCGCGAATCGTGCCAAAGGCACTTTGAAAATGCTCACGATATATCTGTGCATTTGGCTGGNATTACAAAGTACTTTGTAATCTAAGAAGCGACTTCGAAGTCAGTCCGTCCGTCTGTCAGTCAGTCAGTCAGTCAGTCAGTCAGTCAGTCAGTCAGTCAGTCAGTCAGTCAGTCAGTCAGTCAGTCAGTCAGAAACGCTCATTAGTGTGATTGATCAGCATGTTATCGCAGATAATTATCACAACGACAAGAAAAAGTGCGTTTGGCACGCAATTATCCAATGATTATCCCCCCTGCGCATAGAAAACCAAGGCTTGACAACGGCCTTTTTCATGCTTTATGGCGAGCGTTCGATAAACAGGATCATTAATGGTCATTCAGACCAAATTTGTATTGATGTCCCGCAGATATTGAGGAATTTGTATCTGTGCCAGAAATTTTTTTATTTTGATTGTTTCATGCTGGAATTGTATGAAACAAGGGGGTTTCTTCAGATTCGATCCTCTACGTCCATATCGGTATCCGATGAAATGGGCGGGGCGGGGCTGAAACACAGTACCTTAAGGAAAAGCTAATATGCAATGAAATTTACACCGGGATTTAGGCAAATTTTAGTTAACAGTTTGTGTCATTTCACACAACAGGCTCTAAGTTAGAAGTCGACCCGCATTGAGGAAGCAGAAACTCTTCAATCGACCCGTATGTTTTGCTGACTCATAACTGAGGAGCATGCAACACCCTTTCCCTCATCTTACAACTGAGTGTTCTCGAACGTTCTTGAGTTATTCAGACGTGGAAAACAACTTGCGCGAATCGTGCCAAAGGCACTTTGAAAATGCTCACGATATATCTGTGCATTTGGCTGGGATGTACTTTCCATTTTGGTCATTAATAGAAATGATCCATTTCAGTCTCTTTAATCTCTTTCATCTGTGCACTGATTAATTGACTAATGGCAAAGATTATTGCAGCCAGATTTGCACAGTATCAACAAAACGACATCATCAAGGATCATTTGTGGCATGCAGGCTTCGATAAACAGATTTCATGTCTTTAATCAGAGATTGATATGCTTGCTTGTTTCCTAAGGGACCTTGGCAGGCAAATGGGCGGAGAACGTAAAATCCCGATAGCACAATCATAGCTTAGGACGGACTTTGTAATCATCCAAAAGGATCTTATGTTTTATTACTAAGTCCACTTTGTAATTCGAAGAGTGAGTTCAATGTCAGTAAGTCAATCAATCAATCAATCAAGTCAATCAATTCCTTTCTTTCCCCTCCTCCCCAGTGACCAACAAAGTCTGCACGCAGGCTAATACTTCTCATGTTTCTCATCGCTTTTAAAAGAATCTCAAGAAACTGAGGGGGGCAAATGGCAGCTACAACTAAACCAGATCAGCTACAACTAAACTAAGATAAGAAATACAGCTATAAGAGCATTGCTTTGGTTTTACTTGATACCTATTTGTAATTGCTGCATAAATCAAAATGTTGATAAAACATTGTTTTTTGTCTTTGCATACACAAGATCTTGTGGAAAGAACTGCTATGCATTGCAGACTGGGTGAAAAATACCTGCCAAAGAATGGTTCATGGCAAAATTACAATACAAATCTTAGATTTTTCCAGTCTGCAGAGTATGGCAGTTCTCGAGATCTCGTGCTAGCAGACCAAAACAAAGCAGTGGCCTGTTGCCGTTGGTGTGCAGGGTCTTTGGTTCCTTTGTTTTTAAACTTAGAGAACAAAAGATCGCTTTCAAAATCGTCGTGCACATCAAATTTTGTAAAAAATCTTGTGCGTGCAGTTGCCACACTCTGCAGACTGGGATTTTTTCAACTCGTCTATTTTCATCTATTGGGATAGAAATAACTTTTTTAAGCACTTTCTCCACTTGGGAGAACAAATCTAGACTTTTCTCTCCGAGTTTAGGGAGAATATCTCTCAAGCCAAGCGGGAGAGAAAGGCTCATATCCCTTAGGGACAATGCAAAATGTATTTTATAACATGGCCAGTGCAAAACACGACGGGCCAACTACTTTTTTTAGCCCATGCAGAACGGGGTTACCACTTTTTATCACGCAAATATGTACAGGGCAGTAACTTTTAAATGAGTTAAAAATGAAATTTGAAAAATAACAATATCATTTTGCTGAAAAATGTAAATACCCTACGACATGAGCAGTACTTAAAGAGAGATGTGTTTCAAATGATGTACAATTTCCAGAGTGCCCATCCTTCCCAAATCCAATAACAGTTCATTTAGACATCAGTATCTCTCGTTGGCAAAAACTTGTAGCATAAGTAGTACACGTTATCCATAGTGGAATCGGCGTATGTTACACCACAGATCTGTGGCGTACAGCCTCTTTGTCATTTTTACGCCGGAATATTTCTTTTAAATACTTTGGGAATGGTTGGCGTAAACTTTTGCGCTTGAAAAGTCATATTACATGACTTTTGACAATGATAGTATATTCTTCTGGCGTAACACAGAGGAATGCTTGGCGTAAGTCTGTGGCGTACGGAGTTTACCGATTCCACTATGGCACGTTATGTTTTTTGGACATCAACCAGAATAAAATTTGTCACAATCATTAGCTTATTCATCTGTAGTATGACAACTAACACTCAGAAGTACGGAGCAGATACATTTTTTGAAGAAAGGGTGACAGAGGTGACAGGGCGGTTTAATTTTTTAAAAACATTTTCAACAGGGTGTGAGCAGATTTTTTGCATAAATTTTATTTTCTCCACTGGTTGTAGTAAAATAAATTTTGCGTCGTCCCTTACACCTAGCTGAAAAATAGACCTGACCAGGCTAGGTACTTTTATTTTTTAGCTTTCAATCAATTTCACTCTAGTATCTAGTCAATCATCTGATCATAGCAAAAACTAATGTTTTTATAAAAATCAAGCCTTTCTTTACTAAACTGCCAGGGTGCATTCCATGCACTTAAGGCCCGAATGAAGATCTTTGGCGTGGAAAAGAAATTTTCTCGGCGTATTGGCGTGAAAATTTGCTTGAATCAATAGAAAATGATTGTAATATAATTGAATTCAATAGGTCTATTGTTTTCCTGGCGTGAATGACGCTGTTATTGGCGTAACCTTTGGTGTGGAGTTTGGGCATCATGGAATGCAGTTGGAATGCACCCCCAGACTGCAGAGTAGGGCAGTTTCCAACGAGATCTCGGGTGTGCAAGAGCAAAATTTCAAGTGTGCNAACGCTCAGTCTTAATTCTCATTCGTTTTTAAAGCTTCAAGGACTTGCTCTTCGGCCAGAATATGGAGAAATTCCGCTGCGGTAGTACGTTCAATATACCAAATGTGTAATAAACGGACAGTTTTCATTTATATCTTTTGAAATACACTACTCGAGAACCTAAAAATAATATTCAGTATTTAATAACACCAAAAACGTTTTAAAAAATCACCTTCAAGTGACTTGCTCTTCTGCCAGAATATGGAGAAATTCCGCTGCGGTCGTACGTTCAAAATACCAAATGTGTAATAGCGGAATTTCTCCATATTCTGGCCGAAGAGCAAGTCAATGGAAGGCGATTTTTTTAAAAGTTTTTGGTGTTATTAAATAGTGAATATTATTTTTAGGTTCTCAGTTTCAAAAGATATAAATTAAAACTGTCCGTTTATTACACATTTGGAATTTTGAACGTGCGACCGCAGCGGAATTTCACCATATTCTGGCCGAAAATCAAGTCCATGAAGCTTTAAAAAACGAATGAGAATTAAGACTGAGGGTTTGGTCATTGCTTGAAAACATTTGTAATTACATTATATTCAATAATTTTACTTTATTTATTCTATTTTGTAACCTGTACGCCGCTGAATTATTTTAACTCTCGGTCCATTAGCTTGGTATGCCGCGCGGTCGTGCAGTAGCTGTCTCCAAGGCCCAAGGCCTGCATACTTTTGTGGTAAATTCCATCCAATATTTTGAAAATTTCCAATAACTACGGAATAGGAAATAATCAGAAGTAAGACACGTAAATTATTTTCACATAATGAACGATAAACCATCCAAAGAAAGCAAGTGATCCTGCTAACAGAAAAACTAGGCCTAAATAAACTTCAGCAAACCTTACAAAAAATTAAGGAAACGATTAGAGCTCAGAATAAAGAACCAGCTTGTGCCAAATCGTCTAAAATAGCCCAGAAAAGTGTTTAATAATGGAAAAGGACGATATTTGATAAAATAATACGTTCTATAGGATTTCTCCATATTCTGGCTGAAAGAGCATTTCTCTCCGCTCTGGCTTCTCCATATTCTGGCGCTCCGCGCCAAGGCCTCTCTGTAAAGACTTAAATATCTTAAACATCATCAAAAATGTCTACCAACAACGTTTATTAAAAGCTCAAAACTACTAGACTACCTCCTCTATATGTATATGAAGGTGTTGTGGATGGCACAGTGTCAGTGACAGTGGTGTAATCCTCTGACTTTGCAGCCAGAACAATCAGGCGGACAGAGTTTGAGCCCAGTACGAGCTTTTTTAAAAGATGAAATTAATAAAAAAGGCCTGGGGGGTACATGACTTGTCGACTTGTGGATGGACCGGCACCAGATTGGAAAGTTTGACATGCGCACTTTTTAATTTCACCGTGCTTCTAACCGCTCGGATGAAAAAATCCCCCGCACTTGGCAAAATTTCCAATCTGGGACCGGCACAGCTGTTACGCACCAGATTGGAAAGTTTGCCAAGTGCGCGGGGGATTTGCGGGGGATTTTTTCATCTGCGCGATTAGAAGCACGGTGAAATTAAAAAGTGCACGGAGGATTAATCCCCTGCGCATGTCAAACTTTCCAATCTGGGTTCCGCACCCAGTATTATGAAACTTCGATTCTTCCCAAAATATAAATTAACACCAAATTTTACAAAAGCACGCAAATATAAATGATATTTGTTGCCAAATAAATAGGTTGTAAACTCACCTTTGACAAAAATGAAACTTGAGAATCGTAATTTGGGCCATCCTTATTGAAGCTTTCCAGTTTAGTTAACAGCTTAAATTGTTTTATTTTATAGAATAAACATTTTAAAATGTGAAAATTTTGTGTGAGTCGCGAAATCATGGAACACAACGCGATTTTTCAATTTGAAGCCTATTTTCCATGAGGCGAAATTTGTCGCTCGAACAACATTATTTCGCGCGAACTTTTTTCTGGGCATGCGTAGTGCGAAAATATGTTTTTCGCTCGAACTTCTTTTCTTCGCTCAAAGAGTTGAACGCATTCCAACTCTTGAAACATTTCACACGAACTTCAAGGAAAAATGGCTGCTCAAAACAATTTTGAAACTGTTGAAAATCAGCTTCGTATGGCAGGAATTCATCTCGGATCTCTTTTAAGACAAGTGGCCTCACAAAATAGTGAAAACAACGATTCGCAGATGGGCGATTTTTCGCAAAATCTTGAAGATTATACGATGGAAAACACGGAGCCAGGAGAGAGTTCCTTCGAAGTCGCTGAGAAAGAGCACTGGAAAAAGTTTGTTTCTCTAAAAACGGTCCTATCAAGGAAAGCAATTGTTCGTATGTTGTCGGTGTCATTCTGAAAACTTTGAAAAAATAACAATGATCAAACAGCCTGAGATCTTTGACCAAAACATGAAATGCTCCTTTTTATTTGCGCTCTTCGTATATTTTTCTCACCCAAAATGATTTTGTTGATTTTCTCTGCCTTCTCTCTATTCTTCGTCTTAATAAAAGTAAAATAATCAAATTTTTTAACCTGAAGCGATCATTACGAGCTGCCAGTTTTCTAGAAGTGTGTGTTTTTCGCGCCAATTTTTCTATTCGCGAGCAATTTTCGCTGGAACTTTTTATTTCATGTGGAAATACAAAAAAAATTTTGCGCGAAGTTTTGATCGAACTTTCTCTATTCGCGCGACAAATTTCGCCTCGTGGAAAATAGGCTTGATATTGGGCGACCAAAACACCATCTTGATTCTGGTGTCTATGAACGCAGAAAGACCTTTCACGCAGGCCAAACGCCATCACAAGCAAACGAGGCATAGGTTGGTGATCACACAATTTTTGCTTTTTGAGGCATGGCCTGTAGTAAATATCAGAGTAGAAAGTGAACCCGCGGACCGATTTAATCGGCGTTTTCACTGCACAATTCATCAATTTATTGGGAATCTATATATTTTTAAAAGTTAAACGAACGCAAGTATCAAAATGTCCCGATTTGAAGTTTTGTGAGCTGCAGTCAGGTAGGCCGTGCGTTATCTTTTGTTTCTTTCGATCTAATCCTTTTGTTCCTCACGGCAGAGTGTTGTAACGCAAAAAACACGGAATCAATCCAGATGCCATCGTAACAGCTGTGCGGGGGCCTGCTGCCTGGTTTTCAGGAAGCTACCCACTTCTAATTGCCAAAATCTGCCTTCGTACCCATTTTTATGATGAACTTTGGCGGAAAACTACCCATTTTTAACAATTTCAACCAAAACGACCCATGTTTAAGAAAAATCTGCCGAAAAATGACCCTTGTTTAGAGAATTTTGGGCCAAAAGCCCACCCATATGGGCGGCACATACCTGTAGCCGTATCCTCAACATGTGACATACCCCCCCTGGAAAAAAATGGAAACTAAATTGACCAGGTACCACTATCTACTAGCTAAAAAACCGGCACCTTCATTCTGCAGGCCAGCAGGTCAAGTAATCTGCGGGCCAAACGCGAAAGCAAACATGCGGGTCACCACTAGGGCCAAGGGCCCAATGCAACAATTGATGTGTTCAGTTGTGTAAGTTAGGCCGCTAATAGTCAAAGGCAATTATATCAGATTATCCCCATTCCCCATGATAACTTTTGTTTGTGCTTTGAGGATGAAAGGTTTTCAAATGTTTTTACAAGCTCTTCAATCGTGTGATTTATGTTTGCTTGTGCTGTTCAAAATCAAATGTTGATCATTGATCCATTGATCAGTAAATCAGATCATTGCAATTAGTCATTGCTCAATTCTAGACCACATGCCTTGGAAGGGTTTGCAGGGGGGGCGCCATCTGGATCTGTCTACCAAACTCAAATGAGAAATTAAACATAATCTGACACCGGGCGTGGAGAATCAACAGAAATGAGGTTGTAATTTAAAGTTAGCACTGTTTTGAACTGCATTTACTTGAAAAACGGGCAATATAAGACTACCATGGAAAATGTAAACAAGAATTCAAACTTTCTAGACAATGCTTTATCATAGTGGTTTACTTAACACTTTGACTTCCCACCTTTATCAGAAATACCAGGGGTGGTCATGTTCTATGGGGACAGTGGTTCTAGGTCTGTCCCAGAAGTTGGCTTTTTTCTCTGAACTTTGGGCTAGCTCTGTCCCCAAAAGGTGGCTTTTTTTCGTCTTCAGTGAGTTTGGCTTTTTCCTGTATACAATTGGACAATAGATCATTTGGTAAGGTTTGTCCCCAAAACTGGTGTTTTCGCGCTGTCAGCACTGGTGTTTTCCTGCTCAATCTTGAGGAAAAACTAAAATCGTAATAATTTAAGAAAAGTTTTGGCTTATTTCTTCAAATCATTGGAAACAAAAAAATGTTCCAAGTTATTTGGCTTTTTTTCGGTAAATTCGGTATCTGATGATTTTAAGAAAATTTTAGTACTGACTCAAATTCTTGGTTTCTTATAAAAAATTACGGGCATGGTAATAAATGCAATATATTTGTCCATGAGCTAGTTAATTTTCTCTTGACCGTTACTAAGGGAAATCCAAGAAAATTTCCTTGGAGGCCACTAGAAAACCTCGTACAACACTGTCGCGGAGATTACGTGAAATCTTACAAATTGACATCCTTACGTTTTCGATCACAAAATGAACTAAGTATATTGAAAAAATGTAATATTGTGAAAAAATAATAGTGTTAGTATTTAGTGTTTAATAATAACAATCCTTGGTGCTGTGCTTAATACACTTAACTACTGTACTTCAATAGTATATTTAATCACATTGGAACAATGTTCCATCCCAAAGAATCTCCCAATGAATTCTTCATCCTGTGTACAGTTAACCCCCTGAATTTGCAAATCATACGATTTCAGTTTCATATTGCTGGCTTGCCTAACTTGTGTTATTTCTGTCAATTTGATAGCGATAATTGGTTGTACTGTTGTGCAAACAAATAACTTGACGTAGGCAAATGCACTGCCAGCTAATCATGCCCTGTGTGCAGCCACTGAACCCTTGGCGCTAGTGGTGACCTGCATGTTTGCTTTCGCGTTTGGCCTGCAGATTACTTGACCTGCTGGCCTGCAGAATGAAGGTGCCGCTAAAAAACACAAAATGAAAAATAAGTTTTAAAACGTTCTTTAAGGAAAAAACTCACATAAATAAGCTTCCAGATTGGACATTTGCATTGCTTGGCACACTTCAAATTTTAGTGACTGTTCTAGCTGCAAAATGTTTCTAAAGCAAGCAAAGGAAACAATAGGTCTATTGTTTAGCTACACAAATACAGCCATATAAGCGATTTGAATGAAGGGGAGATCCTCCGCACATTTTGAAAACTTTCCAGTCTGGAAAAGCACATGAAAAAGCCACCACCATAGAATGAAAATTTAAATATGAAAAAACTTATGCATGCTTGATTCTTCTACACTACCTACACTCTAGAACCCTTAAACATCCTTTAGATAATGTTTGCTATGACCACGTTGAGTTCAAAATCTCCCCCTGTAGATTTTCGCATTGAATTCAGCTGTTCAGCCCCGAATCGAGCAGATTTGCAGAACTCAATATTAGTAACATAATGCAGAATTGTTCTAGCTGGGAAGTCAGTGGATTACAAAATGGCACCTTCACAGAAACATTATGTTCAACATCATTTTGAACATCATCAAGGAAGCATCATTTTCAGGAGAGTTTCAAGGAAATATTCTTTGTTACATATAATACCTAGTATGCAATTTAGATTGAAAATCTCAAGGACAGTTTGCAAAAATATTGATAGACATTTTTCTCTCTCTACAGCTTGCTCTATGGCATCCCTGCTTGGACCTAGCAAATGGTAAGAGCAAAATGCAAGTTTCCCATTATATTGATGTATTACATGCTGCATTCTGCATTTATGATCTATGTTCAAATACATGATGTTACTCTTAAGCTAACAAAGATCAAATGTTTTTCCCAATATATACATGTGTGCCCATGAGTCCTGCTTTCGGGAAAAATCCATAACTCTTTACAGAATTGTCATACAGATCTTTTTCATGGCTCATTAGATGCAGAATTAGGAGATTCATTTAACTGAGTGAAAAAATTTCCATTTTGATGAAATTGCAGGTTGTATTGAGCCATCAACATAGAGTCCCTTGGGAATTCTAAAAATGTGTTTATTTCAAATCATAAAAACCTTTTTTTCATATTTCATGCGAAAGTCTATTTCCCCATGATTTCAAATCTGAAATCCCATTTCTTTTGACTGACATTCCAGTTTTGGACTTACTTCAAGTAGACATTGACCCCAGCGTAGATGACTGTCACTGTAGATTTTTGACAAATGAAACCTGTTGGTATATTACGACTCTGAAAGTACATAATATTATAGACAAATAGTCTTCAAATTTGAAATCAGGAGGAAATTGGCTTTCACATAGTATAAACTTTTGAAAGAAAGCAATTGTTAGAATTCCCAGGGGAAGAACCCCTTTTGTGAATTGTGACCCAAGAACTCAAAATTTTCTCAAAATTCATATTTTAGTCTTTAAAATCTTTCGATTGATGTGTGCCATTTTACGATGATTTGATTAGTCACATGATTTTCATGACTAAAAACCTCTTTTCTTCTCTCAAGTTTTTGGGAGAATGTTAAGACTTCAAGTAAGTGTTCATTTTAAGAATAGTTGCTAATTTGTGTGATACATTTAGGGCCACCCTTGTTTGGCTATTCCTACTGCACATGCTACTTGAGGTATCTACATTGAAATATTTTCTAATCTATTGCAAATAAGCCATTGTCAAACATCATTTGCCAATTTAGATTTGATTATTCAAAATTGCAGCTGATTACAAATCCATGTTTATCCTTATCCACATTTGACTTGTTGATTTTTTATGATAAAATGGTTATTCTTGGAAGAAAAACTATTGTCTTAAGGTTACTGCCCACCCTCACGGCAGTAATTTCAGTGTTTTCCTCTGAGGGACCGTATTGTGCGTGGATGATAGCGAACCCATACATCATTCGATGCGTTATTTAATTAGGAATACCCTTATGTGGAAATCCAGTTGAAAAAAGCGTCAGTAAATCATTTATCAAAGTTATCATGATTTTAAAATACCATTCCTTCAAAGGCTATTTAGGACCCCCAGCAAGACCGTAGAATCACGGAAATAACTCAAGCCGATAGATCGTTTCCTTGTTTACCAAAGTGAGTCTGAGAATTTTGATATAATATCCAATTTTCAAGCTATAGATTCCGCAATAATTGCATTAAGTTTCTTAGCCCTCACGGCAGCTTTGTTCGGTCTAAAATCCAGACCAGTGGATTGTCAAAAAACGCAGACACACTTTGGTAGCTACATGCATTATCTCCCACTGTGCCAAATTTCTCATCATTTGATTGGCCCTGCCGGTCCTAAATAGAAACTTAGTACCTACTACTAGAGGATTTTTCAGTTCCGAGAAAGCTGGCTTTTAGTAAAGGCTACTTGCAATGCTGATCAGACCACAAAATAAACCGGGTCAAGGCCATTAGCAACATGAAGCGTGTGACTAAGTACTAATGTCAATAAATCGAAATAAGGCAGCAAAGTTGTGAAAGTTGACATCCCACAGGTGGATTAACACACAATTATTTCATCTTGAAGGTCAAATGATTATCGTTAATCCCTTCCTATTTAGGAACAAATCTCTACTGTAACTTTTAGTTTCTTATCTTTAACTAAGAATTATCATTACTTCCAGTGCTTAGATATTGACTGGGAGGGTTTCAAATTGTCGCTACGACCCTGCATTATTGATAACAGGAAACAATTGAAAATGATACTTTTGGTCATTTTAACCAGGGCAGTAACCTTAAGTGAGCAACACTGAGCACTTTGTGAAAACCGTATTTTAGATGCACTGATAGAAATATGAAAATCAAAATTTGTCTTTTTCAGAAATATTCTTATTATTGTAAAATATCACAGTTAATTCCTTAAAAGCTTGTTCTGAATTCCTGTTAAAGAAAATGAGCTATTTCTTTTCAGATAAACCATAGCTTAAATGTTTTGGACAAGTATAACAGTTTCAACTGCTTAGTGCTTTTTCCACCAGCAGCTTGATCAATTATTGGATTAATTACTGAATATTTTTGCAACTTTATAAATTCACAGAAAAACAACCAATCAATACAGAGCAAAACGGTTTTCTGTTTCAGGGAGTTTAAAGTATTTTCAATAAGATAAAAACTAAAAGAATCATTTTTGAAGAAGTTGATTTTTTAATTGCTTCCATCTCTGGGCACACTGTGCGATATTTGCCTGTTGCTAATGTGCATAGCCCCCATCAAGCCTAATCTTGACGGACCAATCAGACTGTGGAAATCGTAGTAAGTCTCAATCACAAGTGAAAAGACAGTAGAAATCGAAACATTTTTGCTAAATTTTGCCTACCTTTATAAGACACAACAAGGACAAGAAATTACTTGAATTTCCAAAAAAAATTTAAAGCTCATAAGCATAACTCACACATAAGCATACTCAAGCTAACATCAAATGAAAGTGGTTTCCTTGGTGCTGCCCATAAACTACCAGGTGTCTCAAAAAAGTACTCCTATTTGAAAAATCACCAACATTTGATTACATGGCCGATCTGTAAAATTCTTTTTTAGGCAAGTAGGTCAACGACCAATTATTTCCCCTGGTATAGTTGATCTTGTGATTGGTGTCAAACAAAACTAGCAAATTTAGCTCTGTTTTGGGCCGCCTGGTTTTGAATCATACTGCAAAAAGCACCAATGATTACCAGATTAATTTCTGTCTTTTTATTAAGCTTTTAGCTTGGACATAAATGTCAAAAAGAAACCCAAGCTATCATTGTAGACTTGAAGGATAATGAAAAATCTCAAACTAATGGCTCTTAGGCAACATTTATGACATTTCTTAAAGAGTATAGCTCAGAATAAGGTTTTCAACCTGTCATTATATACCCTTTAAGTAATGAAACAAACATTTTATCATCTCTAAACTTCTTTGGATCATTGATGAAAGAGATCAAAAAGAAGATTTTATGATGACATGCGATTTCATTCAACCTCTCAATGAATGAAAATGAAATTGATGAATAAAAAAGATCTCTTGTTGATATTCCACAAATTTACACTTGTACTGTATGCTTTATTCAAAGAAAGCAGGGTCACTGATGCGCAATTTTTTGGCCATGGAAATTAAGCATGAACAACCTTTGAATAAAGCAAGTCATCAATGGGATAGACTGGCTTTTAAACTTTCTCAGTAATATTTGGGTTCAGGTTCAATCCTTTGCAACTGATTTTGTTATCGTTATTCCTTGTAATTGGACTACTGTTATCCTTATTCCTTGCAATGCATTGATTAAGGGAATGATCTTATGAACACATGTATTTTAGGTAGACTATACCGTACTCTGTGTGTTTGATGAGCATGAATAATCATACGTTTTCATTTTTAATAGCGTTAAATGTGTGGTTTCACCTGACAACCATTTTGAATTAACTTCAGATGCCTTGAAGCTCTTGCAGCTCATCCAAATAGAGGTGAGATAGTTTTGTTTTCATCAAGCTAAAAAAATTAGTCAATGTTATGCCTTGCTAGGAAATTAGAATCCCCTTGTTTACAGTTACGGTACAAGCCAGAAAATAGAATTCGTATTCGAAAATTGTGGTGTCCAAAATTTTTAAAACAGGAAAGTGGGGCCTTCTAATTTGATGGTGAATAAATAACGTAACATACAGAGTGTCCCAAAAACAGGCGCGCCGTTTGTGTGGCTGCTGCGGAGCAGCCATGAATCCAATTTTCCCATTTTAAAGATTTGTCAATAGAAGAGATTTCAACTTAGACCTTGTTTGAGTAAATCTGATAAGTAGTTGCTGATTTAAGGAGCAAAAAAATTGCACTTACTGCGTGCCTCAAAACCAGAGGATTTAATATTCTCCAGTAATGTTAAAATCAAAGAAATTAAGTGAAAAGCGTACCTAGCCCGGTTTTCTAGTTTTCGCAAGTAAACACATAGTCGTAAATTTGGGTTTTGTGATAACCACGAAGAACATAACATAAGTAGGGTTGCTAGACATGATGATGTGCAACACATGATGATGATGATGATGATGATGATGATGATGATGTGCAACACAAGTGCTGCAGGCCATGACATACGGCCATCAGTTATTTTGCTTCTCTAACGTCATAAAGTCCTCTTAAACCAACAATATTGCTTTCCATAGGCTTCCTAGTAAATTTTCTTGAGTTATGTGGTCATTAATTACTCCCAAATGTGTTTCTTGGTACAAATGTAAGATTGAAGTCCATTTGATGCTAATATTCAAGTTATGAGGCTAGGTACAGAGACAAAATCTTCTGGTTTTGAAGCTACCAGTGATTTCGACTTCCTTTCTCCATAAATCAGCGACTACTCGCCAGATTTACTCAAACTTGGTATCAAACTCTAAGTTGAAGTCTCTTCTAATAAAAAATCTGAAAAACGGGAAAATTGGCTCAATGGCTCCCTCACAGTAGCGATTTAAATGGTGCGCATGTTTTTGGGACACCCTGTAGTCGTATTCCCCCTTTATCCATTTCTTAACGATTTGATAGCTTTAACGGTTGCTTCTTCAGGCTAATATCATGAATTTTTCAATGACTCGCCGATAGACTCAACAGTCATATTGTCGCTCCTTGACTGAACTAATACTGCTGCAGTTGTGGTTCGAATGTATTGGTTGTTAATGTACTAAAAATAATAATGGGACCCTCAAAGTAAATTTAAGGCATCAGTCAAAGGAAAATGGTTTTCTCGCCAGCTGACAGCTTTTAGCAGTGTCATTTTGCAAATGGTGGATACATTTTTTCCCTTAGCTGGTAAAGCTTAATAAAGTCTCGAGATATTCATTCACAGAGCAAAGGTAAAAAAAGTGTGGGAGCATGACAAGGAGCCTCCAATGCCGCTTTTAAATTGTTTTAGGCATTTAGGACGTTATTTCTATGGTAAGAAATACGCATTAGCGTCTGTAAGTCGTAAGAAAGTCAAAGAAATCAAACGCAACATAGGTGTCGAATCTTTGCAAAACTTTAGAAATTAATCGTGTAGAATAATTTGCCATAATTCAAGAGAGAGCATTTTTGATATCATCATTATTTTTGGAATTACAGAGTTTTTATGTTTTATGAAAGGATGTACGAGAGGAAGTATCTAAACTTTTGACAAACATTAAAAGCACCTTAAATTCTAAACTAATTGAGGAAAATCAATACGATCAATGCAAGAAATTCTCAATTTTTGAGGGTCTACAAGATGGTAGCAAGCAAATGTCTGTAGCTTTTATAGTTTACGATTTAGCAATTTGATGACGTCACAGCTTAAAAACTAGCAGAAATCCTTGTGAATCCTGTATACTTTTTGACTTTGTACAAACAAAGTGACGTCATCAGCCAATCAACGAAACATGTTTTGGTCAGTGCCGACCATCAGAGCTTTTCAGTTATAGAAGTATAACCTCGAGCATTATTTGACATTCGTAAGACGTCTTTGAGCCTTTATCTTGATCAGAGGAAGTTTATGTATCAAAGTAATATATCGAAATCAAGTTTCTTATCGAGAATTAAATTGACTAAATATTGAAGAAACGAATCATGAGGCTTTCATTCATTTTCATATGGTAGATATGGTAGAATTCAATGAGCAAGGTTGAAGCGCATTTAGGCACATTCCCCTCCACAGGAAACCTTACCTAAATATATTGTGCTTCCAAAACAGTTTGCCGGCTTCTATTCAACCATCACTGAATTAAAATGTTTATTTTCTTTTACAGCATCCAGCAATCTCTCTAATCCAGAATGTCTGTCAAGGCCATCATAAATTATCTGGTACTGGTTGTTCTACATTGCTATTTATGATGGGAAGCTGGCTAGTCACTCAAGATTCACTTATTGATCAGGTATTTGTATTGCATGATTCATTTACCAAATAGTGGCATCCCAAAATAAACGTGGATGCTTGATTGAGTCCAATTATGGAGTTATTGCTTGAGTTAGTCTGCAAAAATGCGATTTATCACAGTACTGGATAAAACCTCGATACCTTATTTTTTTAAACCTATACCATAAATTCTGATAATTCAAGAGCTAGTATGCCGTAGTGAGTATAATATTGAAAGGAGAATTCAAAAATATACTAAGAGCATTTTAGATGTTTCAAATTTCTTCTTCGTCAGTAACTTTAGTCTAATATATTTTTGATTTTGCCGTATATTCTGATTTATTTATCTTTAAAGTTAAATGTTGCGTTCAGTAAGTAAATCATTGCTTTTGAAAGTATCGGAGCTTGCTGTTTTTGATCAATTTCATCAGTGGTAACTTGCTACAGGGTGATCAACAAAAAGCGCACGACGTTTGAGAAAAATACTGTTTTTGAATATCAAAGCAATAATATTGGCAATTGTCTTGTTTAATAGCCAATGTTCTATTAGCTATGAAGATTTACCTGGCTTAAATTGGCCTCTCCTTACCAGACTTATGGGAGACTATTCTCGAAAAGGCTGCATCAAAATTATAAAAAAATACGATGATCAAATTTCGTCGGCTTTCATGCCTCACAGCAATAGAATTACCTGTGCCAGCGCGTGGTATCCTCTTGGAAGGATAGAATCCCTTTGAATGATTTGGTTGCACTAGTAGAGATGACTTTTTTCATTCTCCCCAGAGCACGTGCTATAGTGTTTTCAAGTCATCTCTGTAATGCTGAAATAGTAAGGAAATTTGTTCATGATTTTAGGCCGTTTTTCAATGTTTTTTCGAAGGAACCTTCTTGAAAAGATCCATTTTAAAGACCCTTTATTGACCGGCAGCCTTTGCCCGCCTTTGTTGTTGTTTACAACTGCGCTAGCGAAACTACGACGATGTAATAAGTCTGCTGTAATATGACTATTCGGAGAACATGGCGGAAGAAAGCAACTACGTCATCAGCGAGGAAGATAGTTTCGACACAACTCCAACTGGACGTCGAAGAAATAGATATGGATCCCTGGTTTTGGCAGAGGAAGAGCAAATGGAGTCTGAAGAATTGGATCTACCCGTTCTTGAACTTGTTCGTGCCCCCTTTCAATCGGTTCGACAAAGAGATGATGCTGAGGTAGGCCCATACTACAGCATTCGTCTTGTTTTCATCTTAGAGTTGCTAAATTCATATCTTTGTTGACTTCAATGCTTGGTTTTGAGATCTTGATAGCTTTTATTAATAGTTTAATCCGTATTAAAATCCACAGGTTTCATGTTCTTGTAACACTGTCTGCTCGAGAAAGAGTGGAAAGAGACCAGGATGCCCTTGTCGCGATGCAAAGAAAAAATGCAGCCAAATGTGTGCCTGTGGGAAAAAGAAACACGGACATGTGCAAAATCCATGTAAAAATGGAAAGGTAGGCACATTATTTTCCTTGGTAACTGTTTGCAGTTTGCTATTCCTCTATTTTTGTGGCCCAATCACATTTATCACAAAATTGGACATGTCTGTTTTCTTCAATCATTCCATCAAAAAAGTTTTGATTCATCTATATATATGCCTTTTCTTGTGATTGTACCCTTTTTTAATGATTTCAGCCTGCCATTCAATCTGTTCTTGGCGAAGAGAGTGTGGAAATAGAGGGAGATGGGGAGGCAAGGGTTCAAAGGGAATATGAGAAATCCAAGGAAGAGGTGAAAGTATGTATGCTTATCCCTTATAAAGCAGAAAATACAATGTTAGAGATCATCGACAAAAGATTTTCGTCCCCGTTAATGGATTTTGTCCGCTAAGGGGGAGGGGGTCTCACCGGAATCCGTTAAGATTGTCATTTTAGGAAGAAAATCCTGAAAAGACATAAATTTTGTCCGTTGAGAAGGGGATTCGGATTTTAACGGACAAAATCCGTTAACGGGGATGAAAATCTTTTGTCGATGACCCCTTAGAACAAGACAAAATCATCCCAAACATGTAAAGGTTATTTTGGCATCTTATTACTACATTGCATCCTTTGCAGAATCTCTGTCAATTGATATGTGCATTGCATTGATTGGTATACTGTACTAGAAAACCATCATTGATTTCTTATAACCACAAAGTACACTCATTTTTTATCAGAAACTTAGGATCAGTGCTTGCAGGCAGATTTTTAAATTTTAGGACATTGTTGCTACCAAAAGTTTCTTATGAGGTTTTAAACTTTCAACGCTCTAAGAAGGGCTTCCTAAGTACCTATTGAGATCCTAAAAAAAGTAGCAAATGGATTTAGACTCAAAATAATGACACAACATTTAACAATATTGGACAGTGTCAAAGTTTTTTAAAGGAAGCCTTGGAAAATGAAAGCTGCAAATTACAAATTTTTTTAGTTCAGGTAGCATGGTTGCTCAGCTTTTGAAAACTGAGCCTACAGTTTATTATTAGCGGTTTCCTATAAACTTTGTCTGAGAAAAGAAATCATCTAAGGATTTTTTTGTAGGCATATGCTGTTGGCCTGCCAAAGGAGACTCTAGAGGAACTCATTGTTGAGCTTGTTTGCAATGGCAAAGGTTCCATAAAATATCTTCAAGATATGGTTAAAGGGCTAGATGATGAATCTGAAGATTCTGAGCAGCAGACAGCTGAGTCTGAAGCACCTCAATGGTGTAAATGCACTGTTTGCAGAACGTTGCCCAAAGAACAAGAAAACAAATGCTGCAATAAAAAAACATGTGTGACATCATATCAAGTTTTCAGGGAAGCAATTATCAATAGAAATGCTTTAGAGCTGGCCATGAAACTAAGATACGATATGCTTGTAGAAACATTTGAGTTTACGACAAACGAGTACAGAAAAGCTGCTTATCGACAATATACTGCCTGGAAATATGGCAGACTGGGTCAGGGTAACCGCAGAGTTATTCCAGCTTGTGTAGTTAGAATGATACGCGCAAAGTATCCAAATAAGCCAGGTGAAGCTTACATGGGGCTCAAAGAAAGATAAACTGTTAATTTGGAAATTTTGTTTGCTGCTGATTAGGTGTGTTTTTGCTGTCTATAAATTTAGTATTATAACTGATAGCATGGAAAAATAACACTTATGTGTATAATTGGCTAATTCTCATGGAAGCCACATTAAAATGGCAATCAAGCAACTCCTAAGTACTGCTTCTACTTTTTTATAAATCTTGACAGACGTTGACTAACAAGTTCTGAGGTTGCTGGTGGTCTTCTGTGGAAGTCAATGGATGGTGCTATGTTTTTTGGATCACTTTCATGCCGGTCAGTTGTGCGAGAAGAGGATTCTTTATCTTCTTGTCTCATTTTCAACACACATGCTCATGAATGTGAAAACTGCAAATAAGAATAACTGAATATGATAACAAACCTTGCTGTGCATTGATTCCAGCTCCAGCTGCTGCTGTAGGCCTTCCACTAAAAGTTTCATGTGCTGCTGATGGCCTTTGGGTTTTTGGGGTTAGCCTGTAAACATGAAGAACATGTAAACTAAACATAAAACTATCTCATCATGAATCAAACAAAAGAAGGTAAATAAACAGATGAAAATTAAAAGGGAACGAGTGGAAACTCCAGAGAAGGCCTTCGGCGTCGGATAAACCAAATTTAGTAGAACAAACTTTGGCTAAAAGAAAGTAAGGTACATACCTTTCGTGGGTCACGTTTGACATCAAAAAATCTGCAAATTCAGAATTTGTTAGATCCTTTGTGGTACTGTTTGCCATCTTCATCGCATTCCATCTTTGATGCGTACTTTCCCGCAGGTAAATAAATTTCCTTTCTTCTCCTCTCCTAGGTCTTCCCGGTCTTCCTCTCTGCCGTTGTGGCCTACAATTCTTCCCTCGAGTACGCATAATTCTTGCTATCCAGTGCAAAAATATGGGCCTAAATACATTGTTTGTACATTAAAGCTACTAGTTATGTTATTTTTTTATCATTTACGTTATTTAACTCCAGGATTAAAGCGGATACGAAGAGCGATGGTTTCTGGATGTCAAATACCTATCCAAACGAAGCGAAGCTGTGGTGAACTGAAAACGAGGGCTACAAAGGCTGCCGGTCAATAAAGGGTCTTTAAAATTGGAACGGGGTGACCGATTTCAGCCACAAAAACTTCTGAAGTTAATTGAACATGTTGGCTATTCAAGAAAATATTAACATATAATATTGCTTTGATACTTAGGGTGCAGTAGCCATTCAAACGGCGTGCATTTTTGTGACTTACCCGGTAACTGTTTCTTCAACAGCAACAGCGTGTTACGACTCTCACCTATATATCGCAATTACTGACAAGCCGCAAATATTTGATGACAAATTTGAATTTTAACGATGAATATCGCAGCGTCTACAATTGCTAACTTTATTCACACATCGTATTTGCATTTTCAGGATATTCCACTGCCAATAATGAATCATCTATTAGACGAAGCAATAAAGATCTGCATACAAGAAGCAAACAAATGTAGCAAGTCAGTGGATTCCCTGATCAAAACAGAAAGAATGGATTTGACGTTGCCCGATTCTGGAGTGGTTGAAGCTAATTCTAAATATTCCGGAAAGCTTGTAAGGGAAGAGGTAAGCGAGAAGTGTACTGCGAAAGCTGTGCACAGGATGACGGGATATGAAACACATGAAAATCACAGTAAAGCAAAACAGCAACCAATGGGAATTATTAGAGCTAAATACAGCAGACATATGATGGAAGATGTCATCACCCAAAAATACGAGGACATATCTGCTTCATTTGATGATGCTATCCGAAGGATTTGCATTGGAGTGTCCCGAGGTAATGACACGGTAGCTAAGCTATTAATAAAAGTTCTTGAATTAAATCGAAATAGGGAGACGGTGTTAAAGAGTTTGTGTAATGTTGCTGTATCAAATGACGATATCTTTACGGACTGCTTGACTGGGAAATCTGAATGTGAATCAGCTGTCTATGAAGGTCTGTGTGTGATAACTGACGCTGCTGATTTTGAGTATCTGTTCAGGACCATAGAGGACAAATCATTGAGAATATGTTTGCTTGATTTTGATAAGTTGAATTATTGTAAAAAGTCCTGTAAAAGAAATTTCCAAAGAAATACACACAATCTTGGTGACGAAAATGCAACGATAGATGATGCATATATACGAAAATTATTTCACCTTAGGATTTCATGCGTCGTATACAAAGGTGATGATGGGAAATTTAGCGACAACTGTTTTTCCTGTGGTATCCTTGCACTTAAAGTGAGTTCATATAAACAAATAGAAGCTATTTCTATTGCAACTTGTAACCCTGTATTTTCATCGCTGGAAGACCTCGAAATAGATGATGTTGGGCACCCTGTGACATTATCAATTGTAGGGCATATTGTCATAAATACTGTTCAGAGACAGGATAGGAACAGATGCGTGAAATATGTCGTTTCAGTGCAATGTCCTCACTTGATTAAAAGATTTGCAACGGTTTTATTCTGGGGACAGTCATCAAGTATGGCAAGCCTTCTTGAAGAGAGGTTCCAGAGTGCTGTGAATAGAATTGGCAATATTCTAAAAAGTGAAAAGTTTACTCCTGGATGTGGGTGGATTGAAAGACAATGCATGCAAAAACTGCGAGAGGATCAAGGTTGGTTCATGCCTTTGCTATTTTTTTATTTTATTTAGTTCCCCAATACTCAAGTATATGAAAAATACAGTTTGTTAACTCAACCTATTAGCAAAATTATTAGCACTTTCTCTATTTCCAGTACTGAAGCTTATATGTGACAACTTGCTATTGGTTGGTTGCCTAGCGACAAAGCACATGATTTATTAGCACCAAATTTTGTAATCAACCTTCTAATAGATGTAGATACCATTTTGTGTTAAATTTCAACTACATACGACTGACAATTTGGTATCACGAACCGTTTAATTTTCATGAATGCTCAACTTGCTTTTTTCACGACCACGAAATGGTGCTTTTCGTTCTACGTCACCATAGTTTAATGAATTAAATTAAATTCTTTTTCCTGCCTCATAGAGACCAGAGGTTGTGCTAGGTAGCAGAAATTGTTAAAAAAAAAACCCAAAATAATGAACTTTATCACAGAAAAACAGTGTGCAAGTCAATAGCGGACATTTTACTTGTCCATTGTATCCACGATGATAGCTTAGTTGTGTTACCTAATCGACTTATGACCCGGCACAGAAATTTGTTTCATATATCATTCTTTTAAGGAGGGTTGCCCTTCAGCAGAAGCTGCTTTGCAAGGGGCCCTCCGATAAAAACTTAATTACAATATACAATTTAAAAAATTCACTCATTAGAATATAAAAAACCATAATGTTAAAGAACAGATTTTCAATAATTATACATTATTTACAATGTAAAGAGAAAACTCAACCCTTAACGGATTTTTTAAAACTAGTTAGGGAGGATGCCATCTTAGACTCAGCTGGAAGGCTATTCCATAGTTTATATTTTTTTATATTTTTATATTCATATAAAAATTTACAATACATGTTACATCCTACTATACTTTCTAATTACTATACAACTATACAACGCTACAGGGACGATACCATTGGGAGCAAAAATGCATGACTGCCCTATGGCCATAACATGAAACAAAAAAACAATACGAGAACAACATACGAAGATACGACGAGAGAACAAACCATAAACAAACACGATACAAACTACAAGTTAAAGACCCTTTGTCAACCAACAAAGCAGCCCCTGTATTTTATGGAGCCTTCCTCTTGTTTGTCAACATCGCGCCTGCGTAGGAACATATTTTCTGTGTCAGAAAATAAATATTGCGCAGCTACGTAACTCTTTGTGGTTACATGATCGCGTTCTCTGACTGTGATATACGACTAAAACTAGAAATAACTTTGAGTTATCAACTGCGCGCAGTAAATGTAAAAGTAATACTACAATAAACGGCATTACACCCCTCAGATAGATATTTGTTGACCCTAATAATTCCATAAAAAAACTCGTACATGAATTCTTACTCTTTTTTGCTTTTTGCGTTTGTCATTGTCTTGGTATTATTGCAGGTAAATTGTGCATATCCTGTAAATGTTGGTGTATCGTTTTTGGAAAATCTATAAATTTTAGGGTGTGATTTCACATGTTAAAATGCAGGGCCTCTTTTAACATACTATCTGAGNTGGCACATCGTATTGGGATATCGTATTGGGATATCGTATTGGCATATCGTATTGGCATTTCAAATTGTGTTTTAGATGTTAAATTGCCTTTTATACAGGAGATTGTCTTGTCAAATTGCATGTTTGAATGTCAGTTTGTATGTTTCGATGTCAAAATGTCTTTTAACATTTATATTTTAATTTTGGCCTCAATAACACTTCATATTTAACCCTAAACTTAGAAAACCAATGACAATAGAACAATATGTTTTCCTGCTAATGTTCTCTGCTAATCCTGTTTAGTATCTTTCAATGATTGGCATTGAAAGGTTAGAGGTCATGTCCTTACACATGCTCAAAGGAGGCCACTGTTTGTCAACACTAATTTGACAACACTGGATTTGTTGGTTGACAAAGGGTCTTTAACCCTATCCAGACTAGGCTTTTTGAAACTCTGGGGAGACTAGGGGGGCACAAAGTGCCCCCCCTCTTTATTCTCAAAACTATAAGTGCTAGAGACTTGAAACTTGGCACAAGTAACAAACAAGATATTGCGAACAAGATGACGTCATTTGTTTTTGTTTATGTCACGTGGGTAAGTGCTGACGTCAGCAAATGTTGCTAAATAAGGTGTAAAAAATGGTAAGACCACTCGGACTTTGACGTGTTGTATCTCGAAATCAGTTAAATATATTGATATGAGATTTGAAACATACAAAGATTATATCCTTAATATTCTTATTTTAAAATTTTTGCTTCGTATCATTAATATTTTTGCTGATGTCAGCATTTATTTATTTTGTTCACAAAAAAAGTAACTTTTTGCCTAAAATCGGTTACAAATTGGTCTAAAAAATCGCAAAAAATGCTAGATGTGCATAAAAATACCTGCTGCATCCTATGATATTGTTAAATGACGTCATCAAAAATAAAAAACCAAACATCAAATGAAAGCCCTTCTCAAGAGGAGATCAACGATGTTTGTTTCGTTATTATAAAACAAGTGGTTCAAAAGTTATGGCTGAAAAGGTATTTATTTTGCCGAGCACTCAATTAAAAATTATGTGTTGACCCCCTGAACATGCGGCAAAATTTTTGAAATTGACATGAAAGGATTTATCCTAAATAGAAACTAAAAGTCACAAAAAAACTTGGTTATCATAGAGGAACTCAAGGAGCTGTGTGGAAAAATTCACTAGGGGGGCACTTTGTGCCCCCCCCTAGTCTGGATAGGGTTATGCTGCAAGTTAAGGTAGCTGGCAACCAAATAATTGCAAATTTATCTAGAGTCAAAATTTAGACTCAAATATTATGGTTCGCAAAATTGATTATTTAGTTGCAAGCTACCTCAAACTATGTAATTACAAAGAAAAGAGAAACACTAAACAAATGGAGCGTTGGGATATGGGGGGTATTCGTAGGGAAATGGATAAATTAATTAAGGCGTTTTGTTTTCAAATAAACTTAATTGTTAAGTTCAATATTAATGTATTTGCCTCCAAAGGCAAGTTTTCATCTCCGCATAATAAAAGCTGCAAAATATTGTTGCCTGGAGCTTAGGAATATCCATACGTTTGAAGCACATCGTTAGCACCAGCGAGAAGATTACGTCTATGCTCTCTGAAAGAATTGCAAAGCAGCAAGAAATGTTCCGTATCTTCTATGCCATCATTAATTGGACACATTGGGTTGATTGTATCTTTAAAATTGTGTTTAAATTTGTGAAAATTGAGATTGCTCAGCCCAACCCTCAATTGAGTTAAATACGCGATCCCTTTTGGATTGTGAATACCATACACTGAGTTAGCAAGGGGCCTGATTTGCGAAAATAATTTCTTTTTAAGGACGCTAACAGAAGGGGATGCCCTTATCACGGGATCAAGTTTGTTCCACTCAGATAAACAGTTGGGATAAAAACTAGATCTGAATTTTTCCGTTCTTGCCCTTATTTGCCCTACTACTGGCTGGCTTCAAAAATTATGGTTGTTTTCATGCAGCGGTGGAATGGGGTCTCGTGTGTAATCAGGAGTTAATTTGTTGATAAAATTTATGAAAAAGGAGTAGACGTCTACTCCATCTTCTCGAGCTTAACGATTCCCATCCAAGCTCATTGTACAGCCTTTCCCGAGATGTTCCTCTCCAGGTTCCTGTCACTGCTAGTGCAGCAGAATATTGTACTGATTCGAGTTTTCCCATAAGACAACTTTCGGAGACATCCTCTCTTTGAGGCACGTGATAAATTACATCACTGTAATCTAAGTGGGGTCTTACGTATAGTTTATACAATTCGTTCAAGGTGTTTCTAGAGAGATATTTAGACAGAAACTTCAACATTCCAATCGCTTTTCTCGACTTAGTTATCGCCGTATATGAGCAGAGAACGAAAGCTTGGAGTCTAGTATTATACCTAAATATTTATGTTCGTCCACTTTCGTTACGGGTAAGCCATTAAACAAGAGAACAGGATGGTCAATTTTGACATTTTTCGTTGAAAAGATGAATAGTTTTGCTCCCTGGAAGGAAAAGCATGTTTGCCCATTTGCGGATTTTTTAAATCAGTCTCAGTATTACGGAGGCTACGGGAGGAGCATTCAGAGTTTTTGGTGAAAAGGTTACACAGGTATTGTGGAGCCAACTCGTTGAACACTTGAAGACCATCGTTTTAGACTCACTACCAATGAGTTGTTCAATGGTCTTCCAACCCAACTCTTCGATAAGTGGTCTGCCTGCTGTATGAAAGCTGCTATTTGTTATGATTCTTGCAGCACGATTTCGAAGCTTTTGCAACTGATTAATTTCCGTAGAACCAGCACAACCCCAAACAGAGCAACAGTATCGAAAGTGGGGCTCAACAATGCCTGTGTAGAGGGTTTTCAAACTTTCCTTTGGCAGAAAGAACTTTGCTTGTTAAAAAAAGCCGATTGCCCTGGAGGCCTTGGTAGAAACTGCCTTGATTTGTTCTTTCCAATCCAAAGAGCAGTCAATTTGCACACCAAGGTATTTTGTCTTTTTGACTAGTTCGAGCTCATTATCGCGTATTTTCAATTCCAAGTCTTCTTTTTGATTTTGAGAGTGTTATGTTTCTGCTTGGTAGAAATAAAAATGAAATGAGTTTCGCAACATTCAAGGAAAGCTTGTTTCCTTGTAGCCAAGCATCCAGTTTCCTAAGATCATTGTTAATAGCCTCATTCGAAAGAATGGTGGCACAGACTGGTATCATCAAATAAAAGTATTGTAAAATCTTCATCCTAGCTTTGTTGCAAGATTCTCGGTGAAAAGTTACCTTGTTTTGCGTTGCATATCTGATCTGTTGACCTAAAGAGGCACTAGCCTCACTGCATAAGACCCTCAACTTACGCCCATCTCATCTCATTGCCGTTGTTGTTGTCGTTGCAGTGAGGGCCTTATTTCCCTAGAGCTGTAACAGTGGTCAAAATCTCAATCGGCATATGATTTCTTCCACCCCAATCAGAATGCAGGATTTGAGTAACCGCACTCTCATTGGCTAGTCCTTCTTTGAATTTGACTTCCCGCCTAAAGCCAACAAAGACCGTCGAATTGATCTGCTGAAACGGCTGAAGCAAACAAAATCTCGAAAGATGGGAGCGTATTTACGAGATCTTTTGCATCTCCAAACAAACAGAAAATGGCTTAAAGGAAGAAAGCTTTTGCAGTTATGGCTAGAAGAAACATTCATCTAAGTATTGATAGCTCATTTTATGGTGCAGTAGTTCAGGAAAACTGCTTTTTGTGGCGTTTTAGGCTGGGTGGTTTTGAGACATAAAATAGCAGGTGATTTATGCCATGCTGAATCGGGAAGAGGCTAATCCGTTTCTGGAAGCGTAGGGAAATGAGCTGTAGATGTAGCAATATCAGTTCAGTCAAAAGAGCGAAACTACGACATGTATTGAGTCTAAAAAGGTACCCCCCTGCTTCACTCTTCGAAAAATTTATTTGCTTTTTCTTATTCGTTTTTAGCCAATGGTAAAAGCAACACTCCAAGTCATACAAATAGGAGGCTGCCAAAATGGATGCAAGAAGACCTCCAGTTATATCGATCTGTCGTACTGGCGGAAGTAGCGAATGGATTAGAACGTTACTGCCATCAAGTCGAAGAAAATTCACAAGAAAGAAACGCAGGAGCAAGTGCAGAAAAAAACCTCGTAATAGATGACATACAATCAAAATGCGAAGCATGGAAACGAGCGATGCAATTTGTTCATACGGTCTCAAAAACTGACATGATTGTAACTTCTGGTAACAAACCAAGTCATGCAGCTTCTGTTTAAAAGTTAATGCAAATGAAAAATAGAAGGAGACCAAAGCTGAAAGAAAATATCCATTGCATTTAAAGAAGTATTTTGATTATTTCCCAGTATAGAATGCTACAACAGTCCAGTTATGAACTTAATCCTAGTAAAATGACTACAGAGAATATAGCCTTTCATTTTTTCATGCTGTGGCTTAGGTATTTATGTGTCAGTCCCTGTGCCACACAGGTGTCCCAAAAATGCCCGCATTTGCTGAAGTCTTGTGAAATAATGAAGATAGTAGGAACTGCGAAAGGTCAATATTCCCATTTTGTATCAAAGGTTAAGGACTCGACGAGTTATGAAATCAGATTTGAGCAAGATACACGTTTCTCAAAATTTGAAAACTGATAATTCTTATAAAATACGACCACGTACTAGAGTATTGATTTAATACAACACTTCAAGTCTTTATTCTTCGTCAAGTGTCAGGTGTCAGAATTTGGTTCCTTCGGATGATATCACTATATGCGAGAGTGCTGTTTAGTATGATGAGATCTCATTCAAATTGATCTAAACAGACAAATGTCTGGACATTTCTTTCTTGAATCATTCTGACATCGAGAAACAGTTTTTCGACGTTTGCCGAAATGATCATAGGCGTCAAATCTTTAAAAAAGTAGTGTAAATTTGATCCCCCTTTGGATTGAAAAAGAGGCTTGAGCTAGTTGCTGTAATTCTTTTTCGCGATTTTGACATCTTGATTATTTTCAAAATTACAGGGTCTTTTATGTTTCAACTAGTTTTGGAGCGGTGACGTCATCAAAGTGCTAAATCGTAAGCATTGGTTTTCTTGAAAATTCTACTGATTATCCCCTACCAATTTAGAATTTATGACGATTTCATTTTTCAAAATTTTACCTGATTCTTTTCATGAAAAGAAATCGCTGTAATTCTGAAAATAATCAAGATGTCAAAAATTGACACAAAAGAATTATAGCAAAGAACCTGAAATTGCTTTCAAGCCATTCAATCCAAAGTAAGATGCAATAACCATTGCCACTACTTAGATTTGACGCCTATGCTGCCGAACCGTCATGTCGTGAATTATCCACCAAGTTCATTGAAACATAATACATCATTTTATGGTGGAAAGCCTTGCTTTGGTGGAAAGCCTCCAAGCTTTGTGGAATTCCAGCAGCTCCCTCCAAGTATTTTGCCTGTAAATTTAGAACTGTATGCCCGATCTTACCAAAATAAAAATTCTCATCGTAAATTAACCTTTGAGTGTCAAATAACCTACCGGGTGTCCCAAAAAAAAGTACTCACGTTTGTTTGAACGTAGCGCCATAATGAAAAGCGATAGAAATTTGTGGTATCGACTGTCACAGTTCACAAAGGCTAACTTAGATGTCAATACTTTGATTTTCACCGTAGGTTAAAAATTTTTGCAGTTATGAGTTCCGATACGCGAAGACCATCGTCAAGACTAAAACAGTAGGCCTAAATTTTATGAAGGAGTCAAGCACAGGTCGTCCAAAGTTTTAACCCTAATCCATATGGGCTTTTTTCAAGCTACCATTTATGGGGGGGGGGGTGCTTTCCACCCCCCTCTGAAAACAGCCTTAGACTCACCAGAATTCAGTATAACTTGGCACAGTTATAGAGCAAGTAATTTGCAACATGTAGCACAATTTGGGTGTGGTTGCCACGCCCTATGACGTCACAGTGACGACATAAAGTTGAAAATTGGCCAAAATCAAGTTCTCAAGTTAAATTTGAGTTGAACGAAGATTTGGAAGGAACTGTATGCGGTTTTTGGTCTAGGTTGTCAAAATACTTGCTGAAAAATGTTATTTTATTGTAAATAGCGATTTTGAATGATACTTTGGTAGAAATTATTCAATTCTGATGACGTCATTTATGTTATAAATTTGTTCTATGTAAAAATAGACAAAAAGAAGCGACAAAATGGTGATAATCCATCACAAATGCATCATTGGAGTGTTTTTAATGGGAAAAGGCGGAAAATATTTTAAAAAAATTGCTAATTAGCCCAAAATGGCGGCCAAAATGACGTCATAATAAAAAAATGCTGACGTCATCAAATTCCAGCAATTCCGGTATCAAATTAAAGCCCTTTGTTTGCTGATTCGTTTGATATATAATACTTCATAATTTAAGCAAATTTTACCATTGAAATCATCGAAAACAACGATTTTGCTGTTACCTGCTTCCAAATATGGGCATGTCACGTGACCTGTGAGTTCTATTGTTCAAATTTTTTTTCATCACAATGTAGCTAATAGATAATTAGTAAAAGTCAGGGAGACTGGGGGGACATAGCTGATGTCGTTTAAAAACGCGGCACATAAAACCTTGAGGGTGGTGGAATCCACCCCCCCCCATATGGATTAGGGTTAAAAGGTTTCAATAGCAACGCATTATTATTCTATAATTCTTTTGAAAGCAAATTATATTCAAATAATACGTTGCTATTGAAACCTTTTAAACCTTTGGACGACCAGTGCTCGACTCCTTCATAACATTTAGGCCTACTGTTTTAGTCTTGACGATGGTCTTTGCGTTTCGGAACTCATAACTCCAAAAATTTTCAACTTACGATGAAAATCAAACTATTGACATCTAAGTTAGCCTTTGTGAACTGTGACAGTCGATACCACGAATTCCTGTCGCTTTTCAGTATGGCGCTACATTCAAACAAACGTGAGTACTTTTTTTTGGGACACCCGGTATATAGTTTGAAAATGATGGATAATTTAGCAACCTATAAGAACAACCGAGAGACACTGGATCGAGAATCATGCAAGAATTATCAGTAGAAATATTTTCAGAATACAATATCGTTCAAACTCAAGAACGTTTTCACAGAATTGTGAAAAACATATCTATCTTTTTTCAATTAAAATAAATGACAATTGATCATACAAAATATACCTCTAGAAAACAAACTGACAACATCAACATTTCTCTGGGCACTCACAAAATAGCTTTGTCTTGCTCCTACTTGGGTTTATCAAGCCTTGTAAACTTTATAAATATGCCTTAGGCGTAAGATTCTTTTAAGGCACCTTGTTCCTCAATGAAGTGATAGCATCAATCAAACTATTCGTAAAATAACAAATTTGCATGGTGAATTGTAAATCAATAACATTGCTAATCCACATCTCTATTGGGGGGAGGGGGGAGGGAGGGGAGGTCACCGTTGGTAGGAGCTCGAGGTGATACCATGCTCACAATTGTTGGTGCGAGATAACATTGTTCAACTAGCCCGGTCAATATCAAGCTAAAAATTATGTCTGACAATGTTTGTCTATTTTCTCTCTTCCTGGTTGTTAGAAAGGCATCTGGTCACAAATCACGGTGACGGCTGCTTTACGGTTGGTTCAGTTTTTTGGGCAAGGATGGCCTTCTCAATCCGAAATCTTCTCGGATTTTCTAAATTAACTTTAGTCAAAGACCTAGTCTTTAGCCGGCCACATCCAGTGACACAAGACCCAAAAGCTGCTTATTAGCTGCACTTTGTCGCAAGACTTGTTACACGAATTGTATAAGTATCGCTACTAAAAAGCCATTAATCTTAAAATTCAAACAGTATGGCAGAGGATCAAAAACTAGAACACTTAAAATACGTCTCATTGGTGCTACAGTTGTCAAAATCCTCATTTCTTTGCATTTCACTTTATCATCTTCATCAACACAAACAGATAACAGATAACATTTCGACGCACAGATCTTGAAATTAAGCCTAGCACATTACCGTCGGACAGTACAAATTAAGCAAATACCAAGAAAGGATAACATATAACCACTGCAAACGTATCTAACTATCCTGCATTAGCCAATCGATATGCAAGAACATAACCAATGTTTCTACAGGGTGTCGCAAAAAACATGTGCACCGTTTGAATAACTGCTGCGGAGCAGCCATGAATCTAATTTCCCCTCTTTTCAGATTTGTGAATAGAAGGGATTTCAACTCAGAGTTTGCGACCTTGTTTGTGTAAATCTGATAAGTAGTTGCTGATTTATGGAGCACAAAAGTCAAAATTACTGGTTGCCTCGAAACCAGAGGATTTGATATTCTCCATTAATGTCAACATCGAATAAATTTAAATTTAAATCGAATAAATAATCGAATAAATTTAGTAAAAAAAGTACCCAGCCCAGTTTTCTAATTTTCAAAAGTGAAACACATAGCCACAAATGTGAATTTTGTGATAACCAAGAAGAACATAACATATGTCGGGTTGCTAGCAATGGTGATGTGCAACCCGAGTGCTGCAAGCCATGAAATGCGTCCATCAGTTATTTTGCTTCTCTGAAGTTATGAAGTCCTTTTAGACCGACAATATTGCTTTCCGTAGGTTTCCTGGTAAATAGTTTTGAGCTGTGTGGTCATTGATTATACCCAAATGTGTTTCCTAGTACAAACGTAAAGTTGAAGTCCATTTGATGCTAAAATTCAAGTTATAAGGTTAAGTACGGAGATAAAATCCTCTGGTTTTGAAACAACCAATAATTTTGACTTTCTTGCTCCACAAAGCAGCAACTAATTGTCAGATTTACTCAAACTTGATAACAAAATCTAATTCTAAGGTGAAGCCTCTTTTATTCACAAATCTGAAAAACGGGAAAATTGGCATCATGGCTGCTCCGCAGCAGCCATTCAAACGGCGCACATGTTTTTGGGACACCCTGTATAACTCTGTCATAGGTTGGTTCATTTAGTGTTTTTGAGTGCTCAAACGTAGCACAGCTTACAACTGTTATTGCTAATAGCCTCTTTGCTCCTAAATCTGCTTTAAATATTATAGAATATTATAGATATCATAAATTACTTACTGAACTCTCTGCAGCAAATGCTGGAGGAACGTACATGAGCATATAATGCCTTAAAATTCTCCGTAATCTTGTGTGGGTTTTTGTTACTGGTTGGTCATAACTCGTAGCCTTCCTTGAATATGCCTTTTGTGAAATTTGTCAATGATTTAAAGATTACCTTTGCCCTTATCTCTACTTGCAAAGAGTGTCAACATTATTTTTAATTTGCCTTGCCAGCAGGACCCAAATAGCTTTAGTGGAGCTCGCACGTGGAACGGCCAACGCGTATCAACCCTATTGGGATTTTGGTGGCGATGGGGGGAGCGCTTCCGTTAGGGCATAGCGGACCCTCCAAGCAAACCTGTCGTGAGCATGACAAGGATCTATTTTACAGCAATTTTATGATGTGTCCACATCAAGTTTTAACATGCTGTTCTTGATCAGTTCTATAGTTTCTTCATCCTGGTTTTCTTCTGCAAGATTCAATGCTTGCCGTAATGCTTTCTTCGCTCTTGAGAATTCACCTAAAATGGATGAAGACTTGATATTGAAACTATCGAGTCAATAGACCTATTTACCAAGTAGAAAACAAGATTCGAACGAATGATTCTTTCTGCCAAGTGATGGAAATCAAATTCGATCCCAAATGTTTGAACTTGCAACATGGAAGATTCAGAAGATTGAACCACTCGTTCCAAACCTCGAATCTGGTAAATTCTAAAAAGATCTATAGCGTAATATTCTATAACGTTAGCTGTCACGTAGTCACGTTATAGAATATTACTTTAAATGTTTACGAAAACATCTGATATTTTATCTAATTCAAGTACTTTTGGAGGTAACAAGCAGTGATTTAATCTTAGAGCACCCAATCATGGATTTCATCCAATTTCACCATCCAAACAAGTGATCATGGAACCGTTAGATACAGGAAAGCAACTTTCGTCAAATTGGCGTTGATTTGTAAGTGCAGTTGCCAAAAATAGCAGCATTGCTCCATGGTATTTTTCAGCTCTGAATAAAAACTGTTGTGCAAGAAACAAAGTGGCACATAACGACAATCTGAAGCATGGAGACAAGGCTGAAGCATTTACAACGGCGGTGTTTGAAATCATTCTTTTTTAAAGGTCACCCTGCAAACAAATTTACACTGTTTTCATAGAACCCTCTCACAGAGGTTATGTCGAAAATAATCAATTTCAAAGGTCGACAACACATGCAAATTCAAAAAGTCAGCTCACCTTTATGCATTAATATAGCACCAAGATTATAAGTATATGCAGGAAGATTTTCAGGTGATGTTGTTTTTGCTATTGATATTGCTCTTTGAACAAGTCTTTCAGCTTTGTTGTATCTTCCCTTCTCGTCATACACAGTTGCTAGATCATTTGTTATCACCGACGTCTGTGAATAGAAATAATTTATTAGTCTATTAGCTTATTGTTCCACTCGTTGCTCAGATGTCATTGTAATGACACACAGCTCAAAAGGGTTACAGTGATGCTACTCTTTTCTGTAAAGCTTCAATGACGACATTGTGAGATAGGTTCCTGACTAGCAACTTCATTCACAATGTTTTGAGTCTCGCAACAGACAATGTTTTTGGGTTATGCAATGGACAACGATGTGGGCCAATTACGATCTTTAGTGCCAAGTGTTTGCAAATATAGTAAGTAGCTTTTGAAGCGTTCCAACGTGTAACAGCGTTTCTTGCAACTTGCTTCACAAGCTTACAACGGCGTTGTTGGCAACTTGCTATTTCTTCAAAACTTTACCCTCGACGCATATATGGTAGGTCAATTTTCCTTGAACACTAAAATAGAATGCAGCCATGAACACTAACAAATAAACCGCTGAAAAATTCAACTTTAACTCAGAGTTATTGCCTAACTTTCTTTAAAATGATATGAGCAATTTGTCATTTGATCAAAGATGTTACCATTTGTTTGGACACTCTTTGTGCAGACTAAATATAGGAAGCACATTTATCATTAAAAAACCTCTTCAGTATCCATGTTAACTTTAGTAATATAAGCCAAAGCTACAGAAAACCAACCTGTTCATGTGATGGTCCAAGGACTTGTTTTGCAATTGCCAATGCTCTTGAAAATGCTTTCTGAGATTCGTCGAGCCTTCCTATCGTTTTAAAATGAGTTCCATATTCGGTCAGTGTCATGCCAAATAGGGCTAACCTGAAATTAAAAGGAAACGTGATCAATCCAATGTTTATCAGTTACAGCACTTAAAAGAAAACCTCGAGTATTTGCCTATGTATCAAATTGTGAAACACAATTATTGCTGGATCCTTTTATTGCTGGATCCTCGCAAGTCTATATTTTCTCTACAAAATACCATTTTCCATATTATTTCCATCGCCCATTCTTGTTTTCAGGTGGCCTTTCAAATTAAAACATCAAATCATAAATCACAACTTACGTGTCATCCGGGATTTCTTGTAATGTTTGAATCTTTGCATCCAGGGTCTCCATGCAAAATTGAAACCCATCAGTTGCCAAAGAAGTACTATTGAAAATAAATTAATAGTTAGATATTCGACTTCACTGCAACTTTAAAGGATATACTTCTGAATTGCAGTCGTCTAACGTTAAGAGAGAAGGCCATCTAAAAGACATAACCATAAATTGGGACTCAAAACGTGATGAAAATATCAGACTACGCACGGCTGCTGATGTCATGACGCTACAAAACAACACACTGCAAGGTTAATTAGTGAAACTTTGGACAATGGGCTTTTCAAATATAGCAATGGTAATTAATTAGTCACGTGATTCGTCATAAATGTCATAACTGTGAATGACGTCATAGATATACAATTTTGATGATGTCAGCAAATATGACAACATTATATATCAAATGAAAGTACTCATCAAAAGCAATCGAATGGTACATGTTTGAGGTCATTCGGACAAACGAGACAAAAATAATGGACGTTCTAAGCTCTTCTTTGTTGACCACTCTCCAAATATGGTGTTACTATGGTCACATGATCAAAGTCAGAACAATGAAATGTAAAAAATTTAATTGCCTATTAAATTATACTAAAGTCTCCAAGACTGGTTGTCATATCTTGTGTTGCTTTAGAGCAGTGTAGCAAAGTTTGGTTAGGGCGGGTGCCAAAAACGCCCCCTCCCCAGTACAAATAGGGTTAATACTGAGAATTTGTTAGGAGCACCTAGTAATTAACCCTAAGGAGGAAAGATCGATTGGCAACTCATCCAATTTTGATAGATACCTCAAATATCTCTGAATTGTTTTGATTGTATACATTAACAATGCTTTAAAATACCTTAAATGCTTCCTTGATTGTTTTGCCTGCGTGCATTAACTATTGTTACATGTGCATTCCTTCTGGTTTGAGAAAACCCCTTTCATAATGTTTTCATTCTTCAAATATAATGAAGTGAATACTCACTTTCCTAAATATGCATAGACTTTAGCTAACTTCAGCGATGCATCAATGACAGCATCATTATCCTATGACGTAAAAATACCATTGAAAAAATGCTGCATATGTAAATGCACAGTTTAAAAAGAATCAATTTGAGAATAAGGTGTGTTTTTAATGATCAATGTGGCAAGTATAGAACTTGGGACTCGCAACATTTATTACTTTATATGTTTGCAGTTCAGTGCTACGGTTTTGGATTGTTCGCTTGAAAACGTTAAGAGTTCTCTAGTGGTAAATATTCTGAAAAAACATTTTATTTGAACACCTTACTAAAAAAAATTCATCTTATAACATAACAATACACTCACCGAGGAGGTACCAACAGAAAGAAAACCAACACAGGCACTGTAAATTTGTTGAAAAAGCAGAAATTTTAAATTAGTTTGTATCAATATCTTTAAGTTTATTTGGATGTCAGATCTCGATTTCGCACTGATTTCCTACTGATTTTCAGATGAAGGTACCTAGCAAACGGCTATGTTGCTTGGAATAATTTTTAAATGTTGTTTCAAAAACATTTGATGAATGTGTAGCTACCTTTCCATAGCCTTCATTCAGCATTCTCTGCAGAGCCTCTTTAAATAGTTCTTCTGCCTAGAATGTCAACATGGAAGATATGTTTGAGAGGATTTTCCCACATTTTTATCAAAGTCTGTTATGCATTTGTTATTCTGGGGTTCACATTAATTGAATTGCATGCTGTGAATTATGTATGTATGCTGACATCAAGACAGCACAGGAATCAACTTTTTAAAAAACATTGCACGATTGGTTGAAGCATCTTTCGTTGGATTTAACGACTTGAAAAGAACTTCAGGTACTTTTCTATAAGTCTTCATTGGCAATCTTTGATATCTTCATTAGTTTCAGAATTATTGCGTTTTTCTTTTCATTGAAAGAATTCATGAAAAGCGTTGAGAAAAATTTAAATCATCATAAATCCTAAATTAATAGAGCAAAAATGGTACAATCTTCAAGAAAACATAGTTTATGAAAATCTATAATATGGTGGTAAGCCGAAACCTGTAGCTTTTCTTGCTCACGATTTAGCAATTTGATGACTTCACAACCAGAAAACTGTTTGAAACACAAAAAACTCAATAATTCTGAAAATAATCAATATATCAAAGATTGCCAATGAACACTTACAGCAAAGTACCTGAAGTTCCTTCTGCGCCATTAAATCAAACAAACGATGCATCAACCAATCGCGCAACATTTTTTTGAAGATTTGATTCCTATGTTGATCAAGACACCTTTGGAAAAAAGATTTAAAGACCCATGACTGACCAGCATCCTTTGTGGCCCTTGAATGCTCTTCACCACAGCTTCCACTATTTTCTGAATACAGAAAATAGCACTGGTTGTAATCCGTTTTAATCTTCGATTGAAATAACGTAAATGGCCAACAAATTATATCGGTAGTCTCTTTAGTTCATAAACAATGCATTTAGGCTTGTATTTTCTTACTGCATAGTCAGGGTTGTTCAAATTGGAGGAAATAGTTTTAGGCCTCAATAGGAGAGAGAAAGACCGACAAAACGAGTGAAAATTTTGTTTATTTGCAGGCAAATAAGCATCAGAGATTAAATTAACTTTATGATCAAGCTTTAAACTCAACAAGAAAATGCTTTTGAAAACCCAAAGATTAAATGGGGAGTAAATAGAAAATGAACTGTGCCTCGCGTACCTCATCATCGTTTGGTCGAGCAGTGGCAAAGTGAATATAAACATGCATTTTCCAGAGCCGGTGGGTCAAAATTTACAGCCTAAGCTGGTTTGTTGGTCTTGGTCCTCAAAGCAACAGATCGTAGTTATTTCTTTGATGTCCACTTGGAGTTGTATCGAGATCTGAAGGCAATTCTTCATCACTGCGGTCATGTGATTTCGTGCTGTTCAGCTTTCCGTTAAAATCTAGTCCGCCCTGCATGTAAGCATTTTCTAATGTCCTGAAGCTCAAGTATTGAGAGAAGCTGCGTTGTACCCATTACCCACGGTTCAGGACGTTAGAAGAGGCTTACATGCAGGCTTAACTGTTGTAAACAACAACAAAGTCGTGCAAAGGCTGCTGGTCAGTCATGGGTCTTTAAGCGAATTTCATAAAAACATTCACATAAAGCATAAAAAGGAACTAAAATACAAACAAGATTGCAACTAACCTCTTCCCAATGCCTGAGTTCATATGCCAGGTTTGCAAGCTAAAAGAGAGACAAATCACCATTTATACCGGGTGCACCAAAAAAAAGTTCAGGCATTTGAAAAATCGTGGTACCTAAAGAACTGGATGGATTTGAATGAATCTGAAATACGAAATAGCTGAAAGAGAGTCTGAAATATTCGATCAAATCGCAAGGAATCTCTCGCACAGAGCAATACGCAAGGGTAATTAATCTCTCCCAGGAGTCGTAAGAAATGAATTTTTAAATAGGTACCAAAGTTTTTCGATCCCATGACAATAAATGTGCAGACTACATCCGATATCCGCAAAAAATATACAGTTGTGTTGTTCTGTGTGAGAAGTTTCTTTACGATTTGATCGAATGTTTCAGGACATTTTTCGGGCATTTCGCAAACAAGAGATTTTCGCAAAGTCGAATTTGCCTATATTTTCAGTACTCATAAAAATACGAGAAAAATCGTAAAACACTGCGGTTTTTTAGTTGTCAGACAGAATTTATTCCATTCCAATCCATCCAGTACTCTAGGTACTATGAATTTTCAAACGCCTGCACTTTTTTCGTGAGGAAATTTGAATAATAGTATCTCATGAAAATTGCTATTTTCTTAGAATGTTTCCTTTTTCATACTCTCCTTTGTACAACAACTTCACTGGCCAATTCCATTTAACCTTACTAGAATTCTAATAGTTACACTGCTGAAAAGCAGTGGAGAGAAACAACCTAATTGAATTTCTAACATTACTAAAGTCCTTTGCAAAAATCTCAAATCATTGATGTGTCAGAGAGCCCCATGAAATCTTGAACAGCACAAAATTGAAATGGAATTGACTGAACAATTTTGACTTGTCCCACCTCTTTCATTTGGTTGTTCAATTGTATCTGGTTATTAGACTGACTACACGAGTCTTAGTTTTCCGCATTGAATTGAATGATGGTTATGGCTTCAAACTGAGACTCATGACAATAGAGCTACAAAATAGGGACTACTTAGGCCATCTCTGCTGGATTTCGGGCGCAACCAGTCAGATCGCCAATAGACCTTTTTACTTGCCAGAAAAGAGGTTTGGATCGAGCGTCCAAATCTGGTAAATTTTGTGAAGGAAAACAAAAGCATGACCCCCGTTCTTAATAGAAACACTGCTAGCTGTGGCATGAAGTTGCTTCGGATCTCGGAACACTTTTCAGAGAATAAATCAACGATAACTTTACTCAAATTGAGTTACGAACACAGGCAAGTTTTATTTGCCTTCTGGCCTTGTTTCTCGTTGTTTTCGTTCATTGTTAGCTGATTTTGCTGTGTAACAGTTGCAGAACAAAAGTGTGAGATGCAAGGGTTTCATTTTGCGAGTTAGAGATTCGAAGTTTGCTGTTTTCAACCGTCGTATTCAAATGAAAAGAAACTTTATTTTGATATTATTATTGATAAAATTATAAAACGTAGAGGAGGAAACACATACACCTGCATGCACCTATCGAAAGAATTTGGGCACAACATATCAGGCGAAGGCCTCAAAAAACTTGAACGGTGGAAAAGCTTTGCTGAGAGATCGCTGTGTTTTGATTAGATATGGGCCTAGACTGTTGCATAACAAAATCCGCTAACAATGAACGAAAACAACGAGAAAAAGGCCAGAAGGCAAATAAAACTTGCCTGTGTTCGTAACTCAATTTGAGTAAAGTTATCGTTGATTTATTCTCTGAAAAGTTTTCCGAGATCCGAAGCAACTTCATGCCACAGCTAGCAGTGTTTCTA